>PVHT020000144.1:6423269-6456584 GCA_004024745.2 Catagonus wagneri
AATAGTACCGTGGAATCGGAGGATTTGGGAACCAAGGGAATGAAGGGGTGTGTGTGGCTCCACCTGAGAAGGTGATCAGCTGTTCTAAATCCCCAGGGGCCTGAAGTAAAGGGCCGAGCGAGCCTCACATTTCCATCAGAGACCTGTATTAAGGGATTTCCTGAGAGTGGGATTAACTCTGAATAGGTGGTTTAGAGTTCTATTCCTTAGGAGTTTTAGGGTGGCCGAACTAGGTGACTAGAGGAATCTATTAATGTAAACGGTAATCCTGTGAAAGCCGTGGTATTTTTTAAAGATTTGGATCCCATTTCCAACTGGGGCTTTGGGCAAGCCCCTGCCCGGAAAGATGCACTTGCATGTGCCGTACTGTGTTTAATTTCAGGGGTGTAATGGGACCCTCCATTGAGGATCCTGGCAGAACAGACAAGAGGGAATCTGCAAAATAGTTCATCTCCCCAGCAGTCAGCTACTTGATAAATATCCGTGGTGGTAAAAGAGTGGCTGTCTTGCTGGCTTTAGATAGGCAGGAAGGGGGAATTTGTTTGTTTTTTAATATTAGGCGCTTTAAACAGCACATGCTTGTGGGTTTTAAAAATATTTGCTTTAACACAACACTAATTATTACAAGGGCCAAGGAGAGTTTACAGCAAAGCACATTTGCTTGGGGAGAAGGTTTCCATGGCTCTCCACTAGCTGTTAGATGTTTATATCCTCCCAAACTTTCACTCTGGCTTTTTTCCCAGGAAAGAAAGCTCTGCCCTTTCCCATTCTTCTCCCCTTGGTGCGTGTGGGTGGCTGGGTATCTCCGGGGGAGGGCACTGGGAAGAAAGCTGTGCGGAATGCGCCTCTGCTCCCAGAAGCTCAAGCCAAACAGAGTTGTTCCGAATTGGCTGGGTCTTTCTTCCTCAGGGTTTTGCCTGGAAGGAGATGGGATTAGGATGTAATGTGTCCTGGAAGCATAAACTCTTTTATTAGTGCAGATAAATCAACTGGTTGGCTCAGTAACTTTGGGAGTGTTAACAGTCATAGTTTACTGCACAGGGATGCCAATTACCTGGGAAGTCTTCAGACTGTATCATCCTGACTTTGACTGTAATCTCACAATGCCTTCCCCAGCCCCATCCCACCCCCAGCTACATCCATACACAGCACAAGTGTATGTTTGTATGATGGTGATATCGGTGAAGGTGCAAGGATTTCAGTTTTTACATTTCTGATTAATAGGAAAATGGTTATAATGTGAAATTGTAGGTGAGAGAAATTTGACAGTCTTTTAAAAAAAGGCTATGGGTCTAACTATAACATTAATAATTGTCTCCCTGTGTTAGAAATAATTCCAGTTATGATGGAATTCTAGTTCAGAGAATACCTTGCGGTGTTGCTCTTGGAGTTAACAACTGTTCAGATAGCCTGGTTTAAAGTTCCAACTTTATGCACATTTTGTTTCCAAAGTTAAACTTGGAAGTTTTTAAAATACTTTCCCCAGTAGGCTTTTGGACTTACTTAGAAAGTTTTCATTTTTAAAGTCTAGCTTTTGAGAGTATCAAGGTGTAAAGCATAGTGTATTTCATATCCATTCCTTTGAGGAACCCGCAAATATTTTGCTAAGTGTTTTGCAATTGGACAGTGGTATTTAGGAAGAATGAAAAGTTCTGTTTTACTAGGATGATGACATCTGGGTGTGGTTTTATTGTTTACTCAATGTGGCAAGTATGAACAAGAATTAAAGAGGTTTATCAGCATAGTCGTGGCTGCTGTTTCCCTGCCCTGTTAGAGTCACTTTGATGTACTGGTCTGCTTCACAACGAGCTGTGTCCTCTCTGGCGGAGAAACGCTATCTCCACTCTGAGCATTCTGAGAACCATACGTGGCCAGTTGGTACAGTATGTGTTACTGCTGCCCAGCAATGTTAAGTATTTATAAGTTACAAAGCTATGTTTTTATCATACAGAATTCAATCGACACGTTTGAAAAATCGCTCTAAGACTTGAAGACCTCATTATTTTACATTTGCGGCTGAAAATGTAGTTTCAACACTGCCCTTTCAGCTTTTCCAAACCACTTTCAGAATGCCATCCGTCCAGCAGCAGTCAGAGGGGAGAACAGCGCGGTGCTAGCTGAGTATTTCTATAACCAGAGCACAGAGCCCTTCAAAGGGGGCTTTCTTGACCATACTTTGTTTTGTTAACACAAAGCAACATTTTGAGTCTGGCTCCCATCCTGCTAGAGGAGTGGTTAGTTATGAGGGAGCCCCAACGCATCAGGAATGAAAGACAACGGCTATTGGGGGGCGGGGGGCTTTCTTTACTCCTGGGGCCAGGTGAGCAGAAGCTCATGTCATGCAGGATGTGCTACAGATGAAGAAATCCTTGTAGCCATTTTAGGGTCCTCATTTAGAAACGTCCCATTAAAATTTGCTAACAGAGTTAAAGCTGACATCCTGAACCCTGTCTGAAAAAGTGGGAAACCCTTGTCACGCAGGAATAATGCTATGCAGAGCAGTGTGTTAGGTCTTCTACCTTTTATCTTGCTCTCAATTCTAATGTGGCATTCCTTTCTGTCACCGTAGTTAATATGTTACTTGGAAAGGCGGAGGTCATCTGGAGATTGTGTTGTGGCGTGTAAATAAAACTAAAACAGCCTTTGTCTTAAAGTTATACTGCCTTCTCCCCTCTTCCTTCACCCCACGCTAAGGCTGAGAACTTGGGAGATTTGGGGCACAAATAGGATTATAATGTGCATCACAAAATCCAAAGGGAAATGAAGAAAACATTGACACAGTCTCATTTGTTAATGTTCTTCACGTATAGAATTACAGAGTAAATTAGAACAAAAGCTACAATGATTTTAAAACACCCTGATCTTATTTTGATTTCGTGTGCACATATCACATATGAAGCTTTGTAATATACAGGAAAATGTATATAAATGCAAGCTTGCAGGACATAACAAAAATGAATCGAATGTTTCTTTCAAGCCTATCAACTTTTAAACAAGGAGTCTCGGGGTCTAAGCACTGCATGGCGGACTGGGGAAGTACATGTCTGCTTTTATTTATATATAGTTGCTCTTTAGACAATGAGAATTTTCTTCACTTTTACAGACATACATGTGCTATTTCTGATTTTATTTTTGAAAGATGATATCTTCTTGGCCTATCTGTTTCTGCGTGGGGGCATGTGCAGAGAAATGATGCTGTATCTGGTACTGGAATTGTGTGATGCTTGATGTCCAGGAGGTACTAGGCAGCCCCTGCTTGGCTTTGGCTCCTTGTTGCCTAGATGGAACACAGGCTGTGCTGTCTGTGGCCAGATTTTTGCTTTTACAAGGAAAGAGAGCACCCTGGATTCTATTTTAAACCAACTTCCTTGGTTTTAAAAGAGCAAACTATACAACCCAAATGGCATGGGTCTCCAGGTTGGGCCAGCCCGCGGATCCCCAGCTTATGACTGTTGGTAAATCATTAGACAGGTAGCTTTCTTTTCTTTCCATTTATGCCTAGTTGAAAATAAAAATGGCAGCATTTATTTACACAAATTACCAATACATTTACTTGATTTTTCTGAACTTTTTCATGGGCTGGTTTGCTTTGTCAACAAAAACTCTCAAACCCCAAGTTTCTTTGCAAGTATGTATTTTTTTTTTGTTTTTGTATACTGTTAAATGTATCTTCCATTCCTGTTATTTGATATTTTAAATATTTTAATTTAATTAAAAAAAATTTTTTTAGGGCCGCACCCCGTGGCATGTGGCGGTTCCCAGGCTAGGGGTCGAATTGGAGCTACAGATACTGGCCTACACCACAGCCACAGCAATGCCAGATGTGAGCCGCATCTGTGACCTACACCACAGCTCATGGCAACACTGGATCCTTAACCCACTGGGCGAGGCCAGGGTTCAAACCTGCAACCTCATGGTTCCTAGTCAGATTCATTTCCGCTGCGCCGTGACTGGAACGCCTATTTTAAAATTTTTTTTTGATATTTTAAATGTTTTAAATTTTACTTTAAACTAATTGAAGTAAGGTACTTAAACTATATAGGTGGTACAAGGTTTTTCACGTATATCAGCAATTTCAAGTTCCAGACCTTTGTCAATGAAAAAATGTTGCCTGCCATGTCTGTAAACAAAGGATATTGCAGCCACCGAGTCATCACATCACAGACACCCTGATGGTGAGTCTGGAGGGAACTCTGGGTAAAAACAGGATGCCCACCATCCAGCCATCAGCCACTGCAGCCACCACCTAATGGTGCACCCTGAGAAGATTCAGGATGAGAAAGCACAGAACACTGGCCCCACATAGCTGAAGTGCATATCGAAGGAATAATTGCAGTGAGTCTAGACTCTTGGATCTTGCCATACCCAGAAAAATGCTCAATTCCTTAAGATAATCTGGTTTTCTTTAATTAACAATAATCTTTTGATGTTCCTGCTATTTGGGCTTTGTTGCAAAAATTCCTCTATATCCCGGCTTCACCCTTACCTCTTCATCTCTTCGGAGTTGTTCCTTAGAGCACTCTGAGAGGCTCTGTGCAGGCTTAGGTCCTCAGTTATTTTCTGCTAAATAAAACAAGAGATTAATTATTATTATTATTATCATTACTATTAGTTTGCTTTTCAGGGCCACATTCGTGGCATATGTAAATTCCCAGGCTTGGGGTTGAATCGGAGCTATAATTGCCAGCCTATACCATAGTCAGAGCAATGCTGGACCTGAGTTGCATCTGTGACCTACACCACAGCTCACGGCAATGCTGGATCCCCAACACACCGAGCAAGGCCAGGGATGGAACCCACATCCTCATGGATACTAGTAGGATTTGTTTCCCGTGTGCCACAACGGGAACTCCATAATTCTCAACTTTAGGTTGTACTTTTTTTTTTTTTTAAGTTGACACCTGCCTACTTCTTAGGCAATCACTTTCAACCTAGTTTCTTCTAATTTTTTAGCAATATGCCTCAGTGAATATTTTTTTACTTTAAAATTTAAGATATTTTTGGTCGATATAATGACTTACTGCTTTTTCAGTCCTTTCTCCTAGTTCATGCCCTCTGGTTCCCCTTCCCATCCTGTGCCTCATTAATTAGTAATTTTGGGGAAGTCAATATTCAGTTTTTACATTAGTATGACTGGAAAATACAGTTCAAAACTAAGCCACATAGTGTACTCTAATTAATTTTTTGCTTATACATATTTCCCTGGTTTTAACAGTGGCATCATTTTTGTTTAGTGATATTCCTTTAAATATATTTCAAACACTTCTAGTTGATTTCTGAGAAAGGACTCTCAGGAGCTGTTTTTTTTTTTTTTTTGTCTGTAAATATCCTTATTCCTCACTCATACTTAGATTATCAGGATAGGAAATTCTATGTTAAGGTAATTCTCCTTTAGAATTTGGAAGGCAGTGTTTTATGTGTTTTTGCTGAGAACGTCTCCTCTTACTCTGCCTTGCACCCACAAACCTCATTTTCCCCTGCCAGTTCTCTGCAAGTTCATGTTATGTGTGGTTTTAAAAATCATTTATTGTGCTGGGCACTTCGGGAATTTGCTAGAGCTTTTTTTTTTTTTTTTTTTTTTTTAGGGCCTTATCCACGGCATATGGGAGTTCCCAGGCTAGAGGTCAAAAATCCGAGCTGCAGCTGCTGGCCTACACCACAGCTCACAGCAATGCTGGATCCTTAACCCACTGAGTGAGGCCAGGGATTGAACCTGCGTCCTCATGGATACTAGTCAGATTCGTTCCTGCTGCACCACAATGGGAATAACTGACATTTTAAATATTTAAGAGTCAAGGGTGAAATTAATACATTACTTAACCCAATCAATCTATAATATTAACACGTAATCAATAAAAATATTGAGATTTAACATTTTTAATACTAAGTCTTTGAAATTCAGTGTCTATTTTACACTTACAGCATATCTCAATTCAGACTGGTCACCTGTTTAGAGTTCAGTAACTGCATGTGATTAGTGGCTACCATGTTGGACACTGCAACTTAAAGAGCTTTTGTTTATCTGGGTTATGTCTACCAATGATTATGTATTAGAAACTAAAACCAAAATTATAAAAAGTAGTTACTTCATTAAAAAATAACAATAGTAAACCCACTGCATGTTAACACAAACAACTTTTATGTAAACGGTTTCAAGAAAAGCCAGTGAGACAAGTGATGTTCTTTTACTTTTTTTTTTTTTTTTTTTTGCAAATCTCAGTGTTTGGCTTAATAGAAGATAACTGGATTCTTATATCTGCCTTTGCTATCAGTCTTAACCATTGGGAGAAAATCTGGCCCCACAGATATGTAATTGGTACAAGGGGTTTTGGGATAATTGTGGATATTCTCTAATACTACACCAAAACTCAACAAGTGGTTGAACTCTTAAAGATTAGTTGCAGTATGGAATCAAACTCATGTCAAAGAACTCTTCAAATCCAATGGTCAGTCTTCCTTTTTTTAATGGAACTTATACCTATGCATGGGTTTGTTAACATTTTGTATCATGTATGTGTTTTTTGGAAAATAGCTGTTGAGTTAGGCCAATCCTCCAAATATTGACATATCTCATTATACAATATCAAAATATCACATTTGCTTACATCCCCATCATTCTCATTGGAAAACTCTCATGGTGGATATAATTTATCTACCAAATAATATCAGTGTTATTGTGAAAATTGTTTGGGTTTCATAGAGCTTCTTTAGGGTCTTTATGAATTTTAGGGGCCCTTCTTTATGCATCAGGGTATAATCCTGGGCATCCAGTGTTCAGGATGCTTAGAGTGAGAAGTGAACTAGGGGAAAGCCTTAATCATTCATTTTCAATGTAGACCTTAAGCTAATTTTCTAGTGTTTATGCATGCTGAGTATTGCTCAATGTCTGCACATTTCATATTCCAAGTTCATAGTCTCCTTGGCTTTATCTCTCCATAAACTAAAACTCTAATTTTCCACTTAGACTGGAGGAAATGATTGCCAGTGCAGTGTTAGGTGGTTCTTTATTTTCAGCCCTTGCCTCTACCCTCAGAGCTCTTCCAGGTCCTAAATCACTGACTTACTTCTTATAGGCTTCTTTCTATACTGGCTCAGGTACCTGCTCTCTCTGCTTTGTTAAGCCATGTTACACATCTACCAGCTTCCCACTTTCCAAACGGCATGGCCGTCTTTTATCTGTGCTGATTACCACTTTTATTCTTTATATGACTTACTATAGTTTTAGATTCCTGCATTTTCATTGGAGAGGAGACATGGGGAAGTTATATAAGGAATGCCTATGTTGAACTTGCCAGGATTATCTAGAAATCACTTCCTTTTGGAGTTTGTCTTAGTCTGTTCAGGCTTGCATAACAATAATACCATAAACTGGGTGGATTATGAACAACAAATATTTTATTTTTCACAGGTAGTCTGGGAAGTTCAGGGTTGTGGTGCTGGCAGATTTAGTGTCTGCTGAGGACCTGCTTGGTCACCGATGGCTATCTTGTCACTGTAACTTCACATGATGGAAGAGGGTGAGGGAGCTCTGGAGGGGGGCCTCTTTATAAAAACACTAATCAGATTCATGCGGACTCTACCCTCATGATCTAGGCACCTCCCAACTTCTCCCCCTGCCCCATACCATCACATTGGGTTTTTGGATTTCAACATATGAATTTTTTTTTGGCGAGAGGCGGGGAGGGCACACGAACATTAATTCAGAAATGGAGTTCAACTGAAGAGAAAATTTTGGACTCACCTTTGAATTTTATACAATTACAAATTCCTATTCTCCTGCGAGTACATTACAGATCCCTATTCTCCTGTGAGTACATATGTCCCTAATCTGTAGCACCCAACTGTGTTATTTTTGACCTTTCCTTTATCCTACCCTTTCACATAGTTTTAAGCATTTTTAAAAGTAAAAATCTCTTGGCAGCAAAGTACGAAGTTGCTCTGATTCATCACTCTATACCTTTCTCTGAGCTCCCTGTTGCCCATTCTTTTTCAACTGTATGTAGCTGTCATGCTGAATAAGCAGGACTCAAGGAAGATAATCAGCCAACCACTTTACTCTTGTTTCCCACTGTCCTTTTACATTTATTCCACGTGGGTGATTCTTCCCTCCTCTTTGGATGAAATGTACAGCAAATCCCTAGGCTCTTCTGGTCAACTTATGTAATGAAATACCCTCCTGTCAGTAATTCATACAGTTGAGTGTAATTATCACAATTTCAAACTTCATTCAAAATTAACGGTTATGCCGTTACCCAGCTCCAGGCTGCTCTGAGATGTGCCGAGCAAGGGAAAAGCTGGTCCCTCTTCTCTTATTTCACAGTCCTGTTGTTCGTTCCCTGGCCATGAACCTCAGTTCTCACACTGTAGTGCTGAAGTACAGAGAGGGAGGGAGTGCTGGAAAGTAGGGCAGTGTGTTGTGTCCTTCTACTGCAGCAAATTAACACAGCTAGGTTCTGAGGAGCTAGAGGCTAGAGGACTAACGTGGTCAAACTTGGCTAAAATCAAGCTGTCACCAGGGCTGCTTTCCTTTCTGGAAGTTCTAGGGTAGAATCTGTTTCCTTATGTTCCCCAGCATTTAGAAAATGGCTGCATACCCCGGCTCCTGGCCCCATCCTGTGTTTAAAATCCTCATATCAAATGACTCTTGGATCCAATTTTCTCTTCTACTTTTAAGAACATTTGTGATTACACTGGGCCCCCACACCTCGGTAATTCAGACTAATTTCTCATTTTAAAATCACATAATTAGCCATCTTAATTCTATCTGCAACCTCAATTCATCTTTGACATACATGTAACATTCACAAGTTTTCAGGGATTAGGAAATCTTTATGTAGTCATGAGTCTGTTAATATAGGCAGTAATCTTTTCAAAAAACTTATTGAAGTAGAAATGATTTACAAATTTGTGTTTCTGCTGTGTAGCAAATGATTCAGTTATTCATAGATTCAGTTATGCATATATATATATACATATATATTTCATACTCTTTTCCATGATGGTTTATTACAGGATATTGAATGTAGTTCCTGTGCTATACAGTAGTACCTTAATTATCTATTCTATATATAAAATTTTGCATCTGCTAATCCCAATCTCCTAATCGATCCTTCCCTCCCTCTTGGCAATTGCAAGTCTGTTCTCTGTGAGTCTGTTTCTGTTTCGTAGGTAAGTTCATTTGTGTCATACTTTAGGTTCCACATATAGGTGATATCATATGGTATTTGTCTTTTTCTTTCTGACTTCACTTTGTACGATGATCTCTAGTTGCATCCATGTTTCTGTGAATGGCATTGTTTCATTCTTTGTATGCCTGAGTAGTATTCCATTTGTGTGTGTCTGTGTGTGTGTATGTGTGTATATCATATCATATATCTTTATCCACTCATCTGTTGACGGACATTTAGGTTGTTTCCATGTCTTGGCTATTGTGCATGGTGCTCACAGAGTAGTAATCTTGACTAACACCGTAGAATATTCTTGCATATATGCTCTCTCAGATTGGCTGATGTTTAATCTGACTCTTGTCTCCTTGTTCTTTGAGGATGTCCCCTTCAGCTCCTGTTGCTGAGAATCACTTGTGTTTCTCTTGTTGGTCGTGGTCAGGCATCACTCCTTTTTCAGCTGCTGAGAATCCAGCAGTTAAGTCCTGCTCCCTCAGTATATTAACACTGCTCTGCAAATATCTCCAAATTACCAGAACCCTTTTTTTTCTCTTGGTGTGGAGTAGTTAAGAGCCATAAAACTAGGTGTTTTTTTTTTTTTTGTGAGCTCACATAGTAAGCCCTGCATTAGTGGTCTGTGCCTCACCTTTGGTGGTATTTTCTAGATTTGTGGGGCCTTTACTAGAACTGACAGGAATGTACTATTTAAGCCCTAGTGTTCATGTTCTTTTACACTTGGCCAATACATCAGAGATGTCTTATTTCTTCTGGAAAGCTTGAGAAGTTAGGGGCTATGCTAAGACCGGGGTAAACTCATAGGTAAATGGTACCACCTGGAACCTCCAGTAGAAACCAGCTGGTCCATCTTGCCAATGCTTTGACCTTACCTTGATTCTTTCAAGCTGCCCTTCACCTGTAAGGGTGGGTAGACTGAAATCAGAAGCTATGATGAGGCTTCCCTCTGCCTGGTAACTCTGTTTTCCCTTCAAGACACAGTTCAAATTCTACCTGCTTTCTGATGTCTTTCCAAGCAAAAAATTGGTCACACTCTCCTGGAGGGCAGAGACGAGGTCTCCTGGTGAGATGGACAAGTCCTAGTCTGTGTACTAATAGGAAAGAAGGAGGCAACTAGCATAAATAAATTTTCTTCTGGGACTCTCTTCAAGATTTTAAATCACATAACCTCACTTTCCTAAAAGTTATTTCTTCCAGTGTCCATGGATAGAAGAGAGTGTTTTCTCATCCATTATCTCTTTGTTAAACCCTTTGGCTGAAGTCCTCTTCCTGGGCCATAGTCATGTCCCTGAATTTTCACCTGGAATTGCAAACTAGCCTGATAGTCTTGATGAATGCGGAGGCATAGGGAGTGTATAGTGGAAAGAACATAGACTCTCGGGTCACACGGGCCTAGATGGGAATCTCAGATCTGCCACTTGTTCCTGAAAAGACTATGATAAGTAATTTGGAGTCTGGGTTTCCACATCTATAAAACGATACTTCATTGGGTAGTAGAGATTAAAGTAATCGAATTAATGTGAGTAAAATGCTGTTTCAAGTGCTTGCCACGCTGGTCATACCTTTTTAGTGGATATGACCACAACTGTGATGATGGTGATTCTACCTGAAAGTTTGGGTCAGGGGACCTGTCTCCTAGGAAAATTCCTTTGAGTTAAGGAGTCCTTTCTAATCAAATTCTTTCATAATGCTGGTGCTTAAGGGTAAGATACCAAACTACTAATTTCCTAGTGTGACTCTTTGGAGTATCTCTTGCATTTAAGCAGATAAATAGACTGTTTTGATATAAAACCAGACTTAGGAATGATTAACAGAAAGGAAAGTGGTGAGACTTGAACCCCTTTAGTTTGATCTAGGGGTATCTTGTGTTGCAGTCTTTAAATTTGAATGTGTTTAACCCTTACCCATTCCGTTGCTTAATGCTTTTGGGAAATTATATATATATATAATTTCTTGATTATACATTTATGAATTTTCTTGTGTTCATCTAATTATTTATGCAATAGATATTTTCTTGAATAAACAATTATTTTCCTCTTCTAATTGCCTTTATAATAGCTTGTTGGTTTTTCTTGCCTATTACTAGAGTTTCCTGCCTTGAATCATCACCTGGATTTCACATGTGCCCTCCTTGATTTTTAGAGAAGTCTCTTCCTATTCTCTTTTAACAGAGTGCTGACTATTGGTTTTGTGACTGTTGAGCAGGGTTGCAATGCTGAGACTGGAAAAGGTCACCATTTGGACATCACTTAGCATTCTAGATGAGTGCCATCCAGTAGCCTCACTGCATGACCGCTGCTGAGCTCATGTCTTGAAGTTCTCCGAGTAAGCTGAGGGTTGGTCTCAGTAGAATTAATTGGTGGGAATTTCATCATTGGCTCTTGATGGATGAATACAGAGCTGTCCTTTTCTCAATCACCCATTTCTTCTTTTTCAAAATTACGGAATGTCTAGAGCGTATCTCAAGCATGGCAGTTGTCGCTAGCATCCAACAGCCATATTTATGGCATTTCTTACCATAGGATGAGTGATGCGATGAAAAGCACAGGCAAAGGGCATTTCACTTGGGAACCCATGTGTTCTAAGTTGACTCATTGGTAGGGAGGAATAAGCCAGCATTCCTGATGGTAGTCATGTTGCTGTATTTCCGCATTAAGTGCAAGCTACCATCAGAAATGACTTGTGAGCATTCATTCCTAAAGCCAGGTGGACCAATCTTAGTACCATATCAGACATGCCCTACAGAAGCAATCTGATTTCCTCCAAAAATGTATTCACCTTTGAAGACCCTAAATTGCCAAATAAAGCTGATCACATTTGATATCCTACTCTAGAAAAAAATGGCCTCATAAGTTTGTCATGTTGGAATGAGCCAACCTATCTGTAGGTCACTAAACCTGAGAGTGAACTACCACATAGCAGGGAAAACACCACTAAAGACCTACTGTTTTAACTTTACAAGTGTCTTTCACATTAGGTCTTAGGGTTTAAGCAATCTTTTACAAATCTCCATGTGTGGCTTGTGGGCTATGGCTAAATACCTCACGAAACGGTGTAGACAGTGATATTGTTTAAGCTGTCTTGTCCTGTGCAGGTAAGGGAAATTGATGGCTGTGGGCATTCAGTTAGGTGTGCTTCTACAATTTATGTGCAGAGATAATATGCCTTGATTTCTTCCATTAGATTAACTTACGGAGGGGTTTATGTAAGCATTAGCTTAGTGTACTCTTGTATTTATCAATTGATTATTCTAGAGGCACTGTAAGACTATTAAGGGTGAATTTGTATTTTAGGCCCACATTTCGTTTTTACTTAGAGGATGTTTGTGATGCTGTGTCAGTGGAGAAAGTCCGGATTAATAAACTAATCTTAACTCTACCTCTCTGAAGCCATCACCAAAAAACTCATATTGGATTTTAGTCCGAGTTTATTCTTTTAAGTTTGAAGAGAGTTTACCTATGTTGACATGACATGGGGGCAGATCTAAAAGTGCATATCATGGAGCAAAGAAAGGCAGCTGATTAGGTCACAGTGCTTCTTAGATAAATGTTTTATCAATCTAGTAGTGTGAGGGGTTTATTAAGTATTTACTTTTTTGCAGTCTTGGGTGCGGAGAGGCACAGAGAGTGGGATAAAGTCTTTAGAACTGAAGATGCAGAGGCTGTTTTCCTTCCAAATCTTACATTTTAATTATTTGTTATGCTTAAAACGTACAAATGAATTGACAAAATTTAATTTCCAAGAGATGACATTTTTGAAAGATTCTGCGTATTCTCCTATTCCAGATTCCTTCATTTGGCACATAACAGAACATCTTCCTAATTTTCTGATCTCATTCTTGGTCAAGATGACTTATTTGCTTGCTTGTTGAACCCCAAACTATAAGAGCCTCCGCATTATTAATACTTAAATGAGCAACAAATACTTGCATGTGTATATGCCCTGCCCTTACTTGTATTACCTCTGCCTTTTAATACCAGTCTTTATCCTCCTTTTCCTCCAACATTAGCTAAAAGACTAAGCATTGCTGGAAGCAGACACATTTGTTAATTCCTTATAAATTGACTCCCATGAGTGAGAAAGAGAATGCCAGCAGGAAACAGTGAGCCCTGATTTCATGGGAGCCCAGTGCCTGATTTACTTTAAGCCCCTGGACATGCAGAAGTCTATCTGCATGGCTGACTGAACTTTATTTTCACTTTTAAGTGCCTTTAATACTTATTAATTTACTATGGAGGAATGCTTACTATCAGACTGGAGGCTTCCAGAACACTTTTAGTTTCTGTAATCTCTCTGAACCCTTCAACAGATGGACTTTCTTCATTTCCCTTACCTGCCCATCTCCATTCCTCTCTTTGTTTCTCTATCTCTGAATAACTAGCTTAGGAACAGCCAGCTCTAACATTCTGGGTTAGAGTCAGAAAAGAATGGAAGTTGTATCCATTGACTTTGAGGCAAGTACGTGGAGAAGAGGAGTGTCCTCTAACTGGTGAGTAATTTTGATAAAAGTCCAGCTTTTTACAATAGGAAAGCTGAGAAGGACAGGAGGCAAAGAAGCCTGAAAACTTGGGCAGAAAAGAAGATTGCCAGCTGTACATAACATTTCGGAAATAACAGAAGAGTCGGGATAGTCCAGGTTACTTTTGGCTAATGATCCTCAATGATGTATTGCAGCCCAAGTTTTATTTCTTGGTATTCTAGGTATTCAGTGTAAGTGGGGAGGGGAGCTCTCCTCATTGTGATCACTCAGGGACCCAGGCTGACAGCTCCCCCTTGACACTGCTTTCCAACCATTGAGGCAGGAAAAATACTATATAAACTCACATACTGGCTCTGAAAGGCCATCAGCCAGAAGTGACACATGTCATCTTGACTCATAATTCGTTGGCCAAATCAAGTCAGAGCACCGTATGTTACTTTCAGAGGGGCCAGGGGAATGTGATGCTGTCCTGTGTTGGGGAAGGAATAGAAGTGGATTATTTGTGGACAATATCTACCTATATCTTGTCAGCTGTGGTAGGCTGAAATAATGAGGATGGTGTGAAAGACATGAGAAAGTGTTAAAGCCATATCTGAACTCATGGAATACCTGTAGAGATGGACACTAAAGAGTGTGTGTGAGTGTGGGAATCAAACTATATATTTATCCCCATATCGAATATAACCTATATAGGGATGTTCGAACTACCTATGTACTCCAGACAGTAACGGTGGCTAATTGTGGAGAAGAATCTCCATTCCAGTGTATCTAAAACTGTTGGGGAATAGGGCAAGGAAGAGACGGATCTAAGGACATACTCTAGACTATTCTGAATGCCTTCACCTATGCTGATAAATATCTACATTCTAAGAAATTACATCCATAACACATTTCTAATTACTTAGAAATGTAAGCACTTGTGGATAACAGCTTACAGTGAATACTTGAATGTTGAATCTGGACCTCCCATCCTCCTGTGTTAATACCTCAGGTATCACACTGGTATTTCTTGGTTATTGCGATATATGTCATTTCTTTATGAGACCACAGCCACTTTGAAGTTAGGGACCAAATCCTGTTATTTTGGGGAGTTAACTGCTGTCTTATACATAAGCGTTAGATTATTTCTTTTGAATAGATTCATTTCAGAAATATGTTAGGAGTTCCTGCTGTGGTGATTAAAGACCCACATTGTCTCTGAGGTTTTGTGGGTTCAATCTCTGGCCCAGCACAGTGGGTTAACATTGTAAATCAACTATACTTTACTAAAAAAAAAAAAAATGTTGCAGAGCATGAAATATGTCTCCCATACAGACTTAAAAAGATTACTGGGTAGTGCCTTCATTGTCTAGGACTTTTTTCATGGTAGGGGAAGGCATACCTTCCATACTCTGTTCTATGTTTCACAAACTGTTAACCCCTTTCATTTAGTCTTTCTGGTGGTACATCCACCTGCCATCTTATTTCTTAGCTCCTCTTTCTACTACCCTGCATTTGTGACACTGCCAAGGATGGCTGGACACCAGCTCTGGGTTTCCTTTTGACAAGTAGCTCTTATTTGAAACTTTATAATGCCACAAGAAACAGTACTATCGACTCTGTGAGCTGTCAAAAACACTTTAAACTCCAACAAAGTTCTCTTGTGCACCTTCCCAGCTAACCCCTCAAACCCCAGAAAGAACCACTGATCTGGCTCTATCAAAAAATGGATCCATTTTGTCACTGTTAGAATTTTATGTAAATAGAATCATACATGCTTTTCTTTTTTCAGCATAATTTTTGAGATTTATTCTTGTTCTGGTGTATTAGTAGGAGGTTTCTTATTTTAAATAGTATTATAGTGTAATTATACCATAGTATTCATATATTCTAACAAATATCTGGGCTGTTTCTAGTTTCTAGCTATAATCAATCAAGCTTCTATGAATATTATTGTACCAGGCTTTTTAGTCATGTGCTTTCATTTCTTTGCTAATACTTAAAAGTAGATTTGTAGGGTAATTGAGTAGATATGGGTTGTACTTCTAAGAGACATCAAGAAGTTTTCCAAGGTAGTGGTAACATTTTACACACCCAGCTGCAGTGAGAGTTCTAGATGCTTCATATCCTCTCTACCATTTGATGCTGTCAGTTGTCTTCTGGAAATTTTTGTGAATATATTGTGAAATGTCAGGGAGTGACAGTGTTTAGAACCCTTCTGCTTTTATTCCAGTTATTGCTTGTAAGTAATACCTTAACAAGGGTTCTTTGTAATAGTCTTACCTAATAGCAGGCTAAAGATGATGATCTTGGATTGCTTTCTTCCACAATAGACAAGGAAAGGGTAGTAAGCAAGTTTGAGGCCTTAGGTTTTATAGTGAGAAATCAAGTAATTCAGCACTAGGGTGACTCAGGCTGGTATAAATCTGGATTCTTTATTATTGTTAGTAGATTGCTCTGAGGTACTAGTTCTAAAAACTCTTCTCAGTAGCTATAGTCCACTTCCCTACAATCTGGTTTGGTTCATAGAATTTTATGAGAAACTTTATCGACCCTATCATGCACACTGGCTTTGTTAAGAGTAGGAAATACCACTCTGTGAGATTTAACACCCTCCTCTCAGTTGCCTTTTTTTTTTTTTTTAAGCAAGGGTGATAGCCTTAGCCCCTTCCATATTAATATCTCTTCCAGTCTCCTCCCAGTTTAGCTGTACTAATCAATGTAGGACACCACATTAACAAAAGACCAAAACTACATGATCATCTCAATAGATGCAGAAAAAGCATTTGGCAAAATTCAGCATATATCATACATTCAAAGTGGGTATAGATGAAACATTTAAATTTAAAAACTTTTGCATAGCAAAGGAAACCATTGAACAAAAGTCAACCTTGAATGAGAAAAATATTTGCAAATGATAACCACCTATAACAAGTTAATGTTCAAAATATATGAACAGTTCATACAACTCGATATTGAAAAAACAAATAGCGTGATTAAAAAAGGAGCAGAAGACCTAAACAGACATTTTTCCAAAGAAGATATACAGATGGTCAACAGGCACATGAAAAGATTGTGTCGCTAATCAGAAATGAAAATCAAAATCACAATGAGATATCACCTCACACCTATCAAAATGGTTATTATCGAGAAGTCTACATATAACAAATGTTGATGAGGATGCAAAGAAAAGGGAAACCTAGTACATTGTTGGTGGGAATGTAAATTGGTACAGCCACTATGGAAAATAGCATAGAGGTTCCTCAAAAAACTAAAAATTGATCTTGCATATGGCTTGGCATAATATACCTGAGCATATATCCAAAGAAAACAAAAATACTCATTCAAAAAGATATATGTATCCTAGTATTCATGGTTGCATTATTTATAATAGCCAAGATATAGAAGCAACCTAAAGTGTCCAACAATAGATGAATTGATAAAGATGTGGCATATATACAGAATGGAATATTACTCAGTCATAAACAATGACATTCTGTTAGCAGCAATGTTGGTGGACCTAGAGAATATTATGCTCACCGAAATAAGTCAGAGAAAGACAAATACTGTGTGATACTACTTACATGTGAAATCTGAAAAATAAAACAAACAAATGTATATGGTAAAATAGAAACAGTCACGATATACAAAAACTAGTGGTTACTAGCAGGGAGAGGGGAGGAGGGGGAAAGATGGGGGTATGGCATGAAGAGATGCAAAACTAATATGTATAAATAGGCTACAAAGATATTGTATAATATATGAAGTTATAGGCATTATTTTGTAACAACTTTTAATGGAGTAGAATCTGCAAAGGTACTGAATTATTATGCTATATACCTAAAACTAATGATGTGTTCAGCTATACTTAAAAATGATGGGCAGAAAATCTGAATAGACATTTTTTCCAAAGAAGATATATGGATGAGCTAGCTGGCCTATGAAAAGATATTCAGTACCTCAATACCTCGAATCATTAGGGAAATACAAGTCAAAACCACCATGAGATATCACCTCACACCTGTCAGAATGGCTACTGACAAAAAGACAACAAATTATGCTGTCAAGGATGTGTGGAAAAGGGAACCCTAACACACTATGATGGGGTATAAACTGGTACAGCTATTATGGAAAGCAGTATGAGGTACCTCAAAAAATTAGAACTACCATGTGATCTCACACTTTCACTCTTGAGTATATTTACTAAAAAAAAAAAAAAAACCCACTTACTTAAAAAGACACATGCACCCCAATGCTGGCAGCCCTATGTACAGCAAGTAGAAAATAGGGAAACATCCTAAATGTCTATGTAGAAGCTATGGAAGCAAGTGAACGTCAACAGGTGGGTGAATAAAGATGTAG
The DNA here is from genome assembly GCA_004024745.2 of Catagonus wagneri. Taxonomy (NCBI): domain Eukaryota; kingdom Metazoa; phylum Chordata; class Mammalia; order Artiodactyla; family Tayassuidae; genus Catagonus; species Catagonus wagneri. Next base: position 6,441,270 of record PVHT020000144.1, read on the forward strand.
TTCATTCATACGATGGAATATGTGTCATAAAAAAATGAAATTTTGCATTTGCAAGAACATGATGGACATGCAGGTTATTAAGCTTATTGAAATAAGGCAGATAGAGGAAGACAAATACTGTACATTTTTTACTTAAATGTGGAATCTGAAAAATAAGACAAACACATAATAGTAAAATGGAGACAAACTGACAGATATGGAGACTAGTGGTTGTCAGTGGAGAGAAGGGTGGGGGTAGGGGCAAGATAGGGAAAGGAGATGGAGAGATGCAAGCTCCTCTGCGTAAAATAAGATACAAGGATGTTGTTTACAGCCCAGGGAGTATAGTCGATATTTTATAATAACTCTACATGGAGTATAATCTATAAAAATATGGAATCATTATGTTACACACTTGAAAATAATATGACATTATCAGTCATACTTTAAGAAGAAAAAGGTTGGGGTGAGAAGAACAAAACTTCTACTAAAAAATGGACATTTGCCGGTAGGTATAGATATATGTCTATAGTTTTTTCCTTAGTTTTAAGCTGGACACTGAGTAACTATGACTCAGTTTCATATATGCAGTATTTGCTCCCATCAACCTTTTTGACTTTCTTGGGCAACAGGCTTTAATAAATCCTAGAAAGTGGCTTCTTACGTGATACTTCTGCTAAATAATGGTCTAATCCCAAACACCCAATTTACAATCTCCCTGAATTAATTTTGGCTGTGCTCAACATATCTTGGGAATGGGGAAGTAGAATAAAATGCCGTCTGTAACTTATTGACCTGACTTTATCTTTTCATCTATAATACTGACTTTTTGAAATTTCTAGTAAACAAAGCTATATATTTCACTTTTTGGTTTTAGCCATAAATAAGGTAAACCATTGCTAGAAATCTTTTACCTAGTTTTTCCTAAATAGCTTTATGTGGTCTGTCCCTGTTACCACAGACTAAGGCGTTGAGTCAGAAGCAAGAAGAAAGAACCGTTCAGCAGTCTGTGGAGGCTAGCCATTGTTTCATTTATTTGGGGAGATGATTACAGCCTGTATTTATAAAGCGAGCAGTGAGACCTTGTGTTGGAAGATATTTTGGTTGTACTGTTGATTTGTATAGTTGTTGTTGTTCTAATCTCAGTTCACAGCTCGGTGCATTATCAGGGAGAACTGTTCATTTCGATTCTGACACACACCTTGGTTATGGAGGGTAAAAGTATATCTATGGTTTCAAACATGTAACGACCCTCTTTCAGGAAGTACTTAGTGGTGGCCCAGGCTGGGGCCCTGGGAAAATTGAGCAGGAGTCCTTCAGCCTAGGCTCCAGACTGTACCTAGCAAGACTGGACCACTTGAGCATGCTTCTTCCTTTTTCATCTTCCTAGTGATGTGCATCTGATACTCTCTGACATGAAAGACCTGACACAGCATATCTGTCAGTTAAAATCCTATACATCCTTCCAAACAAAGCCACTCACGTGCCACTTCTTCCACAATGCCAGCATCACTCTGTTGTATCTGAAATGATCTCTCCTCTCTAAATTCCCATGACACTTACGTAGTCCCTATGTGGCATTCTCTACTGAATGCTTATGGTCCCTTAATTTCACAGACAACTATATATGACTCATTCTTTTGCTTAATCAGAAGCTTTTTGAGATAAAACAGCTCACATTTTTCAGCCTTTCTGTGTTCCAGTTGTTACTTAAACATGGCCCATGGATTACTTGATTTACTCACTATAGGATTTGATTAGACTGTAATTTAATGGCATTTTAATAATTTTGTTTATATAATATTCTGTCACTTATATGATATACCATGCTAGTTATATATTGTATTTGTAACATTACTATATTATCTTATAGATGTCAAAAGAGTCAAAGAAGTCAGGTAATTTGTCCAGTGTGACATAGTGGTAGCCCAGCCAGTTTCTGAATTCAGACTGTCCAACTCTTTAACCGTAAACACTGTACTAAGCCTCATCTTTATGGTCTATAAAGACTATTACATATAGTAGAAATTATCAGTAAATGTTTGTTTTAGGGCTGGAACTTCTTTAATGTGTAATGAGCTAGTGGGTGGAAAATTGATAGTTTGTTTGTAAGGTATATAAATTCTCTTGAATTTAGCAAGTATAGATAACTCTGTATTTTTTGATATTTCCCATCATGTTTTGTTTGCTTTGACACTCCTTTCTCACAGATGGTAGCCTATAAATTTTGTCTTGAGTTCCGAATTACTAGAACTTAGATTAGTTTTCCATATTGTATACTAACAGTTTTAGATGTTAATTTTGTTTATTTTTAGACAAAAAACTATTTAAAAGTAATTATAGCTTTATAGGCAGTTTTGAAGACAGTGCAGAGGTCCGGTATACCCTCTATCCAGTTACTTCCATTGGTAGAATCTTCATGAGCTACATGTTATGTTGCAACCAGGAAACTGACATTGGTATAAAGTGTGTGTTTAGGTCTGTTGTTTTCTCACTTGTGTAGATTTACCTAGTTGCTATCATAATCAAAATGCAGAACTATCGCATTACTATAAACATCTCCCTCCTGTTATCCCTTTAGAATTACAGCACATACCCCGTACCCTACACCTGCCCCATGCGTGCCTTTTCCCATACAACCAGTATAATCCTTTTTCCTTGCTATAGTTTTGTCACTTCAAGAATGTTGTATAAATGGATTCAGACTCAGATAATATGTGACCTTTGAGATTGGCTCTTCTACTCACTGGGCACAATGCCCTTGAGATCTCTGGAAGATATTGCATGCATCAATTGCTCATTACTCTTTATTGCTCTGTAGTACTTATGATACGATGGATATACTGTACTTCATTTAGCTATTCACCTATTGCAGGATATTTTTGTTTCCAGATTTTAGTTATTACAAATAAAGCTGGTATGGTATGAACCATCGTATACAGAAGTTTTGTGTAGACAAATGACAAAGTTTTCATTTCTATGGCACTGATGTCCAGGATTGTCATTGCTGGGCCATATGTGAAGTGTGCGTTCAGTTTTTAAACTGTCAAACTGTTCTCTGGAGCAGTGCTACAATTTGACTCTTCTACCAGCAATGTATAAGAGATCCAGTATCTCTACATCCTCACCAGGATTTGGTGTTGTCACTGTTGCTTGTCTTAGCAATTCTAGTAATTTTATGTGATACCTCATTCTGGCCTTAATTTTCATTTCCCTAATGACTAGTGATATTATACATCTTTTCATGTGCTGATTTGCCTTCAGTAAAATGTCTCTTCATGTCTTTTGCCCAATCACTAATTGGATTGTGGTTTTTTTTTTACCGTCAAGTTTTGAGAATTATATATTCTAGCTAGAAATATATATTTATGTAAATATATAATTTTTTTGTTGGAGATACAATTTTCAGCTGTTTTCTTCCTGTCTGTATCTTGTCTTTTCATCCTCATATTTGTTTTAAGATAAAGCTGAATCCTGTGACATAGTTGTGGATTCAGAAAATAAAAATATGGAATGATGGTCTGCATGCCCTCTAATCTGTCAGTAATTTCTGGACAGGTGTGTCAGAGCAAAGAGTGTCATCTACTGAAGCTCAGGGACCAGTTGTCTAGCAACAGTGGCTCAACGGGGAGGGGCGAGGACCACGCTCCTTTAGAGTCTAGCTGGAGAGAACCATATGCCATTCATACGGAGATTACTCTTGCTACCTAGTAGAAAATCATCGCAAGTCCTTGCCAGGCTGGGGTTTGTTGTTGACTTAGCACACTAATTCTCTTGACAAAGAATCGGCAATGAAGGTAATAAAAAAAAAGGAGATGACATTGGTGCCAACTGATTTTAGACATCGTTTCACCTGCCTCAAGCTTTGTTCTTAACAAGTAATTAAATCCCTCTGTCTAATTAAAGCAATACATTGCTGTTAGTTCTAGATGTGTTTATAACATATACCTTGACATGACATTTGCCATAAAGACTTACCTAACCATTGTTTTTGAATAGGTTAGTTTATAGATTTTAGTTTTTATTAAATTTGAATACTTACTTTGTAAACTTCTTTTGCATATATTGTATTATAATGAATATTCTCTTTTTGGTATAAGTAGTACGTGAAAATTTACTGGTATATCATTTATAGCTATGTTATCTTTTTCATAGGTTTTAATTGTAAAACTACTTGAATATACTTAAAATTATAAAATACAGTTGAAATTGGTTTGGTTAGGTTAGATATTTAGAATATGCTACTTTTATTATCGAGTGGAAAATTTCAGTTTCTTGTATGTGAGATAAACAGTAGTTTTAATAGTTATGGCATAAAGACTTGATAGTCCATTTCAGGAAAAATTAAAGTTTGAAAAAAATTTTGGCTTTACTTTTATAAAACTAATTTGGTAAGTGAACCATCAGAAGTAGTAATCCGCATGATGGATAATTTGGATAAGTTCAGATAAATGGGCAACAGATTTCTGAGGTGCCCTCTTATATCTTGAGAGGAAATTGGTACCATATTGCACATTGTTTGGCAAATAAGCTTATTTAAGTATATTTAGGCATAAATTACCTGTCATTTTCTTTACTCCTATTCTATGAGTCTACTTAGAAACGATGTAATTTTGCCTCTACAGTCAGTTGCTAGTACTGTGGTTTGTTTCCAGGAAAAATGTTTGATACTGTTATTAGAAGTGCTCATGAAGTAGACATAATTGTTATTTAGATGCAGGTTGAAGATGAATTTGAGTTACAGATTCTTTTTTACATATTAGAAAAGCAAATTCAGATGAAAAACCTGTTAGAAGTAGGAAGCTCGGAGTTCCCATTGTGGCTCAGTGGAAATGAATCTGACTGGCATCCATGGGGACGCGGGTTCGACTGGCCTCGCAGATCCAGCATTGCTGTGAGCTGTGGTATAGGTCACAGATATGGCTTGGATCTGACGTGGCTGTTGCATAGGCCAGTGGCTATAGCTCCAATTTGACCCCCTAGCCTGGGAACCTCCATATGCTGTGGGCGAGATCGTAAAAAGACCAAAAAAAAAAAAAAGAAAAAACCTCTAAAAATCTAAAGTGTCCTTTTTTACTTCTAAACCACAGCTAATGGTAACGCCAGATCCTTAACTCACTGAGCGAGGCCAGGGATCAAACCCATATCCTCAGGGATACTAGCCGGTTTCATTACTGCTGAGCCATGATGGGAACTCTGGGAAAATCAGATTTTTCGCTCTCCCACCCTGCCCCTACAGCATTTTGTGATGAAACTTTTCAAAAGTAGAGCAAAGTTGAAAGAATTTTATAGGGACACTCATACACCTAACATCTAAAAGATTTATTTTTATTTCAAATTTGTGTAACGGAATTCACAAATATTAAGTACATTAACTGAGATTTGACAAATGTGTACGCCTTTGTAACTCAAACTGCCCTCAAGATAACAGAACATTACTTTCACTCCAGAGAGTTAACTCATGCTCATTAACAATCAGTACTCATCTTCCAGAGGTTAGTTTGCTAGGTCTAGAATTTTGTGTAAAAGGAATTAGACAATACATACTATTTCATGTCTGGCTTCAGTCACTTGACATGGTTTTGAAATTCTTCCAAAATGTCATGTACATGTTTTTTTTTAATTGATAAGTGTTATTTTATTATATGAAAATACTATACTTTAATCCTCTTATTTATGGGTACCAGAGATTCCAGGCTTTTAATCCCAGGAAATAAATTTTGAAGATTATGCAGTAACATTTCATTCCAAACTATACTGTCTCTTGTACAGTTATCTCTTGACTGCAGTTTTGGAAACTCTTTAATATTGGTATGTACAGTTTATAATCTAGATGTTTTTGTCTATGCCTAACTTGGCTGACCTGAGCAAAATTTTTGGGCTTTATTAACCCTTTCTTTGAAGACCTAAGGGCATATTGCTACAGGCTTCCCCACATCCACACCCCGACCTTAGGGTTATTTTAGGAAATGTCTCAACCAAATCTCGATGGTAGTTATAGACTTGGACTTAGTTAACTTTACATAATGATTAGAATTTATTAGCCTGTGGCATCGGTTCTGTTGGAGCTGTTGGTCATGTTGGTGAAAAAGTAGGATGAGCAAATACATTTGCAAAAAATTTAATACACACCATAATGATGATGCATAAATGTATAAACTTAGGAAGGCCAGGAAATAAATAGCTTTTAAAATAATGTTTTTGAAGTTTTTCTGCTGAATCTCCTCCTGGAATATTACAAAGGGCCATTTAATCAGTATCGTAAGTTAACTGCACATAAGCACATAGCAACTATATTCAAAACCAATCACTGGCTTCATTTTCTGGCCACTTGACTCTCAAGGTTAGGGAAAGCTGAACTGTCTTATAATGCCATCATATTTTAAACTCATATTTACTTAACCCAAACCTTCTTTCCAGCGTATATTTTCAGGCTACTAAGATCATCTAGTTACTTAGATGGTTGCCTTGAAACACTGTTCTTTAATCCTTTGAATGTGCGTTAGTTATATCATCTGTGGATAGGAAGTGAATGAAGCACATTATCTTGACATCTTGACTGGACAAAATTGGAGAAAGAAAATTTTGTGGTTGTTTTAAAAGCATGAGTTTTTTTTTTTGATTTTTTAGCTGACGAGGGGAAAAAAGACTTTCTGTGGTGTATACCAGTTGTAGAGTATGTATGACGAGGGTGATGAGGGATTTGCCTGCCGGTACGTTTACTTAGAAGAACTTGAGGGGTGATAATAATCGGTAAATATCCACATAAGTTTCCAACAGGATGTGTGTCCCCTTGCCTAAAGCTGCTGCAAAAAGACCTCATGAAGCTGGATCGCCTCCAAAGCTTTTACAGAAGAACAAAAGAGATGATCAAACTTGTAGCTGCTCAAAGAGAAGCAAGAAGAATAGAATAATGACTCTGTTAATCCTATAGAAAACCTCAAGTGGAGAGATGGCGTCCTTTGAAAAATCTGTGAATAAGAGCAACAACAAAATTAGCTTTTCAAGAAGTAGAAATTTGCCCCCTGCCTACTCTCCATTTTACATTTTTTATCTCCTGCTCCAGTGAAGTGATTTGCTTTCCTGCTTGTGTGAACTGTTTTACTCTTTCTGTCCTGTGTGTTCCTGCCTCTGATTGGAATCACCCTCCTGAATTCTGTCATCTTGCAAAACCTTTTTTAGGCATCACATCTGCAGTCTAGGTGCTTGATTACTCCTTCCACTGCTTCATAATTAATTGCCTATCAGTGACTGTTTCTACCTCCTCTATATCATTTCTGTGCTTTATAACGTACTCTTACTCTTGTTAATGATTGGATTGCTCTGCAGTAGTACCGCAGTTAGAGAAACTGGAGCAGTGCTGCATCAGTATTATATACCTGTGAGGGGTCACTCAGGGCTGGACATCCTTCTAAGCTTTTTAAATGTAGTATCTCTCCAATGCTCACTCTTTTTCTATAATTTACATTCTATTATGTCTACTTGTGTTTTTTATTGCCTGAATGAGTAGTGATTTTGAATTCTATTCTATTCTAGGTTAAGCTGATACCTTACTGAAATCTTTCTAAAAAGAACATAACTTATCCAATATTTCTTACAAATTTATGGACTAAACACTGTAGACTTCTACCTGATCAGGTCAAGACATACCTAAAAATATAACAAAAAGATTCTTGCTGTGTATATATAGCATTATATATATAGTAGGAGAACTCCAAGGTTGAGAATGAAGTTATGGATCTAGGGTATATATGCTTCTAGTCTTTATTTGCCTGAAATAAGGAATTCTGCTGCTCTGTTTACCTTTCAGTGCCTTGCAATGAGAGTTTAAATTCTTGAGCTCATGATTAGTGTAGATGATATAAATTAGAGCCCATCTGGCTTTTTCTCTTTCATGGTAAATAGTATTGTAGTCAGTCTGACCCAAACTGGTTTTTATTAACTACCTTAGGCAATGTTAGCATCTGTGCTTACAACAAAATGCAATAATAGGGCAAGAGTAGTGGGTTTTGTGTTGGGGGGAACCATACTGTAAAGATCTTGTAGGGGGTATAAAGAATCCTTTAAAAATGTGTTGAAGCTGGAGTTTCCGCCATGGCACAGTGGGTTGAGAATCCAACTGCAGCAGCTCTGGTCACTACGGAGATGTGGGTTCCATCTCCAGCCTTGCACAGTGGGTTAAAGGATCTGGTGTAGGTCATAGCTGCGGCTGGGATTCAGTCCCTGGCCAGAGAACTCTCATTTGCTGTGGGTATAGCCATAAGGAAAAAAAAATGTGTTCATGTTTACAAAAACTGAAAAATTTTGGAAATGTATGAATGATTTGGATGTCAGAGTTTCACACAAAAGAAGGTAACAGGCAAATGTTTGTGAAGATTTGTGTTTTCTAATATCTTTATCTGTCTCATCCTGAATATAGATATCTTGGTTTGGGTTAAACAAATATGTTCCTTGATAATGATTTGTTCTTAATATTGCGTATTTCCTCAATTTTCATGTATTTCATGTGTATCTTTTAGCATGTGGTTATAATTTTTGTTTTGGGAAGGTCATATTAATTTTTGGAGCATAATAAAGAGCTGTGTTGATAGGAAGTTTTCTATTACTGTTAATACTTTAGAATATTAATGTTCTTGTTCAGGAAAATCTGTGAAGTTTTCCTTCTGGAGATAAAACCAATCACTTCAAAAATAAAAGCCCTCCATACAAGAGGGTTTATTTCTACTAAGTTTTGAATAAAGGATAAATAGGTATTAATCATAGCTGGAGGAATTTTTAATCAAGTATGTTACGGTAAATTTCAAATATACAAAATAGTAAATAAGAGGAAAATATAGTTCCTGCTACGTCATTCTACGTAATCGCTTCCTGACTTTGCTATGAAATCAATGCCCATCATGTGGCTTATTTTGAAGCAGATCTCAGATGCCATATTTTAGTCTAAATATTTGCATATCTCTGAAAGATGAGAATTCTTAAAAAAATAGCACTGTGTCATTATCAAACCTAAAAATAATTAATTTAACATCATGAATTGTTACATTAAGTCTTGTGTTTCACTGTTTGTCTCATAAATGTATTTCTACAGTTTTCCTGAGTCAGGATTCAAACAAGGCCCATACATTGTAAGTGGTTCATGTCTTTTTAAGTCTCTTCCACGTAAGATTTGAGGAAACAGGTTTTTTTGTTCTGTTGTTCTCCGGTCTGTGTTTTGCTGATTTCGTTCGATGGTGGTGTCTAACATGTTTTTCTGGTGTATATGTGTAAATGTTGATCAGATCAAGAACCTCAGACTTTGTGAGGGAGAGGAGGACTCTTTCACAGCTGTTTTGTGTACTTCAGGGGTCACATAATGTCCTCCTTTGCCTTTGATGTTAGTGGCAATAGTTGCTAATTTCCCTAGAGCCATTGTTTCATTATGAGTTTGCAAAATGGTAATAGCCCATTATTCTTTCTTTATTTAGAAGTTGGAATAGTGCTAAAGAGATGGTTATCAACTATTTGCATATCCTGAGGGTCAGGTAGAAGACAGGTTGTAGAGGAAAGGCAAATTTAATGCTTGATTCTTCTCCCTTTCTACTACTTTTCAGAAGAATGGGTTGGTTCCTTTAAAATCCTCAGAGGAGATGGTACATGTATATATTCCCTAAATGTATGTATTGAATAGATATAAACCTATTTGTTGGGTACCCTGTTTTCTTTGCTCAAGTTTCCTCATCTTTTAGCATCTTCAGGTTGACATTCTTTGAAGGCATCCCAATCTTCCAGGCTCGTCTTGTACTTGTCCTTTCCCACATTAGGATCAGCTATTCTCCATAAAGCCCTGGTTTCTCTCTGTGGGAAATAGTACTTGGAGAGCCATGATTTGAAAGCGATTACTATTATTGGTTGGTCATTGTACCTAGGTTGTTTTCGGTGGAAAATATATATATGTGCCTCTTGAAATTGTTTTTCACAAAAATCTAGAATTACATGGTTTTAATTTGCTTTTGTATTTGCATCTCTTTTCGCCAACATATCTTGCTTCCTAAAGAATTAACACTATTTGTTTGGCAATATTAGCTGTTCTCCTTTAAGAGAGGTGGTGCACTGGTTCATAAGGTTTGAAGCCTGGGCAGTGTTCCATGTATCATGTCACTATAGGGAGGTGTTAAAGGAGGTTACTAGAGAGGGTGAGAGAAGGCATACCAGATTGAAGTCTGGCTCTGGCAGTGTACCTGTTACTTGTTTCCTTGTCTCGTAAAATGAGGGTAATGATCATTTACTTCCCGAGCCTTTTATGGAAGAGAATATATGTGAAAACACTTTGTAAATTATTAACATATTATAATGGAAACAATTTCCCAAGCTTATTAAAAAAGTCATAGTCTTTGAATTACTGGACTTTTGATGAGATCTATTTATTCCTTTTTTTTTCTGGTTGTTTCAGGGCTGCACCTGCAGCATATAGAGATTCCCAGGCTAGGGGTCAAATTGGAGCTGTAGCTGCCAGCCTACACCACAGCCACAGCAAGATGGGATCCAAGCCGTGTCTTCAACCTACACCACAGCTCATAGCAACACTGGATTCATAATCCACTGAGGGAGGCCAGGGATCAAACTCGCATTCTCATGGATCCTAGTCAGATTCCTTTCCACTGAGCCATGACAGAAACTCCCAAGATTTATCTATTCTTGCTGGACAAGTGTGTGTGTGTGTACATATATATTTCTATAATATCCTTCTTAATTTTCTTTAATTGGCCTTTGTATCCATAGTTATATTATGTTTGCAGGCTTCTTTTGACTATTTGAGGGTTTAAATATTTGTTTGGCTTAAATATTACATATTTTTGCTTAAATTAATAGTATTACAATGTGAGTATGGAAAGGAGGGTCAAAGTAGAGGGGGAATTTTACATCATAGCCTGTTCCTTGTTTTTGATAATTCTTTGGATAAGAGAGACAATGTCTTGGAATACTGGAGATCCTGGAGCTATACTTCTGTGTGTATTTTAACCTTTCCCTTGATAGGACTTCACTTTAGAGTGTTGACATCACAACATGGAAATAAAGAGCAAGTAAAGGCCCAGTTCTTGGACTGGAGACAAGAGCTACGTGTTTGATACTTCAGCTCATCATCACAGGGCTCTTCGGTCTTTCTTAGCTATGACTCTAAAGTTGGTTTTTGTTTTATTCATTTATTCTTTCTAAATTCTTAAATAACAGGGTTCTTTTCTGTCCTGGTGCCGTATTTATTCACTTGAGATCTAATAGAAAAGTGGCCAGTGTGCCTTACTAACTGTAGTGGATCTTCCTTGGTCCTTTTCTCTGGTTTTATACACTTAAATTATTCTAGTCTAGGAGTTCCCATTGTGGCAAAGCAGTTAACAAATGCGACTAGGAACCATGAGGTTGTGGGTTCGATCCCTGGCCTTGCTCAGTGGGTTAACAATCCGGCGTTGCCATGAGCTGTGGTGTAGGTTGCAGACGCGGCTTGGATCCCGTGTTGCTGTGGCTGTGGTGAAGGCTGGCGGTTACAGCTCCTGTTAGACCCGTAGCCTGGGAACCTTCATATGCCCCTAGTGCAGTCCTAGAAAAGGCAAAAAGACAAAAAAAAAAAAAACTATTCTAGCCTAGATTTCTTAGGCTTCTCTTTCTAACTTTTCTTCCCATGTGTCAGTGGTAATTTTCTAAAATTCACACTGATTGTTTTACAAGGGCATTCTACTTCGTCTAACATAAGTTTTTCATATTCTGGATTATTGTCTGTTCTCAGGTGGTAAAACGTAATAATTTTTAGAGATAGATACATTCATTATTCAAAGTTTATTGCATCCTATGCAAGTGTTATATTCCCGTCCTATTGTTAATAGTTCATTGTATTTCCTTCCAGCTTTAATATAACTTTATCTTTAATATAACCATCAGTTTAAACAATGCATAAAGTTTAAGATATATACATAATATGTTTAACTGTTGCCATTATTAGACATTTACTAATTTCTAATATTTTACCATCATAAAAACTTGGAGTGAATATATTTGTGTACATAGGTTTTTCATATTCTGGATTATTTCTTTAGATTGGAATCCCAGAAGAAAAATAATTATGTTACAATAATACTTTTATGGCTCTTGATTTATATCCCCGTATATCTTTCTGTGAAGGTTGTAACAGTTTGTGATACAATTAGCAAATTGTTTAGTTTTCTCTTATGTATATAGTTTCTCCCCTGCCTCCCCACCCTGCCCCCCCTAGACATATTGCTAATTTCTTTTTCGGAGGTTTAATATTTCCTTTAAGCTTCAGAACCGTTGAGGTCTCTGCTTTGGAAAGCCCCATGGTTTTTGGACAGGAAAACAAACATTTTACTGCAGTGGGGCCGAGGTGATGGATGTGGAAGAGGTGTGGGTTCAGGGGAGATCCTGGCACGGAGGGGTAGTGGTTGGGAGGGTGGCAGAGTGAAACTGAATTTGGTTTTCCAGTTTTCAGGGGCATTATTCTTGATCTGACATTGTCTCTAAGCTGTAAAACTTCAAAGCCCTGTATTAAGGAGTAAACCTCTGACTAGATTTTTTTAAATGGTAAAGTTAGATCCTTCACCCTCAGGCTATGCGTTTCCTTATAGATAAATTTGAAAAGGAACAAGCAGTGTTCCTTCAAAATCTATCAAAGTTCTCACTTGTATACTTTAGCTGTTATAGGCAGGTGTCAGAGTTAGGAACCCACCACGTGTCAGGGATATACAAATAGAAAAGATTTGTCGTTCCTCAGCCAATTGTTAAAGAACCAGTATTGCTGAGAACACTGCAAGGTCATTAAAACGATTTCACAGACATCATCTACTTTGTACCATAGGCATTCAGCATGCCAGTGTTTCTGAATGAATGTAGTCGTGTGCAGATAAAGAACTTGGGGAGTTGGGACCGAGCACTTCAGTGTGGTGAATTGATTTTACACATTGAGTATTACTGCCCACTGTATATTTAAAACTGACTTTAGCGCAGTGTAATTTTGTTATCTAGAGCAAACTGGACTTTGGAACTGGTATTTTTGTCAGCCTTTGAAGACTGTCATAACATTTTACAGAGTAAAATGAAAATAGAAATGTTGAATGTAACACTGAGCTATTTTATTATTCTCTTGGCTGTGCCATCAGATGCCATGCTGAGATTGTGTTGGCCTTGAAATGCCTATGTGTTGCTTATACCTCGTGCTTAGTATGTATTCTTTGTAGATGCTTCATCATAGATGCTTCATCATACGATAGTCTGTACCCTGATGGGAATGATAACATATAGGTCATGGCAGGCTGTTTTTGTAGAATTTGACTCCTTTGAGCCTGGCAGCATCACCCTTTAATTCTAGGACCCAGTCTGTCACCCTTTGTTTATTAGACCTTTAGTTTCCTCCATGACCAGTTAGCTGCTCATCAGTGATATATCCTTGACAAGTGTCTTTTAACCCTTCTGAGGCTGGCTTACTAATCAATGGATTTTAAATGCCAGTAAATCTCAGCTTGCTGACCCTGACAGATGAGTGCCCGTGGTACCCCCAGGACCTCTGACTGGAGTGGGAAGGGAGCCTGCAGGGACCAGGGATTGGGGGCTAGAAGACAATAGTTCAAACACGGTCTTTTTAAGTCTGATTCAAATAGGCATTTAGGTTGTTCCCACTCTGGCTCAGCAGGTTAGGAATCCAACATAGTGTCTGTGAGGATGTGGGTTCGATCCCTGGTCTTGCTCAGTGGGTTAAGGATCCGGCACTGCCACAAGCTGCAGTGTAGGTCCCAGACGAGGCTTGGATGCCACGTGGCTGTGGTGTAGGCCAGCAGCTGAAGCTCCGATTCAGCTCCTAGCCCCGGAACTTCCATATGTCACAGGTGTGGCTGTACAAAGAAACACAAAGTAAAACAAAATGCAAATAAGCCTTTACAGTAGAAGGTGAGGCAGAACACAAAAGCCAGATATTTGAGGGGTTTGTGGTCTTCACAATTTCCAGAGTAGAATTTCCAGGAAGGAATAACTATTACTATTTTTACTAATAACTTTTGTTCAGTACTTAGCTTGTACCAGGCACTGTGGTAAATACTAGAGAGAGAGAGAGAGAATATCAGTGTTATCCTATCAGTGATGTTTTTTAAAGATCATTCCTATTATCATCTTTATCAGATGAGGAAACCAATACCAAAAAGTTCCGTGCTGTTGCCCAAGTGGTGGATGTGAGATAGAATGTATATTGTCTGCAGCCAACGCCTGCAGCTCTCACACTAAGATGTTTATCTTAGGTTTGTCTTTCCAAATATATTTCTTACTTACCCTTCTCCTCACCACCTGTGTCTGGGAAGGGTGACGACCCTTCTGGACTGCATTAACGGGTTCCCTTGCCCTCCTGGCCTCCAGAGCTGTTCAGCCAATGGGAGCGCATAGGGCAAGAGAAGAGGATGATTAATCAGGGCCTTGGTTCCTCCCTGCCAGGCTGGCTGTGTATCTCTTTACCCACAGCTACATTTTTGGGGGGGTTAGGGAACCTCTCTCCAACATTTTGGTCACTGTTCCCACTCCTTGTCTGTTCAGGAAGTGGTGAGTTATCATTGCTAGACCTGGCCCACTCCACTGTCCCTTTCTGGTTTCTAGAACCCCTGCCCATGTATTTTCGAAGTAGACTCTTGATTAAATTCTCTTTAGTTACACAGAGTATGCTGTCTCTTCTGGTCAGAACCCTGACTGATACACTAGCTCTCCCATTTTGAGCAAGTGCTTGAATCTTAGGTAATTGGGAAATATTAAGTATCTACACTGTGCTAGGTATAGAAAGTAAGGTAACCAAAACAGCAGCAGCCGTGTACCCTGTTTAAAAAAAAAAAAAAAGTTAGCTAGGAAGACAGTGCATTTAAAATGATAATCCAGGCAGCATGGACCCAGGGCAATGTGAATTCAGAGACTAAATGGTTCTCTACGGCTGGCAGTGGGAGGGATGAGCAGGTTCAGCTTTTAAGGACTGGAATGACTTAGTCAAGATGGAAAAAGAAATTTGCAAGATGTGTTTTGGGGATAATGAGTGGATGAGTCTAGTGGGGCTAAGGTTTCCTGTGAAGGAAGAGTGGGGGATAGCTGAGATGCATACTCATGTGAAAAAGTACCTGGTCATTTTTTGTTTATAGTTTTTGATTTTTGAAGAACCGTTTGTTTTCAAATTAATGTAATATGTATGGTTCATATACACAACTGTTCCCTTTTGGAGAGGAAGGCAGATCTCTTTGAGCATCTCTTTACTTTGTCAGGCCTGCAGTTGTTTAGACACACCATGGTGGTAATTCATACTCTTGCTTTAGCGGAGCTTTCATGTAATTA
>PVHT020000144.1:6457584-6484999 GCA_004024745.2 Catagonus wagneri
TGTTTATAGTTTTTGATTTTTGAAGAACCGTTTGTTTTCAAATTAATGTAATATGTATGGTTCATATACACAACTGTTCCCTTTTGGAGAGGAAGGCAGATCTCTTTGAGCATCTCTTTACTTTGTCAGGCCTGCAGTTGTTTAGACACACCATGGTGGTAATTCATACTCTTGCTTTAGCGGAGCTTTCATGTAATTATCATTAATTTGTAATTGTAGCAATAAAATCCATTTTGGGTATTCCAGTATTGAACACTGAAAGTAAATGTGCTTAGTCTCAGTGGTTACAATGTTTTTTTCCCATGCTTGAATTTCTAAGAAATTGGCTCCTATCGTACTTCAAATTAAAATTGATGTCTAAAAAATTTTCCTTTTAGAGATGGCAGCTCTTTGTAGAACCTGAAAAGGAAGAAAACTAAATCAAAAACAAATATTCACACAAAAGATTTGTTCTTCTATTTAGAAATATTGAGAGTGGAGTCCCCATCGTGGTGCAGCGGTTAACGAATCCGACTAGGAACCATGAAGTTGCAGGTTTGATCCTTGGCCTTGCTCAGTGGGTTAAGGATCCGGTGTTGCCATGAGTTGTGGTGTAGTCACAGATGCAGCTCGGATCCTGCATTGCTGTGGCTGTGGCTGGGCCTGCGGCTACAGCTCCGATTAGACCCCTAGCCTGGGAACCTCCACATGCCATGGGTGCAGCCCTAAAAGGACAAAAAGAAAAAAAAATACTGAGAATAAAGAGGAAATCATAAAACTATCAGGGAAAAACAACCTGGCTTAAGGATATACTTTACCTTGTTTGGAAACTTGATTAGGTTCACGTTTGAACCAAAGGTGGGGCGGGGCTGCAGGAGAGAGCATGTATGTGTGGAGCCGTGGTCTTAACCCCTCCTGGCTTATAGTATTCCTTGGAATCATACCTAAGCTTGCCTCTAAGTATCTATCTGTTGGTGCACCGGTCTCTGCTACACTAGGGTCGGGGCTTAATGGCCCAGACCGGTGCCATTGGACCAAAGCATGAAAGGAGCAGAGAGCTGAGAACGTGAGCAGAGCATGCAACGTGGTGCTTGGGTAGGTTTTACCAAGCCATTACCTAAATTGAGCCTGATTACAGTGTTAGCTTTTTATTAATCATACATAGGGATTTAGTGATTGTATACTTTTCCCGGTGGTTAAATGGATATTATCATAGGGAAGTTTGCCAATTCAACATGGAAAGCTCTCTATAGTTGGTGTGTCATGATGCTAGGGAAATTTCTGATAGCTGCCGATGGTGATAGCAGAAGCACCCTTATATGAAGCTATTAACTATTGAAACATGCATCTCTTTACCAGGAGATTGAGAAATATATCCTGCCTGTTGTGACACAAAGAACGTCCTGGTATTCTTCTATAAAAAGGGTATGATTTCATCTTGTCATTTACTTCCAGGATATGGCTCTTCCCTTCCTGTAATAATTGCTCTAGTCTCACCCTGAGCTTTATCCCTTATCTCCAAACACTTGTGGGACATTATTGCTTGAATAAGTTCACTGCACCTCAAATATAGTAGGTCTAAAATGGAACTGATTTTCTTCCCGCAAACTTGACTCCTTGTACAACCTAAGTTGTAAAGAATACTACCCATCACCTGCCAGTTCTGATTACCAACTGTAAATTCTTCTGGTCATCTTTCCCCACAAAAGTTCATATATGCAGTGCCTTGAATGAAACTGAAGGTTGATTTATTAGCCCTTCCTGGAGCCAGCCTAAGTATACATTAAAAACAAAAACAACGCTAAATGAGAAGACGTCAAAGGCCCACTGTTCATTGGCCTGTGTCTGCGTGTAGGTACTCTACTGCCCATTGCAGCCTTGTCCCAACTCCTGCCCCTTTTAGGAATTCTTCATTTTGGTGACACTAATTCACACGTTTGTTCTGTAAGGGGCACTGTCCTTTTCTCTGCTCCTTTGGTTACAAGCCCCTCCCATCTAGCACGCCTTGATAGTTCTTTGCTCAGTGACCATTTTTGACCCTCAAAACCATGCCAAGTTATAGTTCCCCAAAAGTTGAAATTAGATCTCCAGCATACCTTTTTTCAAATGTTCCATATATAATTTTTTCATGCGGACTTATCTCTCCACTTAGACACCAAAAGTTCCTTGAGGACAGGGATAGTCATTCTTGAAGTTTACTCTCCACAGCACATGCTCCACATTACCAGCAAATGGTTACTTTTTTCACATCTCAACCCTGCTGGTCACTTTTACCTTCGTGTGTGGTCTTAAATATTTTTAGCATACCAAGAGAAGACTCTCTCAATTTTTATGACTTTTGTGTTAACTGAAAGTAGAAAATAGTTTCACTGATTATTTTAACAATAAATGTAAAATACATTGCCTGTTTCAGAGTTAGAAGTTTCTCGGTGATTTGAATAATTGTAAACTTAAAAATGTTGTTAGGAAGTTCCCCTTGTGGCTTAGTGTGAACAAACCCAACTAGTATCCGTGAGGATCCAGTTTCAATCCCTGGCCTCATTCAGTCGGTTAAGGAGTGGAGTTGCCATGAGCTGTGTGTGGGTTGCAGATATAGCTCAGATCCCTCGTGACTGTGACTGTGGCTGTGGTGTAGGCCAGCAGCTGCAGCTCTGATTCGACCCCTAGCCTGGGAATTTGCATATGCTGCACCTGTGGCCCTAAAAAGCTAAAAAAAAAAAAACCTTTTTAATTAGACATTAATATATACTAATTTATAAATAAAAAATGGGTTTCTCATAGTAGTATTCTTAGGATAAATAGACAATTTTTCCCTCTTGGGAACATGCAGCTTAAAAAATACTAGAATCCACTCAATCCCTATTGAACTTATTGTATGTGATTCTCTAATTCAAGCGAAGAGTTGCATGGATTTACCATATATTCTTATGAAACATATAAGACAAATTAGTCCTCCCAAAAGAACTAGGGAATGTAAAATGGCAGATATGAACTCCCTTTTTAGGGGAACCGTTGGGAACCATGAAAATTGTTTCTGCTCTTTACTCTGACTTCCTTAAAGGGCAAATACTTGGTGAAAATGGTCGACTGACCACATTTTTAAGTCTTGGGTGGCTTACACAGAGGTGCTGGTGCCTTTATAAAATTCTTCACGGGATTCTGGAGAATTTTTATTGGATGTTAAAGCCACGAGAAAAGTCATTTTGTGTATATTTGATAACCACCCATACTCAGTCACTGAGGCAAGCAAAGCAAACTGCTACTTCATTGGCTCGACAATAGTATTTGCTTAACTGTATTAAATAAATGTTGAAAAATCTCAGCCCTCTGATATAAAACAGGCAGTTTTCAAGCATGCTAATTTATTAGAAAAAGTAGTGTGCCCATTGACAGTTCTATATAGAATTTAGGCACTAATTTACTTTTTAAAAAATATATCACTGGCTTTTTCTGTAAAAGATTATTCAAGAGAGATATTCATACTTTCTATTTTTTTTTTCCCTCAAGGAGTTTACTAATTATGTGAGGGGGGGAAATAATTTTGCCTTCATAGTTTTCTTTTTATTTTTTTCCATAAGTTTCCTAAAAAATAACCTGCACTCTTGCTATATCATACAAGGAATCTTCTCATGCATTCAACTCTGGGCAACTTAAATAAGCCTTGTAGATATTACTGTTCACCAGCCTGTGCATTAGCAATCAAATTTTGCTGGTACTCCCTCAGACTCACTTTAATTATCTATTCTTGTAGGAGTGCTTTGCTACCTAAATATTTATTATATGAACTGGTAAAGATGCAAAAATGCAGAATGATTTTTTTTTTTTTTTTTGGCTAAGTAGAGCCACATACATCTCACTAAACTTCAAAAATAGACAATTTCAAATTCCAAACATCAATGTCAAAAAAAGTTTTCTACCATGTTGGTTTGCTTTCTGGACATGGCAACATAATATGACTGAGATGTTTTCTGGATAGTTTGTCTTCATGTTTTTCATTGGCTTTTATCATTAAGTGTGACTGTAACACATTTCTCTCTTTCTCGAAGGGTGACTTCTGGTTGTAGTCAAAGCACTGATTTTTCTTTGTAGTTAACTTATTCTGAATCTATTGGCTTGTTTTTTGTATGATTTTCTTCATTAAACATTTTAAAACAAGAGATATACATTTAATCACTATACATTATGAAGTATATGCTTCTAAACCTGTATAACCACTTCCCTGTTCAAGAAATTGAATGTTGCCTGTACCTCAGAAATCTTTAAGTGCCCCTGCTAAAATTTATTCCCTTTCCCCTCAGGCAAGCCACTGTCCTGAATTTGTGGCTGTTATTCCTTGTTTTCCTTTATCACCTAGAATTTTAAACATTTTAGTTGAGTTTTATTATGAAACTGAAATAGATAATAAAGCAGATGAACACTTCTAACGACACTACCATTCCAGCAATTTTGAAACTCTCTTTGAAAGGGTAACAAAGAATTATATTCAAAATACACTTTAAGTTTTTTTAATTATATTCAATTTACAGTGTTCTGTCAATTTCTGCTGTACAGCAAATACACTTTAAAAAACCCTCTCAAAGACAGATCAATAAAACAATGGGTGAAGATTTGAACAGACTCTAAAGAACATGTTTGACGTCAGAAGTACTGGCAGAAATGTGAAACAGCTTGAACTCTCGTACATTGGTGGTAGAAATGTAAAATGGTACAACCACTTTGGAAAATGACCTAGTGCTGTCCTATAATGCTAAATATATGCTTGGCATACAATCTACAGTTTTTACTAGTAAGTACCTAAGGAAAATAAGACACAGGTCTCAAAGTAAACTCGTACAAGAACATTCATAACTGCTTTATTCACAATAGCTAAAAACCTGAAAACTGAAATGTGGTACATGCAGCAGTGGAATGCCACTGGCAGATAGACAGTGGTGTGTATATGGGTATGTACCCATTTGTCAAAGTTTTGAAGGTACACTTAAAATAGGTGTTCATTATTGTATGTAAAATTGTACCTAAATTTAATGTTATATGTATATATAGTGGTTGTAAAGAAATGAGATTGGATTCTTATCATAAACTAATGCACTAAGTACATACAATTTATATTGTGAATGTAATTCCAAAAATGCATTCAAAATTTGAGTAGCAGCAGTACTTACTAAATACCTGGATGGCCTAAAAAAAAAAAAAATCACTGCTTTGAAGCTTACTTCTTTGTGCATTTAATAAAATCAGTTTTACTATTGTGTAGTCAGTATATCCAAATACACATAAAAACTAAAAATCCTTTAAAAGTATAACCATGTACATACAATTATAATGCAAAGTAATGTGAAGACAAACTCCAGGGTTATGTCGTAGAACTGTACCTTAGCATCCAAATTTCGTATTACCCTTAACTACCAGCTCTTCTGTGGTTTACTAGTTCTGTTAATTGTCCCTTTCAAGGTTTTATAGCTATTAAATCCTATTTGGGTATGCTATCCCCTCCAAAAATACATAATTTAATGCCGTGTATGTATTGTATTTCATCACTCACTGTATATCCTATCCCTGTTGCTCTTAAAGTTCTAAAAATTGCAACCCTTAAAAATTAGTTATATTTCTAAATTATGTCTTCAAATTACAATTGGATGTTGCATATGATGATAGTGTGGTGCTCTGGGTTAGTTTAGAAATAGTACAATATGGCAGTTTTTCTTCCAGTCCTTTTTCATATGACTTAAATTCAATTTTTTTCAGTTAATTAGGAAAGCAAGGATTGAAAATAGGCATTCTCAATAAAACACAGAACATACGAACTACATAGAAACAATACATTTGAACTCAGCTTCTGATCATAAAATGTAAGCAAGCCACGAAGCGAGAACACAACAAAATCCAACAAGAGACAGATATCTAGACTATCTAATGGATGCCTTAAAAAACTAACAGTCCAGGAGTTCCCGTTGTAGCTCAGTGGTTAACAAATCCGACTAGGAACCATGAGGTTGCAGGTTCGATCCCTGGCATCGCTAAGTGGGTTAAGGATCCGGCGTTGCCGTGAGCTGTGGTGTGGGTTGCAGATGCAGCTCGGATCCTGCATTGCTGTGGCTGCGGCTGGGCCTGCGGCTACAGCTCCGATTAGACCCCTAGCCTGGGAACCTCCACATGCCACGGGTGCAGCCCTAGAAAAGGCAAAAAGACAAAAAAAAAAAAAAAAAAAAAAAAAAAAAAAAAAAAAAAAAAAAAAAAAAGAAAAAAGAAAAAAACAGTCCAATAGAAAAAGTTTGAGTAAAAAAAACTTCACAGGAAAGGATAAATGCCAAAAAACGTATAACAAGTACTCACATCTGTTGAGTATTGGGGAAATAGAAATTAAAACTGCAGTGAGATACCACTGCACATTCCTCAAATAGCAAAGGTGGTAATTCTGATATTAAATGTAGACTAGGATGTGGAGGAATCAGAACTCTGATGGTGGAAATGTGAATTGGCACAACTAATTTGTGACTTTTCATTATCTGGTGAAGTTGAAATGAGCATAACCCTACGATCCAGTGAGGTTATGGAAAGTAGTGTACTTACACACTTGGATACATGTGTAAGAATGTTCACTACAACCTCACTCATAATAGCCCCGAACTGGAAATAGTGCAAATGGTCATCTAGAGGTTGGATGACTAACATCTGTTGTATTAATGAGGAGATTTCATACCACTATGAAAATTGGCAAACTAAGGCTTCATGCAATAACACAAACATTTTTGAGCAAAAGCATTCAGATAGAAAACTGTATGAGTGCCTTTAGATAAAGTTCAAAACCCTTGTAAGGCTAAAATGCTGAGAATTCTATACAGGCACACCTCGGAATTACTGCAGGTTCACTTCCAGGCCACTGCAATACAGCAAATATTGCAGTAAAGTGAGTCATTCATCCTCTAAAGAAACTAATTTCTGAAATGGTATGTTTCCCAGCTCCTAGCAGGCTGAACAGGTTACCTAGTACCTTCAGAGCTGAATTCCTGGAGGCTTCTAACACCAGGGAATCTGAAATACCCTGCCATGGATCATGGATCAGCAACTCCCAGAGAGAAGCATATTTTCCCTCCTTGAAATAGTTGGGTTTGGTGCCTTAACTCTTGGTTGTACTCACTGCAGCTTTTACCTGAGAGTAGAAGAGATCCCTCGTGACTTTAGAGACTCCTCATCTTTTCATTGGGTGGAACTATGGGTCTCTTACTGCTGATTCTTTTAGTTCTGTTGCTAAATTCCTCCTCCAGATATCAGTAAGTCCCTTCTCTTGGAGAACACTCTCTGTTTTCATTAACATCTTTATGTCAGGGCTGCAGAGTGCTAGAATCAGTCAACTCTCACCTCTTCCTAAAGTCATGTAATTATCCTGCCTAAATTTTCATGTCGGAACTGCTTTCCTCCCCCCACCCCCATTCAGAGCCCTTCCTCTCTCCTAACCCTGCTTGCTATTCCCCATAAGATGAGCCCCTTTGTCTGCCTTCCCAGCCACATCATGTCTTTGCTGCTTCCCAAATGGAAGTGGTTTCTCCTCCTTTAGCAGGCTAGTCTGGGCTTTACCTCATGGAAAGGCAACCTTCCAAGGGGCAAGCAGAGGTACACAGAAGCCTTGGAGGTCTGGTCTCAGAACTGGCACATGATTGGTTGGTCAAAGCAACTCACAAAACCAACCAATATTCAGAGGAAGTGGAAATAGACACTACGTTTTGATGAGAAGTGCTGTAGAGTTGCATAGCAAAGGCTGTGGCTGTTAGAGGTGGGGAGAAGTATGATTTGGGTCATATTTATGATCAACCTACCATTGTACCCCAAAGGGTATTTGAATTGCGCCTTTCATAGGTAGCCAGATTTCCTTGAGGCAGCAAGAAGTTAGAAGGCATTGAGCATGGGTATACTGAGAGTTCAGATGATAACATATTTGGTATAAGTCACTTTATCTCAAATTTGTTCTTAGTATAGTACTTTGTGTTAGCATTATTTTTTGACCTCATTTCGCTGTTTAGAGTCTTACTGTCTGAGGCCTGAAGAGATCTCAGGCCAGTCATTCATTAATGTGGAAATACCTAGACATACTAAGTGATCCCTTCCACTTCCTGCATCACGTTTTTGACAGAATTGGAACGTTGACTTGTATTTCCTCTTTCTGGGTTGCTCTCCAGAAGCACTGTCCATGTTTCCAATTTTATGTTTCATGTGTGATATTTTTCAGTGTCAGGTGTGTTCCTTATTTCACACTTTTATTTCCTATTTATGAGAACTTAATTCTTAGTTAGAAAAACCAAAGCACAATGAAGAAAACTGAAACTTGATTGATAGCTTTAGGAAGCTGTGTACATAATTTTTTTGAAAGCCTAGTTTTTATAGGCCAAACCTTATCAGGTAATAGAATAGATGAAAATGTAATCAATCCCTTCCATAGGAATATTTGTCTGAAGATTGGACTTAAAAGAAATAGCAGTATGAACTGAAAGTTGTTCATTATACTTAATTTTAAGAATGGTGTATGATCGTAACTGTTCTCTGTTACCTTATTTTGATGATACACTGAGTCATGGCTGCATGCTACTAACAATCAAGGAGCTTTATAAAATACTAATTAATTTTTTTTTAAATTAAGAGTTTTTTGATAATATATACACACATTTGGTTTCTGTGTTATCTATAATTTTCTGTGTTATCTATTTATAGTTTTGGGAGTATTTGAGCATTTACTAACACCACTATGTGCAAAGCCCCATGCTGGAAGCTGTGAATGATATAGTGATGACTTAGACATGATCCAAATCCACTGGGCAAAGAAAGACAGATGTGCAATGATAACAAGGTGCTCTACTCTGGCAGATCATTTTTCTGATTGCTAGATGGCATTAATTTTCCATTTCCCATTTGGGATATGCTGGAATTTTATATTTTGACCTTTATTCAAAGACATTTTAGCAGTTCCTATTGTGGCTCAGGGGGTTAAGAACCTGATATAGTGTCCCTGAGGATGCAGGTTTGATCCCTGGCCTCGCTCAGTGGGTTAAGGATCTAGCGTTGGCACAAGGTGCAGTGTATGTAGGTTGCAGATGTGGCTTGGATCAGGCATTGGTGTGCCTGTGGTGTAGACAGCTGCAGTTCCAATTTGACCCCTAGCCCAGGAGTGGAAAACACACACACACACACCCACACACACACCTCACTTTGAAGACTTAACGACACACACACACACACCCACACACACACCTCACTTTGAAGACTTAACGACTACCCTACACTTCATTTAAGTGAAACTCTTGCAGAAGAAAGCAGGTAAAGTAGAGTTGCTTTACATAATAAGTGTAGGATTGTATTAGGTGTGTAGTTGTTTTATACATTTTCTTTCACATTCCCATAAACTTCCTCCTTTATTGGCTTCTGCAGCTTAAAGAACATAGAAAGGATTATTAATTATCACCCCTAAGTTGTAAAAGCATCTCTGGTCTTAATAAATCAGCAGCCTGAAGGAAAAATTCTAGGATAGAATTGTCTTGGTTTGCATCCACTGTGAAAACCAGAAATCTCTTTGTGAAAAGTAGAGACCATAGATATAAGCTATTACATTTAGAATGGATAAGCAATGAAGTCCTACTGTATAGCACAGGAACTACATCCAGTTCTTGGAATAGACCATAATGGAAGATAATATGAGAAAAAGAATGTATATGTATGTATGACTGGGTCATTATGCTGTATAGCAGAAATTGACTCAACACTGTAAATCAAATGTAGCCTAATAAAAAATAAATTTAATTAAAAGATTAGTGACCATTTTGGGGTCATTTACCTCAAAACTGAGGAAAGCTGAAAGGAGGGATGTTACCTAACCTCTAGGACAAGCATTCAGCAGTTTTTTTTTTTTTTTTTTTTGCCTTTCAAACCTTGGAGAGCTTAACACAGGTTACTTAACTCCATTTTCATCGTTAAATAGGTTTCTAGAAATTATGGGCAAAGCTCAGTAGAGTTTTAAGTTTTTATTCATTCTCATTGTATCAGCTTCTAATATTAAAAAGAAAATTGTCTCCAAGATCCAACAAAAGTCATCATATTTAAGGATTCCAGCTTTTATTGCCCAGGTGCAACCTGCTATTACCAATGTGTCTCTGAATATTTCATTCCTTCCTAATAACTTATGCAGAGAAATAATCAAGACCCAATCAATCCTCATACTTTTCATAGGCATTTCAAAGCTTACCTTGGTTCCATTTAAAATGCACTACCTTGGTTCCATTTCTTTGGGGTTGTATATAGGAAGGATCTCAGTCTTTGAAAGTTGAAGTAGCCATGCAAGCTATGGTATTGTTGCAGGTGTTTTATTTTTTTTTTAATTTTTAAAAAGGTTTTAATTTTTTCTATTGATTTACAATTTCTGCTGTACAGCAAAGTGACCCAGTCTTATATATATGCAAATGTATATATATATGTATGTATATATATTTATTGTGTTATCCTCCATCATGTTCCATCACAAGTGACTAGATATAATTCCCTGTGTTATACAGCAGGATCTCACTGCTTATTGTTGCAGGTGTTTTAGCATTCTCTGGCTGTGATATCATTGAAGATATGCTGATCTCAGAAAATGCTAACTCCTCAATTTCCATTCTTAGATGTGCTACTGCTGTATTGAATGTGATCAAGTGTTCCTGACCTAAGAAGTAATCAATAATAGTGATTTTTAGCTTTCTGTCACTTCGTTGGAAGAAACCTAGTAATTTTGACAAAACTGTACAATTGTTTTCCATCATATTAATGCTGGGTGCAGAACGATAGCCCCAAGAAGTCATTTTTTTCTGTACTCCTAGCCTGCACTTTAGTTCCTGGCACCAGTGAGTGAGATCACCTGAGATATTCTGTATGAAACACCTGGCCTGGGTGGGGAGTTTTAGCTTAACCCTGTGGAGATAGACAGGGAGATCATATGAATGAGGTAGGCTGCATGAAAGTCATAAGGAGTCGTAGAGCCTGGCCAAGTAGATGGCATTGTGTGTGTGTTATGTGTGTGTGTAGAGTCACGTGTCAGAGCCAACTGACTACTTCACACTAGAATGCAGGTCCATTTTTCACAAGTTGTATGATTCTTTTTTCCAACAGAAGTGGGAAAATCAAATTTCTATGCAAAATTCCCACCCTTAAAATACTGCACATGTCGAAGAAAACAATTCTATAGGTCAGGCTGGGTTTACACCATGGTCTAGACTTCCCTGTAAGTGGATGGTGGCATTGAAACTGTTTATGATCATCTTAAGTACTTTCATATGTTATTTAAAGCATTAAAATAACATAATGTGTCTTTAAAAACAATGGGTCCTACTTATGTAGAAGATTACAGTACAACTACCTAGGTCCAACCCAGAGTTCCTTTTCATGCTAAGCATAAACTGGCAATGGTTACTGTTTAATATAATTCTCGTATTAATGCCATTCTCTTTCTAAGACTGGAAGACTGAGCCAAACCTGTTTTCTGTCTTTGTGGGGGTTTCAGAGCTCTATGGTTCTACTTGTAAAAGCCCTATGAATAACTCATTTCTGACCATGACGGTCCTAGCATGAGGAAAAGGTGTGAAGTGGTTGTTTGATAGCTCTCAGTGAGCTCTCTATTGATAATGGACTTCCTTTTCATCTGTTCCCTTCAGGGATGAGGCCATTCAACAAATGTTTGTTGAGTATTGTATCTTCTAAATTATAAATTTCCATTGCCTGTGTCATCTCCCTTGGTCTGAAGGTTCTCTACTTCAATCAATAGTTTCCATTTCAGCCACATTTATTATAGCAATTAACCATCTCCTCACTGGCCTTTGCAATATTTTTAGAAAAGCAACAAGCAGATACTTCCAAGTCTCCTAAAGAGAAATGTCTTTCTCTCTCATCTGCAGCCATGAAACATTTAAAACATAAAAAGATATTTTGTGGAATACCTAGTTTGCCATCTCGTATGCAAAGTTGGAGAGGAATCTGAAAATAAATAAGATATAGAACTGTATGCTCTTTAAAGAAAGATACTGATTTACTCTTATGTCAGTACTGTCCCTGGAAGGAGTTCAGGTGACGTGTAATAAATCATTAGTGAATCAGGCCAACCTTTGGTTAAACACTGATCTGCATTCCATAACGTTATAGAAATGTATTTCTAAAGAGACGAATCCTGTGCTAAATTTTGATGCCTTAAATAAGTTGCTTCTTTTCTGGTTCTCTTTTTCCCCCTCCCTCTCTGTGAAATTTTTGTCCTTTTAGAAACAAAACTCATAAACTCCTGCTAATAGGAGCCATCGTGTGATGTCTTGTGACTCCTTAAGAAAAGCATTACCAAAGTCTAGCCTGTTCTTAACTTTATATCACTGTAATTTTAAAGCAGGAATGAATGTACTTATAGAATACGCAGTATTACTTGGTGGGATATGCCATAAATGAAGCCATTAATTGTCCGATTGTCATACGACTTTGGGAGCAGTTCGGTATGAGTTTAAACCCTAATCCCCTTCCTTCCCAGAGCCTGGATATTCCCTTGTGGCAGAGTGGTTGAGTGGTGATGCTTTGTTCAGGGAGCACTGCCAGCTAATTACCCCGCTCTTCCTTCAAGTCGGGACATGTTTTTAAGTCAGGTTGGTACTTAGCGTTACTCTTCTAAGGACGAACTGGTAGTTCCAAGGATCTTCTTTCAGCACTCAGTCATACTTTTGTGTCAAGTTGTGTCTCAGGAACCAGTCATATCCTCCTCCTTTCCTCATCTCACCCCCAAGAGAATGTCCCAGGGAAGGTGACCCAATGACGTGAATCACACATGATGGGTGTGCTTAGCTCTTCCGTGTTCCCTGGCACTGACCACTTTTCCCTCTCCCTTGTTTGTTTCCCACCTATTGAACAAGAACCTCTAGAAGGAGTGTCTAGAACATGCTTCTGTTGAAGCTCTCGGAGTGTCCTTCGTCCACAGGAATGAACCCCAGCTGCACTTTGCTTCCTTTAAAACATCTCTAAACAAAACATTTAATACTTAACACCAGTTACTTCATTACAAGGGGTTGAATGAGCCAGGATAACCAGGTACCCTTCCTCATCTCCATTTGAAATTCAGTACTGTGCTGCCGGAGGGGTTTAAACATTTGGTCTCAGAACATCTTAGCTGTTTTAAATCCTTGGCCTCAATGAGTTCAAGTTTGTGTTTTATATTTATCAATATTTTGATTAGGCATTAGAACTGAGACATTTAATGTATTGAAAAATTTATGGTAAAAAAGAAACCTTGCTTTTTTGAGATGTAACTATTTAAAAAAAAATCCTGTGGTAGAAACTATTTTACTTTTTCATGTAGATCTTTAATGTTTAACCTAATAGAAGACAGATTGGACTCTAATCTGTCTGTATTTAATTTGTTTTGGTATGTTCTTTTGGCTCATGTTTATGACGAAAACCTCACACAGATAGTTGGAAATTGTGTATATTCTTTGATATTACACCAAAACTTGACGAGTGGTAGCCTAGAGGGTTTTTTTCAAGAGGGAAAGTGAAATCATATCAATGAACTTTTAATATTCAGTTAAATTAAAATCCGTTGTTTTTTCTTGCATTTCGAAAGGAATTTTTTCTCATACATGATTTCATAACACAATTCATTTATCCTTAGAAAATGTTAGGTAGCTGTTTTGCAGATCTTTAAATGTTAACATATTTCTTTGTATAATATCAGAATTTGTCATGTTCATTACTATCACTACCAGCCTTGTCAGAAAGGTTTTTAAATGTTGGGAGACTGTCAGATTCTCTTCCACTTTGGTCAATATAAGTTATCCAAATTCTATTTTTCATCTGAATGCTGAAATTTTATTACTGATAACAAGTACTATCCATTTTCTTTGAAGTGAAAAGCTTGCTTTATCTCTAAAAATCCACTTTGTTTATCGGTTGTTCTTTTCCTTTTTTTTTTTTTTGGCCTTTTTAGGGCTGCACCTGTGGCATATGGAGGTTCCCAGTCTCGGGGCTGAATCAGAGCTGTAGCCACTGGCCTACACCACAGCCACAGCAATGCTAGATCTGAGCCGCGTCTGTGACCTACACCACAGCTCACGGCAACACCGGATCCTTAACCCACTGAGCGAGGTCAGGGAGCGAACCTGCGTCCTCATGGACACTAGTCAGATTTGTTTCCTCTGAGCCATGATGGGAACTCTTGTCAGTCATTCTTTTGAGTAAAGGTAATGTTGCATGAGAATACCTAGGTCAGTTTGCAACTTGATTTTACAAGTTCTTTTCCTTTAGAAAATAGAAGTACTTTATGCATATGTTCTATTTTGGCACCACAAAGTATTACAGAGATATATATTCAAGAGTTGAGATTTAATAATGGTTCTAATGCTTATTGCATCATCAGGGACTTTGAATGGAAGTCCCCAACCCCCCTTCTTTTAACCGAGAGTGAGTAGTGGTGAATAGAAAATGACTATTCATAATGTTTGGTGCCTCTTTACCCATCATTCCCAAAGGCAACATAGTGAATAAGGCAAACAACATCATAGAATTATTATGGTAGTAGCTGTGACCTCCTGGAGCCCCTGAAAAGTATGGAGGGCTCCCACAAGTTTGCTAGAACTGCTGCTCTAGTACATATGTTGCATTATCTCGTTTACACTCACACTACAAAACCAAAACCATTACGTACCATGAAGAAGCAGAGCTATGCTACTTTTTCTTCTTTATGCAACCACCCAAACTAAGCAAATAGTTGTCTTTACATTTGCTACATTACAGCGATTTGTCATCTCAGTTTACCATTATGAGCAGGTGGCATGAACCTAATCTGAGCTATAGCCTCGGAACCTTTTTCCCCAGCCTGGTTCAGCATGTTGGCTCACGTTTCGCCCTCTTACCTGTCCTGTCATCCCACCATTGTAGTGTGGGCTCACTTATTTCCTGAGGTTTCTCAGAGCGTATTGCGAACTCTGCATCCTTCTACTGCCTTTTAATACTGTTTTGGTGAAAACATCACCCCTGTCCTTGGCTGCAGTGTCAGGACTTCGAGGCATTTGCTGAATTTACATTCATTCTCAGAGAAAGATATGTGAAAAACATCCTTTGGAAGCTAAACTCATGCCTGTTTTTCTAAGAGGTCTACTTATTTTCCCAAATGAAGGCAATTATTTCATCAGTTTGTTTGGATTTAAACATAGAAGCATGAGATTAATGACAGACAGATAGAGTGTAAAATACTTGGAATACTGGGTTGGACCTTGGCTTATAAATCCCAGGCATGTCTCCTTTTAAGCTCTTGGACCCTCTGTGAAGTGTGCTTCGTCTTTGAATCTTATTTTCCTTGTTTGCATAAAAGTGCTAGTAATGCTTACTAACTAAAAGTTGTAGAGAAGATTAATCTTATTATATGTAAAATAGCTACTACAGTGTGCCACACACAGTAGACAGCCACTGGTTTTAAAATTATAACGATGTATTGATTTGGTACTCAGATATTTATCAGTTCTAGTTTGAGCTCTCATATGTAGTTACATTTTTCTGGAATGAAATGGTGCCCTTAGAAAAGGGTTTAGCATGTATGCATTAGCTAAAGTTGTGAAACGCACTTTGAAGTGTACACGTCATGGACAGCAGATGAGAAACAACGCAACAAATCCTTTTCAACGTTTAAATATGACAGCAAATAGAATCATGTTGTTCAGAGAATAGGGACCCTAATTGGATAGGATTTTTTATTCATAATCTGAGGATAATATTGTTGCTTTGATATATTCTAATCTCATTACTATCTACAAACTTGCTCCTTGGTTATTTGTACCAAAAGATTTTTACTCTAAGAATCCCTATTCTTTGTTTGAGATATAATTGGCATATTGGTTTCAGGTTTTACAACATCATGTTTCGATATTTTCATGTATTATGAAATCACAATGTGTAGTTCACATCCATCACCATAGTTACAGATTTTTTTCTTGTGATGAGAACTTTTAAGATCTAATCTCATAACTCTCAGATATGCAGCACAGTATAGTCAGCACGCTCTGCGTTACCTTCCTGAACTCTCCGTTCTTTATTCAAATCTCCAAAGTAGTTGACAAGGCAGGAAATATCTGGGCTGATAAAACTGAATATGGAATAACGCACCAGCTGCTTGTCCTCAGATGCTGGAATTTTGAAAGTAATAGAGAAAAACTTCTATCGTTTTCATCTGGGAGTCTATTATGTCTGTATATGCCGGTCAAGCTGTGAAAGTTGTGGCCGGCAAACACATAAAGCAAATAAAATTCTTTTGCTGTCTAGGGTGTTACTGAGTTCTCGCCACCCTCCCTGTTAGCTATTAAATATAAACTTTGGATCGTTTTGTCAGAAGGTATTGAAGAATGCAGGTTTTCCCAAGCGTGTGATGGGGAATGCATTGTATAAAAGTGCTTAATTATGAAAGGACGTTTTTATTTTCATGCTTAAAAATAGATTCTGGTGTTTAAGGGACTTTCTTTATAAGCACATACTGGCTCTGCTGAAATTAGTTCTGAAGAACTTAAGGCAAATAGCTTCTGAGTAGTTGGACTCATTAGCAGAGCTAATTCCTTCGGCTGTATTTCCTGAAGGTAGTTTTCTGTAAGGTATGTGAGTGTCAGGGAGAGAAGTAGCAAGAATGTGTCCCCCGCACTTATCCCTGAGGACAGACAGGATGAGATGGAATGAGGACTAGTCTAAGAACCAACCAGTGTCTGCCAGCTCTCTCCCTTTCTCCTACCTCCTTCTTCATTATGTTTTTTGGGATTTAGTTTAAAAGCTTTGTGCTTAACAGGACCTTGGGCATATGTAAATATTTGATGTACATGTTATGCTGGGTTTGACCAAACCCACTGCTCTCATGAAGAAGACAGCAGGGAAAATGTGTATACTGATTTAGAAATGTTAGGAATTTGGCGGGAGGGTTTCCTCAGAGCCTTGCAGGGTGAGTCGCATTTATGGCGTGATATTCTTGATGTTTTTTGACTTTGTTCTTTGATCCGAGCTTTAAAAATTCTTTAAAAAGTACAAAATGTCCTCACTTTGGGGTTTTAAAAAATGATTAAAGATATATAAAAGTATATGAACTCTGTGAACATTTGGTGGAGGCTGTGGATATTGACCTTATGGAAGGTGGAGACCTGCCCAGAAAGCCCCACCCTACAGCTGTTTGGCTCCCGTTAAAAGGCCTGCTAGGGCTCTGCCTGAGGAACAAGGATTTTCTTCCTGGCATGGTTCTTCTGTGCCATCTGGTTCAGGGCTGTGGCTCCACACCCAATGGCAGATTTCCTTATTTTGGAAGGGGTGGGTCACATTCCTCAACCAGTGAATGAAAAATTCCAACTATTCCAATTATCCATGCCTATAATCCCTGCCATTTACACAGATTTTTGATGCCAACTCTCTAGACCAAGACTCAGGAAACTCGTGCTGTGTCCTTGACTGTGCCACTGGCCAATTCTGTGACCTCCGGGAGTATGGTCAGCTAAGCTGGGCCTCAGTCTCCTCATCTGCAAACTTTGTCTCTTTTTTATGAAACAGTCTGTGATCTCTAACCAGTAATCTTCAATATGTACTCATGCTAAACCTGTATGGCAAGGAGGAAGAAATGACTGAGATAAATTAGGTATAACTTTGAGGCTGATTGGCATATTTCTTACCAAGCTTTGGAGAGCATCAGGAACATTGTGGGAACACCTTGGATAATATATGAGACGGCTGCAAACTCTTAAAGAATGCTGTGACTGTGATTTGGTCCTTGCATAGAGCCTCGGGCTGTTCAGTAACTATTGACTGAATGATGACGGACTGTTTCCTATTGCCTATTTGTACGGTTTTCCTTCCTGAACTCTCTGGTCCCAGCCATTCTTAGGTCTAAATATGACGGACTGTTTCCTATTGCCTATTTGTATGGTTTTCCTTCCTGAACTCTCTGGTCCCAACCATTCTTAGGTCTAAATATGATATTATCCATGTGGTAATTACCAGTAATTGGTTTGGTTACTTGTTGAATTCATATTTCTCAGCTGGTGTTGGGTGGGATGTAAAGGGAGAATGTTAAGATGATGAAGACATCGTCCGTTCATTTGAGAATGAAACACACATGCATAATTGATAATAGAGGCAAAATGAAACAGAGATAAGCCAAGTGTGAACGAGGTAATATAAGGGCATGGTAGCAGAAGAAATTCTGATTGGAGAATTGTGGAAGGATACGCTTGTGAGATGTGGATATACCTGAGTTGGGCCTAGAGGGGTGATGGCTAGGATTAAGATAGGGATGAAAGGATACAGGCCATTTCAGTTTAGGATGAAAGGCCTTTTGGATTGAAGCAGTGGTAGGACTCCATGCACATGAGTATGGGAAGGGCTTGGCATATTTGAAGAAAAGAGTAGTTGTAGACAAACCATTTAGGTAACTATTGCTATTGTGTAGGCAAGAGCTGTTGGTTACTGTAATGCGGGAGTAGTTGTGGAAGTGAAGATAAGTGGATAGGTTTGAGGTAGATTTGGAAGACAGACTTCACAGAATTTGTGGAAAGATTTCATATAGGGGAGAGCGAGAAGAGTAGAAGGGTATGGATGAATCCTAGAGTTTTGGTTCACAAAACTGGAAAATTAGTGCTATTCACTGAGGAAAGAAATACATAGGGTGTGAAAAGTCTGCACTCAGTTTGGGGCATGTAGTTTTAAGGCATCCATAAGATACGTATTTATGTTGAGCTCTCAGGTCAGCACTCAGTAATAAGTCTGGGTAGAGATGTGCTTGGGAACCATCTCCTTCTTTTAAAAATTTTTACTAAGACTTTTTTATTTTATTTTTTTTTAGAGCTGTTTAAAATTCACAGCAAGATTTGAGGGGAAGATAGAGACCTCCCATTCACCCCCAGCCCACACGTGCATAGCCTCTCTTATCAACATCTCCCACCAGAGGGGTACATTTGTTACAGTTGATATATCAGCATTAACACACCATGATCACCGATAGTTCATAGTTAACATCATGGATCATTCTTGGTGTTACACATTCTGTGTGTATGGGCAAAAGTATGATAACACGTATCCATAATTATAGTATCATATGGGTTACTTTCATTGCCCTAAAAATCCTCTGTGCTCTGTCCATTCATCCCTCCCTTGACAGCCACTGATCTTTTGTACTGTCTCCATAGTTTTGCCTTTTACAAAATGTCATATAGTTGTAATTATATACTATGTAGTCATTTCCAGGTTGACTTTTTTTACTTAGAAATACAATTGACCCTTGAACAACTCTGGGGTTAGTGGTGCTGAAAATCTGTGTCTAGTTTATAACCAGCCTCCTGTATACTCAGCTCCTCCAAATCTAGGATTCCATGTCCATGGATTGAACCAACCATGGATCATATTTACTACTGAAAAAATTCCACATGTAAGTGGACCCATGCGGTTCAAACCTTTGTCATTCAAGTGTTCACTGTATACATTTAAGTTTCCTCCGTGTCTTTTCATGACTTGATAGCTTTCTAGTGTGGAATAATATTGTATTGTCTGATTTGTTTGCCCATTTACCTACTGAAGGGCCAATTGGTGGCTTCTAAGTTTTGGCAATTATGAATAAAGCTGCTCTGAACATTCACATGCAGGTTTTTATGTGTATATGACCTTGCAACTCCTTTGGCTAAATACCGAGGAACACGCTAGGTTATACAGTAAAAATGTTTAATTTTGTAAGAAACCATCAAACTATCTTCCAAAGCAGCTATATCAGACAGCAGTGAATGAGATTTCCTGTTGCTCCACATCCTCACCAGGATGTGTGTTGTCAGTCTTCTGCATATTGGGCATTCTAATAGATGTGTAATGATATCTGATTGTTTTAATTTGCACTCACCTAATATATGATGTAGAGAATCTTTTCATATACTTTTTGGCCATCTGTATCTCTTCTTTGATGAGGTATCTATTGAGGTCTTTGGCCCATTTTTAAAATCAGGTTTTTGTTACCTTACTGTTTAAGATTTCATGTGTATTTTGCATAATTCCCTTATCAGATGTGTCTCCTGCAAATGTGTTGTCCCAGTCTGTGACTTGTCCTCTGCTTTGCAAAAGACAGTGTCAAGAGAATTAGACTGTCTCTTCTTGTGTGTTTTGACAAGTTGTGTCTCTTCAGGGAATTAGTCCATTTCATCTAGGTTATCAAATTTGTGGGCATAAAATTGTCTGTAACATTCCGTTATTATCTTTTTAATGTCCATAGCAGCTGTAATGGTGTCCCCTCTTTCACTTCTGATATTCATCATTTGAATCCTCTCATTTTTCTCAGTGAGCATGGCTAGAGACATTACCATGTTGTCTTTTTCATTGATTTAACACTGTTGATTTATTTTTGTCAATTTTATCGACTTCTGCTCTAATTTTGAATTTTTTCTCTGCTTAATTTGGATTTAACTTTTTCTTTTTTCTAGTTTCCCAAAATAAACTTAGATTGCTGAATTTAGAGCTTTCATTCTTTTTTAATATATGCACTCAATGCTATAAATTTTCCTGTGAGCACTGCTTTTGATGCATCCCATAAAAATCTCCTCTAATTCACCAGGTATTTCACATTTTCAGTATTACCTCTGTACATTTGACTTACAGATGTGTGTGTCCTGGTCTTGACATCCTGACCTCCCTTCTGAGTTCCATTCCCATAGGTTAGTCTGCTTGTTAGCCATTTTAACTTGGATCACTAGGACACATCTCCAATTCAACACATGTAAAAATTAAATTTGCTTTTTAAAATTTTCTTTTAATGGATTCAGTCGATTTTTAGTGGTTTTGTTTTTTTTTTTTCTGTTCTGTTTGTTTGTTTTGTCAGTCCCTGGGGAATCACAGATAGGGAAAAGCATTGCTTTTGTGGCAGAATCTTTATATTCCCGCTATGCCTTGTGTGGTGCCTTTTATGTTCTGGAGTCTGCCTTTTAGCATGTTGAAAGACGTAAAAATTTCAGAGAAAAATAATAAAAGGTATGTTTAATGGGACGTGATAAAAGGGTCAACTCTTCGGTTATTCTTATATAGGAAAAAAGAAAACAAGGGGTGATTTGGTGGTAAACCTCCATGTTCACTGTGGATGGAAGCGCAAATAAGTGAAAAAGCCTTTTTCCACGTCTGTGAAGTGTTATTCACTAGAGAGGCAATCTTTCTCTGATGCAAAAGGACCAAATAAATAGGAGAAAATTTGGTTGGGAATAGTTTTCCATTGGTAAGTGTGGCTCTGAAGGTCAAATGGGCAGGCTGATATAGTCAGCTGGTGACATCTGATTGGTTTTAATTAATTGACATCTGTTCTGATTGGTTAGTGGCTCTGTGCTTTTAGAGTAATAAGTTTTGGTCTTCCTTTGAATGATTATTTCCCAGTTATTTAAATTTTTACTTCAACCCTAAATTTTCTCTCATTTTATGTCCTTGTTATCTCCTGGACTATTTAAAAATTAATGCCCCTCTTGGATAAGATTCTCTGGAACTTCAGGCCAAAAGTTGAATGGGACCCATCATTTCTTGAAGGCCGGTCTTCTAAATTTACGCTGAAAAAATATCTTTGGTTGCTTTATTAACCTAATTTATAACCCTTTTCATTCCAAACACATTTTTGATATAGATCTTCTAATACACTGATTTTTATTTGTATTTAATTTGGAATAATTATTAGAGCTATTAAGACACCTTAAAAAAAAAAAAAAGACAATTTACTATACTTGACCCCTGTGGTAGGTAAAATAATTGCGTCCCAAAGGTTTCTACTTTCTAGTCCTCAGAACACTGTATATGTCATGTGGGAAATGAATGAAGGTCTCTAATGGACTTAAGGTTGCTAATCAGTTAACTTTAAGATAGGGAGAGCATCCTGAATCATCCTGGTGGACCCAGTGTAAAGACAAGGGTCCTTAGATGGGAACAAGGAAGCAGAAGAGGCAGTGAGACGATTGGCCGGCCACCCTTGGCTTTGAAGATGGAAAGAGGCCTTGCACCCAAGAATGCGGGGAGTCACTAGAGGCCAGAAAGGGCCAAAGAAAGGATTCCTCCCTAGAGCTTCCAGACAGGAATTTGGTTCTGCTGATACATTGATTTTAGCCCAGTGAGACCTGCATCGGACATCAGACCTGAAGAACTGTAAGATAAATTTGTAGGTTTAAAACCACCAACTCTGTGGTAATTTGTTATAGAAACAATAGGAAAATAATAGTACCCTTCTGTATTGCTCCTTTGCTGTGTGAAGGCTTGCTTCTGCTATTTGCCTACCAGGCATTTATAATTTTCCTAGAAATATTAGCCTATTTTTACTTTGTCCTCAAAGGCAACCATGTTTATTCTCATAAAGAGTGATATGTCTTCTCTGTACAAAATTGGGCATATTTTTTTTGCTATTGAATGTGATTATATCTACTAGCATGTTTGTGACTGTATATATATTACTACATATGTAATGTGTATGTGTATACTACTATACAGAGAAAATATAAAATTCTGTTTTGGGATACATTACTACATATTATTGATACCGAGATCAACTCATACAGCTTGCCTATCAAAGTAACTCAACATAATTTGGGACAAAGGTTGATTGTATAAAGGGGAATATATTTGATCTTGTTTGAATAGCTTAGGGGTTGTGGCTTTAGCACTGTAAAAATAACAAGTAGTCATTTCCTATTTGGTTTGTCAGGGAACATTATTTCCTTGGCCGCCATAAATGTCAATACTGTCTTTTGGCTTTCAACTTTTGGAATCAAATTATAGACAAAGTATGGTAATCATTACAAAAGAGAATGTAAATGTTTTCAACTTGGATAATATGAAAGTAAAGGTAAAGCTGACAAAGATGGAAAGCGAAAGGACAGAGGAAGAGGGATAAAAATAGGAGCTATGATGTGATCTTTTACTCTGAGGGATAGGGAGATGCTGTCATCAGATGACAGAATTGAAAATAGATGTTTGTTATCCATGGAAGATAAAAGTAACCAATAAAGGAGATAAGCATATTACAATTACTGCCTTAGTAGAAGGAAGAATGGGAAAGTTGAGGGACTCTGTAAACTACACTCAATTGCCATCAGTGATATCAGAAAGTCAAAAAGTTGAGACCCGTAAAATGCTTATTATTTGGAGAGGAGATAACATTCAAAGAGGCTAAAAACAGATGTCTGAAAGAACTGCCTCTGGAGATTACAATTGGGCTACCCTTCTATACCACTACATTTTAAAAATCAAAGTAATTCTTAGCTGTTGCTTAAAGGGGGAGTTCAAACTTTTCTGTAAAGGGCCAAGTAAGCACATATGGCCTTGTGAAAGCCATGTGATATCAGATGCAGCTATTCAACTGTGCTGTTCCAGCGTGAAAACAGCACACACAATACTTAACACAAATGAACATGGCCTGGGTTCCATCAAACTTGCATTTACAGAAGTAGACGATGGGTAGGTTTTGGCCAGAAAGTTATAATTTGCCAGTTGCTATTTTAAAGAGTCAAATAGTGCTAAAAAAAAAATTGCTTAAAAAAAACTAGTACCCTATTGATACCCGTCAGCCCACAGTGCTCCCTAGAAGCAACCTAAACCCCTTAGCTGCCCTTTTTGGTATTTATCTCCATAACTGTAAATTTATGAAGCATGGGATAGCAGTGTGCTTTTATTTCTTAATATGAATTTGGGAGTTCCCATTGAGGCTCAGTGGTACGTGGATTCAATACCTGCCCTCACTCAGTGAGTTAAGGATCCAGCGTTGCTGTGAGCTATGGTATAGGTCACAGAAGAGGCTTGGATCCCATATTGCTGTGGCTATGGCATAGGCCAGCAGCTGCAACTCGTATTTGACTCCTAGCCTGGGAACTTCCATATGCTGCAGGTGCTGCCCTAAATAGACAAAAATAATAATAATAATATGAATTTACTGCTATCTCTTGATATGCCAACTTTAGACATGATCAACAGATACTTCCTATTAGGGTGATTGAAAATTATAAGTTTCTTCATGTTTTCCCCACTTTCCTCTTCTAAAATTGTTGAAATTTTGGGTTAGATCTGCATGCAGTGTTTTCACCACTGTGACCATGTGATATTGTTTACTCTTGAGCCAATAACAGTGGTTGCTTCCTGTCTTAAACAAAATGTTGCTTTCCTTGGAGTTAATGTATTTTATTTGCTTAGTTTTCTTTGAACCTCATGCTTTCTTTTTTCTCCTTCTAATCATTGTATAAAATTACTGTCAGTACCATTTTCCTTAGAGTTAAGACTGTCAAAACATCTCTGGCTTCTGGGGCTTCTGGGTTTTTCCCTGATAACATCACTTCTGGATCCCTTTGTTGTGCTCATCCAAGCAGGAGCGGCTGTTGTCTAAGTTCCTGCATGGCTGTCATATTAATTGCTGTCACTGTGTTTTGGGGAATTCCCTTCCCATCTCTTCAGTATTGGGTGCTCTGTTTCTTGGGTCACTCATTTTGGTGGCTTACTTTCCTCTACTAGCCTGCAAGGAGTGGATGGGGTGGAGGTTGTAAGCCTGGCTGCTAGCCTTGTGGGTGGGGTCCAATGGGGTAATGAGGCTGGAATGCTTAGCCTTCTTATCCCCTGTTTGCTGTCTGCCACCCTTTGCTATTCAGCCCTTCTCTGTGCCTGATGTCTTGGGCTCCCTATAGCACCAGCGATTATATTTCTTGCTTCTTGACAGGGAAGGTGCTGTGGACACATAGGAGTTTCAACATTCCTTCAAAATGTCCTCAGGCAATTTTTTTTTTTTTTGTCTTTTTTAGAGCTGCATCCGGGGCATGTGAAAGTTCCCAGGTTAGGGGTTGAATCTGAGCTACAGCTGCCAGCCTACTCCACAGCCACAGCAATGCCAGATGCAAGCTGCGTCTGCCACCTATACCACAGCTCATGGCAATGCTAGATCCTTAACCCACTGAGCGAGGCCCGGGATTGAATCTGCATCCTTATGGATATGGTTGGGTTCTTAACCCACTGAGCCACTATGGGAACTCCTTCAGGCAATTTTTATTCAGCATTTTCAGTTCCCGCCTTCTTCTAATGTTCATGGTCCCTGGTGGCTCCAGACTGTGTCCCAAGTCCACTGCCTTGTTCTTCATGTTGTGAGCTGTCTCTATCTAAAGATGGCTTTGACTCCCTCCTCCCTGAGAAGTCATTATTGCTTTGTCCATACATTTTTGGCCTTTTGTATTGTACTTTGGACTGCAGATATCTACTGGTTTCATAAAACAGAGCTTATGATTCTTTTTTTAAAATTTGTTTGGGGTTGATTT
Source organism: Catagonus wagneri (assembly GCA_004024745.2). NCBI lineage: Eukaryota > Metazoa > Chordata > Mammalia > Artiodactyla > Tayassuidae > Catagonus > Catagonus wagneri. The sequence goes on from PVHT020000144.1 coordinate 6,482,853, forward strand.
CCAGGGAAGATGAGATGGGATTAGACTTAACCACTTTAACCATAGGTGTGTGTTAGCTAGTAATTTTTTTGAAAAAATTAAAATATTTATCTTCAACTAAAAATTAAGGATTGGATTTTTTTCTTGGACAAAGTACAGACTCAGTTATCTCAGCATTTGTATTTATATTAACAGGCATGTCTAACTGAATATATATAAAATACAGATATATATAAATGTATAAAACTGGTACTGTGATATAACTCTCAAAACTTTTCCACATTTAATTTTACTATCATTTTTGCCATCTTTCTTTATATGGTGAATTGAGTCCACCTTGTTTTTCATTGTTGTCATTTGCCTGCTGCACTGTTGGCATTTCTGCTTGGGGCTTTTCCTTCCCGCTATATTTATAGCTAAATAGTATAACAATAGTATAATTTATACTATGATTTTAGACAATTTTAGTGAAATGTAAGCTCTATTCTTCCAAGGATGGGTCTTTTTCTCCTATAATTTGTGAATAGAAGTTGCATGAAAGATTGCCTTTAACATGCAATCCGTAGTGTTTCTACTCTTCTCAGGCTGCCTTGAATTTATCAAAAATACAAGTCACATGACTAAACCTTTTGTTTTAGTATAAATGAAATGGTTTTCTCTGTTCCAACAGGAGGTCTTTTTATCCTCTTCTTTTGTTACTTCTTTCAGTTTCTCCTGGTCGTCTTTCCAGAGACACATGCACAATAGATGGCAGATGTGGTTCTCAGTGCTGGGGTTATGGAAGTGAAGAAGATAAATGAGGTTTCTGTGCCATGGAACTTACGTTATAATTGAGGGAGACCAAGCAATAAAAAGTAACAAATAGTTGAATAATCTAATCATGCTTGATACTGGCAGTAGGGGCAGAGAATCAGTGCTAGACTGACAGTCAGGAAGGTTATCTATGAGCAGGGGATACTTAAGCTTATCTTTTCTTCTTTTCTGTGCTTTATGTTCTTTTTGGCAGCATCTATGATCCATCTCTAGCCTTCTGGAGGAATGACCCTGTTGGAAAAACACAGCTAATGGGAGTGGGCAGTTGTGATCCAATGCTTTTGAAAATCAGAGGCAGATAATTTTTCCCCATTCCTATTACTGCCATACTGACAAGAAATTTTATAAGCAGTGGTTGGGAATGAAGTTGATGAGGTCTTTATGTTTATATTAGAGTTAGTTTTAGAAATACTGCCACCAGTACCTATTCTGTTGAAGTTAAAATTCTTTTCAACAATTTTGATTTTTGATAGTTGATTTACACTGTTGATTTACGATTTGCAATGTTGTGTCAGCATGTATATATATAATTATATGTATTATAATATATATAATTATTATAATATATAATATATAATATATATAATTATGTGACTGTGTGTATATACACACACACATGTATATATATATATGCAAATATTCTTTTCCTCATACTATTTTCCATCATGTTTTCTCAACAAGAGATTGGATATATATAGTTCCCTGTGCTATATAGCTGGACCTCATTGCTTTTCTAGATCTTAATTTCTTTAGTGATGGAGAATAAAATTTGGTGTTGGAGTGAAAGAGCTAGAGATTATGGCTGTTACTTGTAGAGTCTTTAAACCTTCTTCATTCATTCATATACATGAAGATGCACACACATTTGACAGTATCTGTCAAAGGTATTCTTTGAAGGTATTGTAAAAGATGCCAGCATTGTAGCAGTGAGAAAGTTTGGAATTTAATTGGTGGTATTTTTCTTTTCTTTTCCTCTTTTTTTTTTAGGGCCGAACCCACAGCTGATGGAGGTTCCCAGGCTAGGGGTCCAATCAGAGCTGTAGCTGCAGGCCTACACCACAGCCACAGCAACACGGGATCCGAGCTGTGTTTGCGACCTACACCGCAGCTCACGGCAATGCTGGATCCTTAACATACTGAGTGAGGCCAGGGATCGAACCCACAACCTCATGGTTCCTAGTCGGATTAGTTTCCGCTGCGCCATGATGGGAACTCCAAATTGGTGGTATTAAGTCAAACTTAAGGACAACTTAAGTTTTATGAATTTGCATCCTCGAATTCTTATTAAAATTCATTTTGTAGCAGAATCCCTTTTTAGGGTTTTATAATGAATAAATCCTTTAAAAAAACGTAGC
>PVHT020000144.1:6485999-6504187 GCA_004024745.2 Catagonus wagneri
TAAAAAAACGTAGCTTGTTCTTCTCTTTGGAGACAGGACCACTTCCATTCTTTGGCTGTCGACTTTGCATTCCTGTGGACCACACAAGCTTCTAAAACCTTGGCATCTAGGTCTTTAGACTATAAAATTTCATTTGAAAACAATTAATGGAAGACAGGATTTGAAAATATATCAGCTGTTTTCTTTAAAATTATTTTGGAACATATTTCAGTGTAATGAGATTCTATTGGCTTAATGTTTTAAGAGTCTTTCATACTGGAAATCTCTCAAAATAGATATTTCATTTAAAGGTGTAATTTTTGATAATTTTAGAGCTTTAACATTTTGATTTTCCTGATAGAAATCTTTTTATGATTATAGTATATTTAATCCTGCAGATTTATATAAGGCTTATACTGTTATGCATTTAATTCAGTCTTAGAGCCATGGGAAAAGGAAATTTCCATATTCTTATAAAGAGAGTATGCTGTGATGTCGTAGGCAATAGATTTGAAAATAATTAAAATTTTGTCTTTTATTAAAAAAAACTAGGATTTCCCATCGTGGCACAGCAGAAATGAATCTGACTGGGAACCATGAGGTTGCGGGTTCAATCCCTGGCATCGCTCAGTGGGTAAAGTATCCGGTGTTGCCCTGAGCTGTAGTGTAGGTCGCAGATGCGGCTCGGATCCCGCGTTGCTGTGGCTGTGGCCGGCAGCTATAGGTCCGATTAGACCACTAGCCTGGGAACCTCCATACGCCTTGGGTGCGGTCCTAGAAAGACAAAAGAAAAAAAAATGAATAACTTCGACAGATACTCTAAATTGTGTGTGTGTCTTTATGTATATGAATGAGGTAGGTTTAAAGCATTCTACAAGTAACTGCCATAACCTCTAGCTCTTTACTCTAGCACTCTACTTTTAGATAGCTCTTTTAAAGAGAGCTTTCTTATGACTAAGCTTCAATCTACCTCTCTTGTTTATGCAACTCTCCTGGAACTGTACAGAACACATCAAATCTGTCTTAAACATGGTAGCCTTTTAATTTGAGAGTCTCATGTGGCCATTTAACTTTTACAAATTTACCTGTAAAAGCTCAACCAAAGAGAAAGAGGGGGGTAAGAATTGGCGTAGATTAGCTAGTTTAACTTGTATGATCAAGGAGCATGTATCCCAGAGGAAGCATGAAATGAGAGGCCCGACTACCTCTGTTGTCTCTGTTCCCATGCGCTTGTGGTATGGGTCTATCTCTGACCTGAGTGTGATTCTAAATGCTTGTCATAAGCATTTTCACAGAACGTGGTCTCCAGCATAATCCAGGTACTTAACCTGGTACTTAACTTAGGTATTAGGAATAATCCCGTGAATATTCTAGTACATGACTTTTGGTAATTCTGTATACTCACGTCTTCTGGATAGATACCTGGGGGGTGAAATTTCTGAGCTATGTGGGAGTTTATGTTCAGCTCTATGCAGTGTTTATGTTCAGGTACTGCCAGTTTTTTTCTAAAATAATTGTATAAATTTATACTCAAATCATCAGGGTCTAAGAATGCTACTTGTCCCAGGATCTCACAGTTTTAACCCTAACCTTATCAATTTGGGAAGTCATTCAATCCATTAAATATTTATTGAATTTATACTATTATTTTGTGAGATTTAGCATAGAAGCTTTATACATTTTTGGCAGAAATGTTAAAAATATTTAACTTTTTAATGCTATTGTAACTGTTACCATTTAAGAAAATTTTGTTTTTCTCTTTGTTACTGGTTTGCCTTGGTTAGTTACAAATTTATCTTCTTTGCCAAGACACATTTTATTGTGAATTACTGGTGAATATTCTCATGTGTTTGTGTTGCCTCCATTGTGGTGATCCTCTAATTTTTATCCTTCTTCTCTTCTATGAATTTGGTGACTAAACTTGGTTGATTTTTGAATTTTAAACCACTCTTGCGTTACTGGAATAAATCCCTCTTGGTCATAATGTGTTATCCTTTATATACATCACTGAATTTGATTTATGGATGTTTTATTGAAGATTTTTAGATATGTATTCTTATGCAAACTTATAATTTTTATGATTTTCTTGTAATGTCTGCATAAGATGTTGTTATCAGTGTTATCCTGTCCTCATAAGATGAGATGGGAAAAGTTTTCTTTTTCTGGTTTCTAGAAGTACTTTATAAGATTGACATCATTTTGTAAACTTAGGAAGATTTTGTCTGAAATGATTTGAGCCTGATATTTACTTTACGGGAAAGCTTTAAAATTCAGTTTTTTAATTGTTGGTTTTTAATTTATATTTTTTCATCAAACTATAGTGTTTTACAATATTGTCTTGGTTTCTGATGTATAGCAAAGTGATTTAGTTATACATACATATATATATATGTATACATATACATATATACATATATATATATATACTTAAAATTTTTATATTTAGATAGAAATAGATCTAATCCTGTTTTAAGTAATTGTACTTTTTGCTAAGTTCTTTAATCTCAAAGTATTTATTATGTTTACAAAGTGCACCTTGGCTCTGCTGTCTGGTAAGCATCTGACCTTTAGTAAATTAGTTCACATACCCATGCCTTCCTTTCCTCATCTGTAAAATGGATTGGTAACTATTTCATGAGGCTCTTGGAGGATAAATGAGTTAATCATATAAACACATGCAATATCTATATCTACTGTGATGCTGTTGCTGAAGGTGATGAAAACTGAAATCTCATTTTATGGACACATTCCACCCAATTCATGAAGGTAAATTCTACAAGGAAAATTCTATCTTTCCAGTAACTTCCACTTTATAACTGTTGTTTTTTCCAGTAAGTAAGATTTTTCTTGTGAAAACATGTAGCTACGAAGAACCCAGTTGCATTCTTGAGCACTGTAATTTTCACCACTGATAAGCACAACACTTCTCCATTCACTGGCTCTTCCTTCACAGCGCTCTCCCCTTCACTTTTGGACCTTTCTGCTATGCAGCCTATTTTTTCTCTTCTTGTACCAGAGACATTTGGTGTAGAAACCCTCTGTTGATCATTGATATAATCTCAGTGCTTGGTAGTCAGAGCACTGTAGCATCTGGCTTGCCATATACTCCCCTGAATGTTGCAGGTGGAAAATTACTGTTCTTTAAAACTTTGGCTGCTATAAATTTTCTACGGTATAGAGTCAAATTTTATGTCATCTGCCCACAGGGAAGGATATTTGTTGCTATTAATAATAATGCCTGTTTCTGCACTGATCGTTAAAAGTACCCTGTAACTGTCTTCTTTCCATAATGCATATGTTTTTGTTTCATTTTCCAGTTCATCCTTGTAGACTATTTTTAGTTTTCCAAATTCCAGTAGGGTTTAAATTAACTATACATTATTTAAAAAATGGATAAGATGCTATCAGAAGTGGAGGAGACAATGTATATTATGTTATTTTTAATGATCCTAGGAGTATAAGTAATACGATTTACTGCATAGCACGTATATTAGAGCTATTTTCAAAATAATTTAAATGTTATACATATTATAGATATTTGTGCAAATATAAAGGTAGATTAAATGTCATGACCATGAAAAATACTGTAAACTCTTCCTAGTGATTAATTGAGTGAACCAAGACATATATGTGAACATCTTTTCCTAGTTGATCGGTTTTATTCATGATGGTAATAAAACCAAGTAAATGAAATGCAAAATGTTGACTGCGATGTAATGGTTGAAATTTTTACGTGCATAAAGGAGTCAGGGTAAATTTATGGTGTTACGATGGCTTGTTGACTTGCTAATATTGTATGTACATTCTAAAAGTGATCTATAGCACCATGGCCAAAGTGCCGTGGGGACAAAATCATGGTCAGTACATACTGTGTTTGTTGATTTACCTCTCTTGACGTGTGAAATATTAACTCCGAGACTGCTTTCGTATGGCTATTTGGTTTTCGTTCAGCGTTGAATGTGTGCTTGTCATTGGCCTACCCTTTCCTTTAACGTATGTAAAGTGGGAGTATCAGTGTAGGATAGAGTTAGAAATTGCAGTCTTTTTATGTTCTGGCACCATGTAGTTCACTTCAAAAAAAATTTTTTTTTTCTGGATTGAATTTGAATATATGATTCCAAAAGGCATCCTGTTACTTTTTCACTTGATTTAGGTTTGTAAAACTTCAGATCTGTGCTCTTTTGAGGAAAAACTAGGGATAAATATTTTGGTTTTAACTCTTGTGCCTTTTTCCAGAGGGTCTTAGATCCTCCAGGTGTGTGTGAGGGAGGAATGCCCTGTGATTAAAAAGCCCGTCTTGCTGCCACTTGTCTGCTCTTCCCTTTGCCACTGATCAGGTCTATCCCTGCTATGTCCTGAACTATACTTTATATCCGAGGCTTTGGTTTTCTACTGTTTTTCCTTCTAGGCAGGAAGAGAGGTATACTTTAACTTCCATTGCAGTTGTTGGAGATAATCATTCATCTTAGTCTCAGGGATAAAATCTGCTTTTACAAACTGTGTGTGATTAAAAAGCAGACAACTTGATGTCTGCTTTAAATAATTGAATATAAAAAAGCCAACACTTTAGAATACATCACCTTTTATAAACATGGTTAACATCTACAGATTTCGTCTACAGAGCTGTACTCAAGAACCAACTCAGTGGAAGTAGTGGAAAGTAATTAAGTGGAACTATTTTTGTAAGAAAGCCACTTTTTTCTTTTCTTTTCTTTTTTTTTTTTTTTTTGCATTTTAGGGCCACACCCATGGCATATGGAAGTTCCCAGGCTAGCGGTCTAATTGGAGCAACAGCAACGCCGAATCTGAGCTGCATCTGTGACCTACACCACAGCTCATGGCAATGCCAGATCCTTAACCCATTGAGAAGGGCCAGGGATCAAACCCTTGGTCTCATGGGTAGTAGTTGAATTTGTTTCCACTGAGCCACAAAGGAAACTGCCAAGAAGGCTATTTTTTTTGTTTGTTTGTTTCGTTGTTTTACGGCCGCACCCATGGCATGTGGAGGTTCCCAGTCTAGGGGTCTAATTGGATCTGTAGCCACTGGCCTACACCACAGCCACAGCAACACGAGATCCTAGCTGCATCTGTGACCTACACCACAGCTCACGGCAACGCTGGATCCTTAACCCAGTGAACGAAGCCAGGGATTGAACCCACAATCTCATGGTTCCTGGTAGGATTCATTTCTGCTGCACCACGATGGGAACTCCCAGGCTATTTTTTTTTATAAAGAAAAATGTAATACAGAATTTCAGCCAGAAGTCCTGGGTAGATTTAGAGAAATATGTTGCTTGTCACATGGTCATAGCAGAATTAATAATAATAAAAAAAATATGATTCCCGAGGATAATGAGGCAGCTCTTTTCTGCTATCTGCTCTGTATATTCCAATGAACATTACATTTAGAGTTTTGTCAACCCCAGTATCCTCCCTATTTAGAGTCTAGTCTACTAAACTTGCCTTTTCTAGCACAATTACCTTCAGGTGGTAAAACTCTCTGATTAAAGAATCTGCGTGATGGATGGTTTTCTTGGCTGGTTGTACAGTCAGTGCTTCTGTCTTTGCGATCTCTATCAGCGCAAAATAGAATCAGGCAGTTTCCTAATAAATCGTTAGTGCTTTCACCTATAAGCCTAGTATTAGAAGCAAAAGAAATTCCTTTCATTCTATTTGGAATTGCTCTTTAGATCTCTATAGAAAACTTAATTTTGAAATGTCAAAAGACTAGCTATGGAGGATCCCTTTGGATTTTTTAAGGCTATCACTTTATCAAGTCGATTACCGAAAAGCTATGTGGTTGAGCCACATTTCAATAGCCCTCCGAACGGATGGTTTAAAAGAATTATTATTTAATAGTATGCCCTTGCCTTTTATCAGGGGACAGCTAAAGAGAAGGCTGTATAGCAACCATTTCTTTTTGTAAAACTGCAATTGAATTCTGTGGATTTTTGTTAGGGCTTACCCTTCATTGAGATTCATGTAGGGCAGGCTTAGAGCTTTATCCTAGAAGAATTCTTACGTCTTCTCACAAACTGGTATCTATTCCTTCAGTGGATACTGGATGCTTATAGCTCAAAAGTTTCCCACATTGAGGGGATTTTTAAGAATCACAGAATCAAATTGGTTATAACCTGGGTATTTATTCTGGTGAAAACGATAATAATGTTTTTTCTTCATTCACTGGTTCATGTTCTTGTTGTTAAGTTGGTTTACTTTCACATCTTTTCTAGAAATATGCAGTCCATAAATGCCTGAGATAGAGCGTTTAATTCTAAATTCTAGTATTAGAGAAGAGTATCTAGCTACATAGCAAACTGAGAAAGTTATTCCCTTACTTAAGCCTTCTACTCCTAAGCAGTTTTTTAAAAAGAATACTTTAGGAAATCTCCTAAAGTGCTACGCATTTCAGTGGCACCCTTACCCACCCTGCCCTGTTCAACTATGAACACTGTTCTAGTTGCTTCTGTGCTTCAGGGAACAGGAACCAGTGCTGGGGCTCCTGCAAGTCTTAGAGAATATGTGCACAGCACAGACTTAAAAAGTTGAAGAAGATGTCGGTCACCTCATTGTATTTGTGTATCCGAGGTGATAGCTAGTACCATCACGGATTTCTGCCTTTTGATTTCTTTCTTTTTTTTTTTTCCCCCTACAACTCTAGGATCTCAGTTTGAACTTCTGATCCCCAGTTTCAAAAATACTCTCGGGAAGATCTTTCTTTTCCAGGTTATTCTTAGGATTACCTAAATTGTAGGATATTCAGAATTCCTTGAATCTGCTTTACAAATGGCCGGGGCAATTTATTTTTTCTATTGTGATTTATCTTCCAGAAAAAAAAATGACAAACTATGTGTTTTTGATTTATGTTGAAACAGGATAAACACACCAAAAATGTATCCAAATAAACTGATAACATTTATTTAAGGTGTTTCAAATTTTATTGCCTGTTTTTAAGTCTGCCTATTTTTTTTTAAATTAAAAATGGACTTTCCATTTTTAAAAAGTTTTAGTGATGACACTTCTTGGTTTCTCTACCGTAGGATCCTGGTTACTGGGTGAAGATTCATCACTTAGAATACACAGATGGAGGGATCCTAGATCCAGATGATGTCCTGGCAGATGTCGTTGAAGACAAAGATAAGGTAGGACTCTACGGATGTTTTCCTTTTGTTTTCCTCTCTGGAGCTGCAGGTCTTCCCAGCTATTGAGATCCTTAACAAACCTATGTGTCAGTTATTGTTAAAAGATACCATCTGTTCAAGTTTCACCTAGACAGCCCATACATCAAAGTTCATCATCAGATGCCTGGGAAAACTTTGTCAAGGCTGGGGAATCTGTTCACGGTGGCCTAATTAGCAGACACTTCATTCCCAGGAGTTGCTGATACGCCTCAGTAAATTAGTGTCGGGCTCTGAGGCTGCTGGAGTTCTCATTGTCATCCTTGGCTTCGGAGTTTGTTCTTGGCCCTGGCTAAATATTCAATTTCATGCCTGAGATCTGAATGTGTTTGAAAGGAGAGTGTACAATGGGAAGAAGAGCCTTCAGAAGAACTAGGGTGAAGAGTCTTCTTAAAGTAGCTGGCAAGCAACGCTCTTGAGTGAGCACTGTTTTTATTGCTAATGGGAGAAATACTGGACTGAGTATTTCAAAAAGTTTCAACATGTTTAGCCACTTACTTGAGAATGATTCCATCACAAATATTGTTTTGATGGGATTATTGTTCTGATGCTAAACTGAAGAAGGTAGAAAAGTCAACTATTCAGAGGCAATACACTGCTTATTGCTGTTGAGACGTGTCCTTTATTACCGCATCTGTACTGAGATCCTCTGAGGAGTGGCTGATGTGTTCTCCAGAACTGAACTGCGGCCTACCTGGCAAGAGCCTTGCTTCTAAGTTTGCTCTGCTGTGTATCCTTAGAGCTGTTAGTACTAGAATAATTTAAGTCTGTAAACATGTTTCTTCGTATTGCTTTTATGCAATTTCAGATAAGGGGTGTGTGTGTGTGTGTGTGTGTGTTTTAATCAACTGGCCTGGAATATAAATAACTGATTTATTGAACTTAGGTGAAATTTGCATTTTTCCTTTTCCATAAGATCTTTTGGATTGTTGGAGTTTACATCAGTCTCTGCAGACATTCTGTCCATTATTTTCCCTGTTTCCTGTTGGAATTCAACCCTCATTTGCTTTGTATTTTAAATAGCCATTTCATGAGGGACTTATCTCCCTAAATAGATGGTAAGCTCTTAGAGGACATGGACTGGAAGGTTCTTCTGGAAAATTTTATCTTTTGCATTCCTTGTATTAATAATATCCAGTACAATATTTCAACCAAACTTGATTCTCAAAGAACGCTGTTGAATTACAGTAAGAGAAAGCTTTCCTGTCTACAGCTGACTCTTTTTATATTTTGATGCACATGTCTTATTTTTTGGCCTCATGGTAAATAAAAATGTAGCAGAGAAGAGGACTTCATAACACCAGAGGAGGACTTCCACTTGTTTTTCTCTTTTTTTACTTTGTTTCTTCTCTGCAGCCATGTGCTGCTTCCTTTGAAATATTCTAAGTATTTGGGTTATTTATTAATGAAGCGGGTCTCCCCATCTCAAATTTCACTGCTGTCGGGTGTATTAAAAATGAAAAGCTGAAATGTGGCAAGTTTAAGAAGGGCCAGAAGAAACTGTCTCACCCCAGCCTTATCCAAAAGCTCATTACGAGAAGGGTGATTTCATGAACAGTGCTCAGAGAAGTAGTTTGTCCTATAGAGCTCCTTCTTTCAGAGAATTATTTTTAACTATCTTGGCATTGAGCTTTTTAACCATAATTCATTTACTAGGCATAGGACCAGCTTTATTATATGTAATCTCTGTTTTAAAAGGACTTCACCTTCATGACTAAATAAGGTGAAAAATTGAAATAATCAGTTAAAATTCTAGCAAAAAATTAGTACTATTCCGGTATAGGTTTACCTGTTCCCTTAATGTACTTTAAGACTGTTACGTGAAGCCTCGTTGGTATTGTTCTGCAGAGTTGAGAATTTACACTTTTGATATTGCTAGAAATAATTGTATTCCCATCAGTTTTCATTTTAAAATAATGTTGGTGCAAAAGACAGCATTACTTAGGTTTTTCTGACATTTTCTCTGCAGTCTTAACATTTCCTTGTAGTCCGTTTGTCTAGTGGGAGAAGAAGGTTCTGCCAGACTTTTTACCTTTGTGTTTTGTCTGCTTAAAGTCATAAGTGATGCTTGTGGATGTTTGGTGACCTATCAAACTTGCCTATGATCCTTTGAAACAGTATTGAGCTTTGATAAAATTACAGTTCTTCTGTTTTTCAAATTGGTTACTTAATCATCTCTTACAATTAGAATGTAGAGAGAAGGAAGCCTAAGGAGGGACAGATGGGATATGTGCAATCCTTGTGTTAAATCCCACATACCTCAGCTCCTAGAAAAGACTGACCACAGTTGAGAAATAGCATTAGGGACCATTGATGTTCTAGCTTTAAAGGATGAGGGAGACAAACCTAGAAACTTAGAAATGGAAAGCAGTGTAGGTCAAAGTTAATTTAATGTGTGAAAAAGCCATCTACTCTTCTTCGGTAAAGACTGAAATTAGAGGTTCAATAGTATTCTACTTAAAAACCAGATGAGGGGCTGATATGGTTGTCATTTCTCTAAAGAAATGACTCTCAAAACTTCTGGTACCAGAAGTGGCTGGCCTTTGGTCTTCCTTCTGTTATTCTTTGGGCCAACAGAGTGCATAGTACATATACAGTGTCTCCTGGGAAGGTTTTCTTTTATTTTAACTTGCTTTCCCATTAGAGCCCCTTCATGGGAGAACCAAGTTTTTGCCATGTTGTACTATTTCTAGCCTCTATTTTGTCAAAAGATTATTGGGGCACCTTTGAAATTTTGCGTCTTATGACAACTAGTATTTGTTATAACATGTTGTGCTAAAACTTAGTAATATCTATTTGTGACTTTCATTCTCAAGATTCTTCAGTTTTCTGTATCGACCTGATTTAGGTTCTTTGGGATCACTAAGAGTTTACAACTCTACGTGCATTGTCTTCTCTGGTTGTTCAAGGCTACTGACTTAGTTCATGCATTAACGACCTAACGTTTTACTGAGCACTAACAGTGACCCAGAAAGGCTTTGGCACTTAACGTATTCTATTTGACTTTAGAGCAACCTGCTAGGCAGGAGCTGTGTATCATACCCATTTTAAATTTCTGAGGACAGTCACAGAAATTGAGTCACTTGCTGAAGAGCACACAAGTACTAAGTGGCAGATTCAGCTCTGGAGCGTAGAATTTAAATTTCAATGCTGTTCTACAATATGCCAACACAGTGTGTTGGGCATTTGTGTCTATGATTTTTAATTATGGAAAATTCATCAATCATAAATAAGCATGAATTTCCTTTTACCGCCAGTTTAAGAACAGTGTTAAGAACTGATATGTTCAGATACGTAGTAGACCTATGGAATATAACAAAATTAATTCAGAATTAGATTGCTGCATATGTATAGTTAACTCCAACTTTCTATGCCTGCAACCTGCATTGAATTTATTGCAAGGGCCTCCCAGTTCTACCTCAGTTGCTTTCTCTTGCATTTCCTTTCTCTGGGACCTGGGTGACTCAATCCAGGTAATTTGAATTGGACTTCGGAGACCCATTTGGACTTGTGCAGCTTCATATGTTTAGTGTGTATTATGTGCACGGCACAATATACCGTGCTGTATGCAATAGGTAAGATAATGGCCCTCAAAGATGTTCACATCCTAATCCCCAGAACCCGTGAGTATCTAGGTTACCTGGCGGAGGGTCTTTGCAGGTGTAATTAAGTTAAAGACCCTAAAATGAGGAGATTAGTCTGGACTTTTGCAGTGGGCTCCCTGTTATCACGAGGATCCTTATAAATGAAAAGGGAAGGCAACCGGGTCAGGGTTAGAGAGATGTGATGTCATACAGAGTCAACTGGGTAACTTTGAAAGTGCAGCCAAAGAATGCAGGCGTCTTTTAGAAGCTGGAGAAGGCAAAGGAACAGCTTCTTTCGTAGTCTCCTTGCTGACACCCTGGTTTTAGCCCAATGAGGTCTATTTCAGACATCTCACCTCCAGAACTATAAGAATTTTGCTTTGTTTAAATTCACTGAGTTTGCGGTAATTTGTTCTAGCAGCAATAGGACATTAATGCACTATATCTTATCCTTTTTTTTCCCTTCTCTTTTTACAGTTGTACCTGCAGCAAATGAAAGTTCCCAGGCTAGGGGTTGAATAGGAGCTGCAGCTCAAAGCAATGCTGGATCCTTAACCCATTGAGTGAAGCCAGGGATTGAACCTGCATCCTCATGGATACTAGTCAGGTTCATTGCCATTGAGCCATAATGGGAACTCCCTCTCTTATCCTGTTTTAAACTTTAAAAGTGATGATGTTTTTCTTAAGTTTTAAGATCCTGTAGGACAAGGAAAATATCCTTCTGATCAGTTGATTGCTCTTTGCACTCCTCCAAAATCCATCAAAATTGACTCTCAGTTTCCCCGGGTGAGCCCTCAGTCTTTGAGACTTGGATGTTAAACATCTCGGTAATTAGTTATTGTCTTGTCTTGTGTGGAAAGCATTTCTATGCCATGTCCAAAAGTTGTGTAATACTCATCCAATTCTCATTGCAATATGTAAGGCCCTAAGAAATCTAAAGACTGATGCTCGAGAAGCCACTGCAAAGTTTAATGTTCACTCATAATTTTTGAGTGTGAGAACTTCTGAGCATCGAACTTTTTTAATGATTGTTTTCCTTGTTAATTGTCTTCATTTCTTGAGTTGGTTGCAGAACACAATTGCAATACAGTACTGAACTATAGCAGTGCATAACTTCCGTTACTTAAAATGGACTACTGCCACAGATTTATCAAATATACAAAAGTCAAATTATATTATGGTGTAGAGTAGGAAGGTAGAATGTCTCGATCTTAACTATTATAGGTGTCTTTTTGGAGAGATTGCAGTGGTTCTCCTGGACCTCAGTGAGGGAAGTTCCCCCTCCCCCGGATCACCTGTGAAATCCAGTCTTGAGATATTACAGTTTCAGTTCAGTTTTATCCCTTGTTAGTCATGTGTGACTGGGTAGTCCTGATTCACCCATTTGTAAAATGCATATAATGTTAAAGTTTTCCAGGGTCAGTGTAGGAAAACTACGTAAACTACAACAAAATTAGGTCTGCTATCTAGTTAGCACTCGCTTGTTAACTGTTACATCAATACTATTATTATGATAGTATTCTTAGTGAAATTTTAATGATGTGTTTTGATTTAACCATTTAAATATTAAAATATAAAACTATTTTACAGTACATTTTAACCATTTTTTAAAAACCCCCTTACCTTTATTGAAAAGTTATTACGTTGGCCAAATTAATAGTTTTTTAGGAAAATAATTGTGTTATGACAAAACATTCAGATTAATACTCTTTGAGAAATGAAAGTGCCAATATGACTACTTTTAAAACAATCCTTTCATTAGGACATATTGTTTGGTAATATAAAAAGCACTCAGGGATCTAATGTGGTTTTGAAATGAAGAGTGGTTTGCAAAATGAACTAATGACCTAAAACCAGACACTGGGTCCTTAAACCCAAGTTGTTTTCTGAACACACTCTGTTGCCCTCTAGTGGAGTCACCCGCTACCTAGAAACCAGCTTGCAGGAGAGATTTCCTGTGATAGTGTATTTGGTTCTACCTCATTATAAAATAACTTTTACTGTGTTTTTAGTACAACTGACAGACTCCGTCGTAGATAGTAATATCAGGGTTTACATTGCAACTAGTGGTTGCCATTTCTTACTAGTCATCAACCTTACTGATGTTTACATATGCTTTTCTAAGTCTTCTTACAAAGGCTAATACAAAATCTTTGCATTTATAAAACTCTGTTTTTGTCTAGACTTCTTCCCATCTTTCTGTTCACTGGCTGCAAGGTTTTTGGCTGGTGATGATGCAGTACATGCCTCTGTAGTGTGTAGGTGAACAATTTATGAGATATATTGTATTTTTCTAGGGACGGGATACTAAATTAAGTTAGACTTCTTAAAAAAAGGTTCTAAATTAATTACTTCATTTGAGGTCCTAATTTTGTCAGTTGGAACCATATTTCAAGAAGAAATACCCATCTCAAGCCTTTGATTTTTTTTTTTTTAAACAAATCAGAATGTGGTATTTGGGGATTGTTTTTAATATAAATTAGGAGTTTGGAATTAACATATATACATGATTATGTATAAAATAGATAAACAACAATGATCTACTCTAAAGCACAGGAAACTACTCAATATCTTATAATAATCTATAATGGAAAAGAGTATGAAAGAAAAATATGTATATATATATGTAACTGAATCACTTTGCTGTACACGTGAACCTGACACAATATTATAAACTAAACTTCAAGAAATTATGGTGGAGCATGATGGAGGATAATGTGAGAAAAAGAATGTATATATGTATGTGTGACTGGGTCACCTTGCTGTATAGTTGAAAACTGACAGAACACCGAAAACCAGCTATAATGGAAAAAATAAAAATCATTTAAGATAAAGTTAAAAAATGTATTGTAAAAATTCAAATAAAAAATAAATTCAGCTTCAAGAAAAAAAAGAATATGGTACTTTGGGGTTGTTTTTCTTTTTCTTTCTCTTTTTGCTTTTTAGGGCCCCACTCATGGCATATGGAGGTTCCCAGGTGAGGGGTCCAGTCGGAGCTACAGCTTCTGGCCTACACCACAGCCACCGCAATGCAGGGTCCTTAACCCACTGAGCGAGGCCAGGGATTGAACTCGCAACCTCATGGTTCCTAGTCAGATTGGTTTCCACTGCGCCATGATGGGAACTTCTGGGGTTGTTTTTCTTAGGCTCACGGTTGTTGAACTTTGAAAGTACATTTGAGAAGAAGTTTGGAAAATGTTTCAGAAGTAAGGACAGAGGCCCTAAAGGATTACCTTGACCAAGAAATTCCTTCTCAAACTTTTAAAGAATACCCTCTGCTTATAGAATTACAAAATTACAGAATCATATAATCAGAAGAGACCTCAGCAGCCGTGTACCCTAACTCCATCATCATTCGAAGAAGAAATATCTGAACCAAGAATCATTCACAGGGCTTCATATTTCCATCTGATTTCTTTCCTGAGTCTGTTTCTGCATTTCCTTCCTGAGATCTTGATGACATCTGGTACGGATCAAAACTGCTCAATTTCCCACTTTAAGTGGGCTTCCCCCATTCAACTTCTAATGTCCCAAGCTTGAACTTGCAGTTAATTTAAAAAACATTGTGTCCAATTTATTCTTTTAACTTGATTGTATATCTTTTCCCCTCTTTGAATGTCCAAAGGTACCAAATTTAAATGCAAAATAAAATCTCAGGCAGGGTTACCTAGTTGATAAAGAATGGGAAGGAGTTCCTGTCATGGCTCACTGGCTAACGAATCTGACTAGCATTCATGAGAATGCAGGTTCGACCCCTGGCCTCACTCAGTGGGTTAAGGATCTGGCATTGCTGTGAACTGTGGTGTAGGTAACAGACGTGGCTATGGCTGTGGTGTAGGCCAGCAGCTATAGTTCTGATTCAACCCCTAGCCTGGGAACGTCCATATGCCTCAGGTACAGCCCTAAAAAAAAAAAAAAGAAAAAGAATGGGTAGTCTTTTCTCCTCCTCTGCATCCCTCAGCTGTACTTTGCCACGGGGACAAACAGAGTGGCTGAGAACTTGGATTCTGGACAGAAAAATCGGTTCGTCTCTTGACTATGCTTATCTGTTGGCTTTGGGCATCACCTTTGGCTTTCTTGTCCTTAGTGTCCTCATGGGCACTTGGAAGTAAAATAGTACTAATTTTACAAGTTAGTACATGAGATATTTAGGAGGGTGCCAGGCTAGTAGTGAGTCATTAATAAGCGTTAGGTGCTATCATAATTAACATACTACTACTATTATTAATGTAGATTACATTATTCTGAAAGTATTGCTTCAGTGATACCATTCCTTCCAGTGGGTAGTGAGCCTCGTGGTTGTACATTATCCTCAGAGACCTCAGAATGCCGCTAAATGACCTTTTTCAAACTTAATCTTCTCAGAAACAAAACTGTCAAACTGACTGTTCTCTCAGGTACCCTGTGCTTTCTTGCTTCATAGCTTGCTTAATGCTCCACTTGTCCAGGGTGTCCTTGTCCCTACTCCCTGCTCATCCAAGATTCATTCTGTATGTTATAGAAGTAAGGCTCCATAAGGAGAGGGTCTTTGATTTGCTCACTGCTGTGTTTCCAGTGCCTGACACTCCATAACTGCTGAGGTGGTTAGAGAGTGGAATAGAAGGAGTGAGTGAATATATGTATGTCTGCTTTAAGGTCTTCAGCAAGCCATTTAACTACTCTATAAATGCTGGGGTTTTTTTTTTCTTGCTAAAATGAGAATGATTAATGATATCTACTTCAGTGTCACAGGGAAGGTTGAAGTTGTATGTGAAAATACAGTGGAAATTGTAAAGCACTATGTACACGTAAAGCCTGTATTACTGCTGCTCAGTTTTTATCAATATTTCAAGATCCAGGTCAACAATTTTTTTTCTAGTTCGCAGTCTGTGCTACTCCTAAATGAATTCTCTGTTCCTCCGTAATTTCATAGAAATCATTATGTTGTCTTTTAAAAAATATATTATTGCCTGGTAACATTTATCTATTAACCATCGTGAAATTCTTAAGATTTTTTTATGGTGTAACTTCTTGAGTCTTAGTTTGTCTCTCCAAATGTCTTATTTGCTCCTTTAGGATTGGGGTCATCTTTTCAAACATGGAACACCTGGGCATCTTATCTGTGGCTTGGTGTTTAATAAACAGGTTTGATTTTAGCTAGTGGTAATTATAATTCAAAATGAAGATTTCATCATCCATCTTTTTTTATCCACCAAACTGTATTGTGTTGTTTAAAATATTTCATCAGGCGGCAGTTTGTGGGCACATTTGAACTACAGAGGAGCTTTTTGAATCACTGCCTTTGTGACCTCACCATGGCAAAGACAAAGTATTGGAAGAGTGTAACTTAAAGCAAAGCCCTCCAGAGGATGGCCGTGCCCAGTATGTTCTCCTTGGTGCCTCCTGCATTTTACTGGGTTGGCAATGATAGTGTGCGTATGTGAGTGAGAGAGAGAATCTGTGTGCAGATGTGTGTGCGTGGGGGGCGGGCACACTTGCCCCTGAGCGTACTTGTTTGTTGCCCACACTGGAGGTTGGAAGGCAATTATCAAGCTTGGTAGTGCTGTTAATTTAGCTCAGCATTTGAGTACAATAAAGAGGAAAACATAAGAATGTTTTGATGTATGTGTAGAACTTCAAGTTAGGTTGGAGAGGAAAATTAGAGATTATAATAATTGTTAGGGCTAAAAATGTAATTCTAAAAAAAAACCCAATGAGCATTTCTTCCTTTCCAGTGTATTTTCAGCCATATGTTATTGGACCAAGCTCTAATAAGATTTTCTTTTGAGGCTATTCATACAGGCATATCTATGACCTAGAGTTACGTGACTATTATTGTTATTTCAAAATACATCAATTTTTGACTTGTATAACTTAAGGCTGGCAATTTCATTAAAATACCTGAAGTTACACCAAAGACAAAGCTGCTTAACTTATACCTCTCTGGAAGATGTAAATGCCTCTGGGTACTAATTGTGTTGCATCATCAATAGGTAAGTGCATCGATTTCATCATCAGATTGCAGTTCCCTAGTATCCAGTCGAAATGAGTTTTACTAAAGGAATATTCTAGAGTGTTAGGTGGGCAAGCACTAGGCTTTGGCAGTTTGAGTCCAGATTTTTCCTGTTATTACTCTAACCTCTTTTGAACCTCAGTTTTCTCATTTTAAAAATCACCTACCACTGTCCCACCACCCACACAGTATTGGTAGGAGGAGCAAACGAAATTAAGTATGTGGTAACACTTTTTTAAAAAAAAAATTATTACCGTAGTTGATTTACAATGTTCCGGCAACTTCTGCTATGTAGTCAAGTGACCCAGTAATTAATATATAAATAAATAAATACACACACACCGCACACACACACACACACACACACACACACACACACACACACACGTTTATATGTGTATATATATGTAAATACATACATACACACACATTCTTTCTCTCACATTATCCTCCATCATGTTCCATCTTAAGTGACTAGATAGAGTTCCCTGTGCTATACAGCATGCGTGGTATCGCTTTGAACTAGGTTGTACCAAACATAGTACTTCTGTCCTTTTTCCTTGTAGCAGCTGTCTAGAGGTATTTAAGGAAATGTTTGCTTGCAGTCTGGGAGGGACTTGCCTTGAGGTAAGACCACTGAACCAGAGGAGAAGAATGTGAGAGCGGATTGGAGGAAAGAAGACTGGTTATGTGAAAGGGAAACAGTCGTCTTGTCACTCAATGAGGTGTTCCCGAGGGTCCTCTTTAATCAGGAAGAAGGGCAGAGAATTACAGGGAAGACAGATTCCTGAAAGGAGGAGGGTTGAAGTGAGGCTATCAGAACTTCCAGGTACACACAAGGAAAGCATAAACTACAGCACGACGACAGTTTCCAGGAGCTTCCACAATTCTGGAACCTGATAACATTTAATATTTTAGTGTATGTGTCACTACTTAGTTCTTAATGATTAACAGTAGGTTTCTTTTTGCTTGCTTTTTTCTTCTTTTTTTCTTTTTTCTTTTCTTTTCTTTTCTTTTTTTTTTTTTTTTTTTTTTTTTTTTTTTTTTTTTTTTTTTTTTTTTTTTTTTTTTTTTTTTTTTTTTTTTTTTGCTCTTTAGGGCTGCACCTGCAGCACATGGAAGTTCCCGGGTTAGGGATCGATTCCGAGCCACATCTGCAACCTACACCACAGCTCAGGGCAATGCTGGGTCCTTAACCCCGGAACAAGATCAGGGATTGGACCCACATCCTTGTGGATCCTAGTCAGGTTCATTACTGCTGAGCCACAACAGGAACTCCAACAGTGGGTTTCTTAAAATGGAAAGGAGCTAAGTGCTTATTTGAAGGAGATGGGGTGTATTTGTTTTTGGGTAAGAGAGATCTCAAAAAATAAGATAAAGTTATAGAAAGGCACCTAAATACGTAGAACCTCATGTTTTATGAATTGAAATCAAACCAGCCATCAGGGATATATA
>PVHT020000144.1:6505187-6515466 GCA_004024745.2 Catagonus wagneri
TTTTTTTTTTTTTTTTTTTGTCTTTTTGCCTTTATGTAGAGCTGAACGCGCAGCATATGGAGGTTCCCAGGCTAGGGGTCTAACAGGAGCTGTAGCTGCCAGCCTTCACCACAGCCACAGCAATGCAGGATCCGAGCCGCCTCTGCAACCTACACCACAGCTCACGGCAACGCCGGCTCCTTAACTCACTGAGCAAGGCCAGGGATCGAACCTGCAACCTCATGGTTCTTAGTTGGATTCGTTAACCACAGAGTCACGAAGGGAACTCCTGCACCAAACTCTTAATCTTTACAATGCAGATTGTTTTACCATCAGCTGGTTCTTCTATTTCTAGGACCTCAAACTCATTATATACTATTAATTAGCTACATGTGAATGAACTTTTGAGGAGCTGCTCTTGGATTCTTCTTGATGTATATAACACTTCTATTGAGGTACTTGTTCCAAATTCCATTTAAATTTACAGATAACTTACATAAGAATATTTAATTTCCTTAAACTTTTAAAATTGTAGCTTTTTAAAGTCCTATAAGTATATAATTTTCTGTTTAAAAATAAAGTGTACTTCCCCACCATGAATATAGGAGTTTCACCCTTGGAGAATTTTGGCAGGATTACTGAACTTTATATTTGCTGTTTAACTTTTTAAGTTCTCTTTTTAGCTTGCCTTCTTTTGATGTTATGAATCAATTTTGAAGGATCAAGTGACATTTCCTTAGCAATAAAGAAGAAAGCTTCCTTGTGCAGACTTTAATCAGACGAGCAAAATAGCACAGAGGCCTGTTCATATTTAATATCCTTATTAATCTCAATTTGAAATATGTTACAAGTGAAACACACATATTTACATAATACTTAACCATAAACAGACCAGAAAGACTGCAAATTAGCATGATTTGAATGGGTTCTCACAGCTCACTAATCTGAAATATGCATCTGTATATAGACAAAATTTGAAGAATCTGTTCATAATTGGTAAACCAGGTGAGAACTTGATTTTCTAGAATGCTAGCCAAGTGTACCCATTGTGTATCAGCTTGAAATGATCCTCACCTGATATACTGTGGTGTTCTAAGTAGCACATCCTTAAAATGCAAATTTCACAAAGTTTTTGGGTGATGTGTTGGCATTACCTAAGGCTGCTAATACTGAAGAACTTGGGCGCATTTGAGAGTGTTGAAGGGAACCCTGCTTACTCTCCTCAGATATCTGGGTGACCATAGAAAAGAAGGAATAAATCGTTCATTGTTTTCCCAAGAAGTTGGACCAATGAGGTTTTAAGGAAGTATATTTCAGCTCAAGAAAATAACTAGCTCTTCAGTCAAGTGCCTGCTGCTTTATAAAGCATGAACTGCTGAGACCCTATCAGCAAGAGTTGAGCAAACACTGGCCAGAAATTCTTCTTTTAGGTTCAGAGTTAAATTTAGACCAACTAAAGGCTAACTGTGAACCTATGAGTCATGCGTATCGGTTTAGAAATACAGGGTTGGCCTATGTAGCTGATTATAGTGCAGTGTTGTCTGCTTACCCGCCACCCATTCCCGTTGTCTGCTTCCTAGGGGAACCACAGTTTGGGTATCTGTCTCCCTCCTAGAGTTGTCCCCTATGACTGCCCACCTCTAAGGGTGAGTCTGGGTGGGCCTTATCTGTGTACCAGTGATTTATCATCCCTCTGTATCTCTGGGGGATCAATTCTGGGACCCACCTCAGATATCAAGATCCACAAATTCTCGAGTCCCATAGTTGGTCCTCTGTGTCCATCCAAGGATTTGACCAGCTGTAGACGGTGTAGAACTGTATGGATGTACTGGGTGGGGGTGGGAGTGGAGGGGATCTACACATAAGTGGGCCTACCTACACAGTTAAAACTCTTATTCTTCAAAGGTCAACTGTACCCTGAGAATGGTGATTTAATTCTGTTTACGCCAAAATTACTCAAGGACAGATATCCTGAGACCTTCTGGGAAAGCCCTTTTTATCTCCTGGGAGAAGTTTCCTCTGAATTCTGTTCTATTGGGAGACTTGTTCCCACTGCAGTCATCCAGCTTCCAGCATAAAGTGGAAACCATTGTGGGAGGAGAGGCAGCACCTGGGGATCTCAGGGACTCGGCCTCTGGGCCAGAGGATTTAGTCAACTCTGAAGTCCATCCTACTTGAGATGTCCAACTGTATGAGCCATTAATGGCTTGCTTTTAACAGACTTATATTTAAGTCTGTTTCAGTTGCATTTTTCGTGACTCACAGGTTAGAGTCTCCCAGTTGTTACCAGAGTTGTGGGAGTTTGGGCTCCATTTTCCCACTTCTTATTCTCACTTGGTGATGGTGGATTTGTTCTTCCCTCTTTTAGTTCTTTACATCTTGAATTTGGAAAGTTTTCTTAACTGAACTCATAGTTCTGCCAAGTTACTTGGTTCCTTCTTTTCAGATTTTTTTTTTTTTTGAATCGTTGCTGAAAGAATTAAGCCCCTAAGGTTAAACTGTATATTTTAATTATTTGGTTTGCATGACTTAGATTTAATAGGCAAGGTTAACTGGGAATTTTTCTATTGGGTGAGAATTACATCTTATTTTACATTCTTTATTATCCATGATTGTTGTCTGTATTTTTCCTAGAAGGAAATAATTCATGATATGAAATGATTAGATTTATATTCCCTATAACTTCTCATCACTTCACTAATTCTTTCAAAAAGTATATATAGACAGCAAAATCTTAGGGATTGGGGAATCACTAAGTGTTTTGGTTTTGCCTTTCTTAGGTACCTGAAACTTAAGGAGTAAAGTCGATCGTGCTTCTCCCAGAGGAACAGAAAGGCAATCATTCTCAGGGGCCCTCTCTTGATCTAGTCTCTCTAGTTATAATTTTAACAACATGGAATAAACATTTGGTGCTAATCTTGAAATAGTGGAATTTCTCTTTTTTTCTTTAACTAGATGCAATCTTATTTACTTCAAGAAACTGAAGCAAATATTTAAAGCAAAAAAAGAGGAAAGAAAAACAACCGTCTGCCAGAATTTGGAGTGAAATATAGTAATCTAAACGGTTCTCCAATGGCACGAGGCAATGATGTGGCTAACCCCTAAGCAGCTTCCCCTAAGCAGTGAAGACATTTAGTACTGATCAGTTTTTTCAAATCATCCAGAGAGAGATGGAGCCCTCGACCGGACATATGGTTCTTCTCCTGCCCGTTAGCCAAGTTGTAAATTGGTCTCGTGGTGGAGCAAGGGCAACCCAGAGACGCCCCCAGGTACCCTGGGCCCTAAATGGAGCAGAATGGAGATTTCTTTTTGTGTCACTAAGGAGGTGAAAGTGCTCAGAACATAGACATTGGGAATATTTTTGTGTTCTAGTCAATGCATTTCATTATCTATGGTATTTATATTGACATTTAAATCATGATCATTCTTAAGTACCTACCTGGCAGTTTAAATCAAGAGTTCTTTGAGTTAGCTGTAGAATTTGCCCCATTCCCTAAACTGCATGAAATATTCAAGCATATTTAGGAAGACTGAAGATTAAGTGAGGGGGGACTCCAGACAGATTTGTAGGCATGTTGATGTGTGCTAGGGGTGGGGGAATGAGCGTGACTGGTTAGACAAATAATTTGCAGATTCAGTGTGCTGATGACTTGGCAAAAAGAAGTGCTGTGATAAACGTCAAAATAAAACAAGCAACAAAGAATAATATGAATAAGAAAGGGATAGAAAAATGATAAAATAATGTTGACATTTCCTTAGGGAGACCTAATGTTAAAGGCATAAACACTCAAAACTATTTAGATGTCTCTTCTCCAAATGGAAACTACTATTTAAGGAAGTTAAGTATTTAACTGCAATGATTGAACATAATGGTTGAAATATTTTGCACTTGACAGAGATTTCAATCTGTGATGAATCTTGTGTTCATATATAATGCATGAAAATATGGAATGCGACTTCTGGTTGGCCAAGTTTTAATTTTAAACTTTAGTATCTTTTGTGTGTATACACAAAAGCGGGAAATTTATCAAGATGGCATGTTTCAAAAATGAGAATGAGAAGTTATATGTTTCTTGCATTGTTATTTGGAATGAATATTCAAATAAAAGTAGAATATTAGGGGAGTTCCCTGAAGGTCTAGTGGCTAGGACTTGGTGCTTTCACCTCTGTGGTCCAGGCTCAGTCCTTGGACTGGGAACTGAGATCCCAAATCTAGCTGCTGCACTCCGTGGCCCAAAACAAAAAAGTAGAATATTAAACATCCTGAGGTACTGTTCTTACAGTCTTTGCTGTTCATTGGAATTCAGAAGCTGAAAATGAACATCAGATTTATTGAAATGAATACTTATGGAAGTCTGTTTCCTGATAATTTAATCCAACATATTGCTTGGATTTTTCCAAAACTAAATATTTTGCTCTTAAATGGAAAAATGTTTCTTTAACTCAACAATTGAGTTTGATAACCTAATGTCACCAAAGGTTAAACAAGATAATTTGGAATTTAGAGATTTAAAAAATTTTAGTTATAACATTATTTGAAAACTTAATTTTTACACAGTGAAATAATTATGACTGGAATATTGAGTACCATTTTAATCATAGTGTACCTTATATGAAAGAAATAACATAGATTTTAAAAACTTGTCGATGTCTCCATATAAGGAGAGGAATGCAGCCGTGGAGTGAATTTTTGACACACAATCTTTTATTATGACATCTAGTTGATTAATACTTCAGCCAAATCATTGTTTTAAAATATCTCCTTTCACTGTCCATTAGATCTGGGGCTGCAAGCATGCATAAAACCTGGCATCCGCTTAGTACTCCTCACCATTTACTTTGGGACAATGCCAGTGTCCTAGTTAGAGTGTTTAAAGTATAGTCTAAACCTTTAAGAAGTCGTCTAAGGCTGAACAATTTCCATATGTGACTTTTCTTGTTGTATTTGAGTGACACACAGATAGTGTCAAGACAAACAGTATTTCAAGAAAAAAGGTGGTAAGACATAGGAGTTGTGAAACCAGAGGCACCTTTGCAGGGTTTTTCCCTTTGTTCTAAAATTACTTAAAACTATTTACTACCAAAAAATGTTAATGCCTGTTAAATAAAAAACATTTAGAGTAGAGTAGAATACAAAGAATGGAAAAATCATCTGCAATCACATCAAGTAGAAGTAATCATATGTGAAAAATGGACATACAAATTTTTATATATGTATTCAGTATAAATCTTATGTATGTTACATACAAAATTGGTACAGAAACATGCTTTTCTTTGGCTTAATGTATTGTTTTTTTTTGTGTTTTTATCCTTTGCAAGGTGATTTGTAATTCAGCATAGTGTTCTATGCTTGAGGATTTTCTAATATCCTTCTTGTTTTCTGTTTGAGTTTTTGCTGTAATTCTGGTCGATGATTACTGTAGTTACTGTAGGTAAATCTTAAAAACAAAATATATTTTTGGTACAAAAATTTGAGGATATCTTGGGGAAATGGCTTTGCCCACTGTCACAGAGCCAGTCTGACTGTGGCCAAGCCAGGAATCAAACTCAGATCTCTAGAGCCAGTCTTCTTAACCGTTATGCTTTAGACACAGAGTTTGTTTTTCCATGCTTGTGGTATTTTCCTGGAAGTTCTACTGAGTTGTCTCTGCACTGGCTGTTGTGTAAAGTGTTTGTGCCATGGATCCATACCCATTATGTAGTTTTTGAAAAACGTTAAAGAGATGGAGTGTGGGGGGAGAGAGGTTAGGCTGGGGAGTTGAAGGAAGTGACAACTGACTTATTTTTACTGCTTTATGCTCTTGCAAAAATGAGAAAAAATAGGTTGTGAATTTTTTTGCTTTTATGAAATGTTTTAATTTCTGTAGAGTTGCCATGCATTATTCAAGATCACAAAATGATTTGAATTTCAGGAGCAGACAGATTTTCTGATGAGGATTTCAAGCTGTGTAATTATGAAACCCATATAGGTTAAAAGTTCAGAACTCGTTAGCTTAATCATTAAAAAATAACCAGTTTGTAAGCGTGGCATTTCATTTCAGAGGGCTACGGTTTCAATATCACTTACTGAGGTCCTCTTGGACTTTGCCTCATGTCCTACTACACACTGGGAGTGTTTCTGACTGTACGCCACAGAGCTTATCCTATATTACTGCATAATTTATAAAGAAAATCCATATTTTATGGTGATAAATTTGATGCCATACAGTAAGGTGCATTTCTAGTATTTTAACAACTTTCTTGGCCTCTTAAATATTCGAGGAAGGTAATAAGTGCCCATTGAAACCTGTTACTATGATGTCAGAGCATGCATTTAGGAAAGGAATTGTAAAATTTCTTCAGATAAAGCATAAATGTTTCAGAATCAAATGTCAGGAAATTAATGTTCACGTTAAAGAGTTAGCTCATAAAGGAGAATTTTTTTTAATTGTGATAAAACATCCATAACAAAAATTTACCATTTTAACCATTTCTGAAGTGATAGTTCACTGGCACTAAACCTGTTTACTTTGTTGTACTACCATCATGACTGTCCATCCCCAGAACTTTTCATCATATAAGTATTTTCATTTTTAATTACTATTTTTCCTTTTTAAGCCTGCACTTCCTGGACAGAGGTTGAATCTGAGCTGCAGCTGCTGCCACAGCAGCATGAGATCAGAGCCTCATCTGCGACCTATGCTTCAGCTTGCAGCCATGCCAGATCCTTAACCCACTGAGCAAGGCCAGGGATAGAATCTACATCCTTACAGAGACTGTGTTGGGTTCTAAACACGCTGAGCCACAATGGGAACTCCATGAGTATTTTTAATTTCAAATAAAATGATGCAGGAATCATTGACAATATGCTTGGATTTGTAGAAATGCCTAGAATCTTTCAAGCTTTTGACTCTTCAATTTATGTAAAAATTAACTTTCAGGTTGCCACTTTTGTTATTTCAGGTAAAACATGTGACATCTACTGATGCAAATGAACTCCTGGCCGGGCTTTTAAGTATTGTCAGGGTCATGCTTATTTTGGGATGCAAGGCTATTGAGGGAAACACTATGCCTGCATAAAAATGATCTTATAAAGAACAGTTTGAGATGATTAAAGATATTGTGATCATCAAAGAGTTAAAGATGGAAAATAAAATATGGTATTTATGAGATTTTTGACTGGCATGACGATTTTAATGCATATTACCTTGCTTTGCTAATCAAGGCGATTGAGATGCACTTGCCTGGTAAATGGAAGTTGCTCTCGGCTTTCAGTTATGAGATTTTACATTTATCCCCTCTTAATTTGGATGCTACGTAAAGCCCCACTTTGAATCTGAGGGGGTCACTATTTTTTCTTAGATTACTGCTGTTACATTTTGAGAATATATTTTTCCTAATGCTCAGAGAATGATAACAAAAAAGAATTTTTTATTGGTTCATTTCATGCTTGGTAAGATTCCAACTGTCAAAACATTATAAAATTTTGAACCTAGAGGCACATTTCATCACCAGAGTACTAATTACTGCAGAGAACTGGAGCGAGTCATTATGTAGTAGTATTTATTAGAACTGCCCAATTTTAATGTTTTTTGGACCAGAGACACTTAAATAAAAGGTTAAGCTGTTTTGGCACAAAAGTGGGAGGAAGAACTGCACAGTGCATGCAACACTGTCAAATATAACGCAGGAAGGGTGGAATTAATTGAAAATTATTCAACTACTTGCACTGAGATTCCACATCTTTTTTTTTTCAGGGATGCTCTGAGCATGGCAGATGCTGTTCTTGGTTTATTTTCATGATGTGTATATAGTATTGGGCACCTGTTAGGGCTAGGCTCTGGTTATATGAGGGAAATGTGAACTACACTGTCTCCCTTCATGGATCCTATATTCTGGAAGGAGAAAAAGAGACAAGAAGCAAAGCAGTAGCAATCATGTAGCAAGCCATGCATGCTAAGTGCTAGAAAAACCAACATGGCAGAGTAAAGGCATTAGAGAATGGAGGACTTGGGGTGGGGACAACAGTATTTTAACAAAGTAGTTAAAAGAGCCTCTTTTGAGGACATGACATTTAAGAATAGCAGTGAAGGAAAGTCATTTGCAATATTAGTCATATAAACTGTTAAAGGTAAGCACACATATACCTTTCTAATACTTAATATGAATAAAGTAACTACATGAAAAATACAAATAACTATAGAATAAAATAAGCTACAAAGTAAGCAGATAGAATTGTTTATTTAGATGTTTGTTAAATATCTCATGTGCAAGGCACTGATTAGATACCCAGCCTGGGGAGGAGAAAAAAGAGAATGTTTCTCTACATTCTGGAAAATTGCAATTCCGTGACATCGTAGTTTGCTAAGAGTAGAAGAGAGGAGCAGATTGAAGCAGGTATGTGTGCAGAAAACAGCAGCAGAGCGCATTATATGCTAATTGTGGACAGTTGTCTCTTTATCTCCACCTCTCTCCCCTCCACAGCCAACACTATGAGGTCCTTCAGTGATGATCGTATTTTCATTCCTAGTGATCAAGGCAAAATAAGTGTTCAGTAAAAGCTCTTTGGGTGAATGAATGAGTAAATGAAGACAGAAAACAGACTTTAAGCCTTTTTAGAAGGCATTTTTTAAGAAGAGGAGAAAGAGGGTAGCTTGCAGGTATTTGAAATCATGAAACTGATTTTAGGGTAGAGAAGAATTCATCAAGGTTTGAGAAGGAAACAAGGGACAGTGGAGAGGAAGCAGACCAGATGCAGATGAGTAGAAGAATGCTAGAATATGACTTCAGAGACACAGATGGAGTGGGGCCCTGCCCAGGTGGGGTTGACCTTGAAGAGGTTGGAGTGACATTTTCCCCTCAGAGACAGGAGAAGAACTAAGAGGCGTTGGTTAGGTGGAGAAAGGTTTTGAAATCGGTAGGAGGAATTGAGTCACAATTTCACTGAAGGAAAAAGGGGAGACCTTCTGAAATAGGGATTAGAAGCTCTTAAAAGACAGATGGGTTTCAGAAATGGAAAATTTTCAAATTCTAGGAAGGTAATAATGAGTTTATTATCTACTGAGCAGCATAGGTCTGGTGCACTACCCCATAATGATAGACATGATATTGCTCTTGCAAAACGTATTTACATTTAGCAGGTTAAAGATGATAAAATGGCCTCCTCTTGTCAGCATAATTTGTACCAAATTTATAAAAAGCAGACAAAGGAAAAACTCAGATGGGTTTGGAGAGCACTTTGGAGATTGGAATAATGGATAAGGTGTCATAGACCTGTGCGATTTGCATTGTTTGTTTTTGTTTGCAGGCATGATCAAGAAAGATCAAGATATGTAAAATGTGAAAGGCAGCAGGTTTTCTTGAGCAAGGGCGCATTTAGGGTAGCTGCAGTGGTGTCTGAAGTGAAAGAACTTCCTCATGTTCCTATGGCTTTCTGTGTATTCCCACTGCAATCACACACCATGACACCTGATAGCCTGAATGGTAATGCAGAGCAGATGAAGCCGGAGTAGGACTGCAAGTTTATTTTTCAATCATTGCTGATTGGAATATGTTGTTCATTGTATGGAGCTTAAATTGTGAAACCAGTATATAGTTCAAAGTCTAAGGGTTTAGGAACGAGTGAATGTAATGAAGTTCTTAGGAGATTTAAAAAAATTATTAAGGTATAGTTGATTTGCAGTTTTCCTTCAATTTCTGCTGTACGACAAAGTGACCCAGTCAGACATACATATACATTTTTTTTCGTATTATCTTCCGTTATGTTCTATGTTATATCCCAAGAGATTGGATATAGTTCCCTGTACTGTACAGTAGGACCCCACTGCTTATCCACTCTAAACGTGATAGTTTGTATCTACCAACCCCAAACTCCCCATCCATTCCACCCCCCGACCCCAGCCCCTGGGCAACCACAAGTCCACTCCATGTCCATGATCTCTTTCTGTAGATAGGATCATTTGTGCCATATTTTAGATTCCACATATAAATGATATCATGTGGTATTTGACTTTCTCTTTCTGCCTTTACATAGTATAAGAATCTCTAGTTCCATCCATGTTGCTGTAAATGGCCTTATTTTGTTCTTTTTATGACTGAGTAGTATTCCATTGTCTATTTGTACCACATCTTCTTAATCTGTTCATCTGTCAATGAACATTTAGGTTGTTTCCATGTCTTGGCTACTGTGAATAGTGCTGCAGTGAACATAAGGGTGCATGTATCTTTTTGAATGAATGTTTTGTCCAGACATATGCCCAGGAGTGGGATTGCTGGATCATATGGTAGTTCTTATTTAGTTTTCTGAGGTAACCTCCATAGT
>PVHT020000144.1:6516466-6538089 GCA_004024745.2 Catagonus wagneri
CCACATCTTCTTAATCTGTTCATCTGTCAATGAACATTTAGGTTGTTTCCATGTCTTGGCTACTGTGAATAGTGCTGCAGTGAACATAAGGGTGCATGTATCTTTTTGAATGAATGTTTTGTCCAGACATATGCCCAGGAGTGGGATTGCTGGATCATATGGTAGTTCTTATTTAGTTTTCTGAGGTAACCTCCATAGTGCTTTCCATAATGGTCATACCAGTTTACTTTCCCTCAAAGAGTGAAGCAGGGTTCCCTTTTCTCCACACCCTCTCCAGCATTTGTTATTTGTGGACTTATTAATGATGGCCATTCTGACTGGTGTGAGGTGGTACCTTATTGTAGTTTTGATTTGCATTTCTCTAATAATTAGTGATGTTAGGAGACTTTTAAAGGAAACCTCTATTACAGCTTTTTGATTTTATTATAATTAAATTTTTACATGGATTTCTTCTCCATAAATTGATACATTTTTGAAGACTTCATTTGTATTCTATTAATAGTTTTAACTCAAAAAAGTAGTGTGCCTAGACATAACCTAGTAGGTGGCTGATGATTAAATAAATGAATTCTTACAATTAATGTAATTATGAAATGTTACGATTCACTGAGTTATGACTAAACTAATGCATTATTGCTCTTCTGTGTTTTTCTGTGTATGCACTTGTGTAAAACTTTTGGACTATGTTTTCAAAATAGGATTATAATCCAGTTTTCAATATCGATGCAATTTAACATTTAGAATTTCCCTTATCAGTGGAGATGTGTGTTAGTTGATTTCATAATCTCAAGTGAGCACAAGCTAAGTGCTACATAATGAACTCTTAATATTAAACTTTTTTTGTTAAATGTTAATGAGAAAAACGTTTTTATGGGTGTGATCTTTTGGACTTTTGGTTTCATGTTAAAAGTATTCCGTACTGACGCTCCATGCCTGGGGGTGCATGATAGAGACCTTGGAGCGTGAAGTCCATGCAGCAGTGAGGCGACGGTCTGAGAGGCCCCCTAAGGAACTCATTACGTGGTCAGCACCTCCTAAGTCAAAACTCTAGGCTTGCGACAGGTCGGGATATCACTCAAGGCTCAAAGTCCCTGACTGGGAGGAATAATTCCCCTTTTATAACTGAAGAAACCTGTTTAGGTATGTGGAACATTCTACTTATGAAGACATAGGTTTTTTTTGTTTGTTTTTTGGTACTTTCAGGGCCGCACCTGTGGCATATGGAGGCTAGGGGTCTAATCGGAGCTGTAGCCGCCAGCTGACGCCACAGCAACGCAGGATCCAAGCTGCGTCTGTGACCTACACCACAGCTCACAGCAACACCAGATCCTTAACCCACTGAGCGAGGCCAGGGATTGAACTTGCAACCTCATGGTTACTAGTCGGATTCGCTAACCACCGAGCCACGACAGGAACTCCTGAAGACATAATTTTAGTGTATACACTTGTGTTTATGATATCTATATACATATAAAACATAATTATGAAAGAATTAAATATTGTTCACATAGGCAATTTTAGATTGCCTCAAGAGTAAGCCCCTGCTAACTAAAGAGTTATGAACTTTAAGGAAGTTTAAATGTTGAAGTGATTGAGGAATAATGGTAAATGTATGTAACATATGTAATATGATATTTTGCTTTTGATACTATAAATCATGTACTTCCAACATTTTGGTCATTAGAATTCATAAATTATTTTCCAGCAATAGAATGTAGACCCAGATCATTATAATAGTGAAATAATTATCACCTTCACTTATGTAAAATACTGATAAAAATGTCAGCATTTCTGACACCCTTATGCATTTGTCGTATCAGATAATAGAGATTTTATTTTTCTTACTAGGGATTTACTTCCAAAGTCTAATGTAAAACTCTCCTCTTATAGAATTACATTAGAACAAGTTTGTATGTTAAAATGTCTCCTCAAGGGCATGGCATATCCTTTTATGTTTTCAATGTTGTTTGAGGTTAGAAACTACAAAGTCTTTCATTGTGGTATTTCTTTCAAGAAGCTGTAATCAAATATCATCTAAGTTGATAGTCATTTCTGTGCAAATCTTTTAAAATATCTTTATTAAGTGCTTTAATTTATCCACTTGGACTCTTGAATTATAAAATAAAATTTCTTCGCAACTTTTGCTTTTGGATCTAAGAACAAACAAATTTTAAAAATATTATGGCAGATGAGTTTTTCTAAGTTAGCATTTTACACTTCAAATACAGAAGACAGCTAAAACTCAGTTGAAATAAAAGTAATAGTTTGGGGCAAGATACTTAGAAGATTTGCAAATAAGTTTGTTGCATTTCTCATGCTAGATTTTATTCCTAAATTTCCTTACTCATAAAAGGAAAAAAAATCCAGTGTCCAGAATAGTAAGGGTGTTCTGAAATGCTTGGATGATATCTCCATTAATTTGGAACTGTACTGATAGAATTCAAAAACATTAAGGTTTGGACTTAAATCGTGTGAATAACCAATAAAATATTTTCCACAAGGTGCAGAGAATACTATGATATTTTACATGGGGAAGAAAGTGGACAAGAGGGAAAACATAAACAAACTTCTGTCTGCCTGTTGGGGATCTTCTGTGAGTTTAAGGCCAAACCTTTTTTTTTTTTTTTTTTTTTTTTTGTCTTTTTAGGGCCACACCCACCGCTCATGGAGTTCCCAGGCTAGGGGTCAGAGCTGCAGCTGCCAGCCTGTATCACAGCCATGCCAGATCCAAGACCCATCTGTAGCCTACACCACAGCTCATGGCAACTCTGGATCCTTAGCCCACTGAGTGAGGAGGCTGGGATAGAGCTTGCATCCTCATGGGTACTAGTTGGACTTGTTACTACTGAGCCACAGTGGGAACTCCCAAGGCCAACTTTTGTCATTCCAGAATGGGATTTTCTTTTTGAAAAGGACCAGTCATAAGACCTTTAGTCTCAGTGTATGTGTATTTTATCATCCCACTTTACTGTTTGCCACCTTCTCTTTTATGATCTCGAGATTTCACTATCACAGTGCATGCTGCCTTCTATTGTCTTTGAAGTCCAGCTGCTGTTGAACATAGTGGACCTTCTGCTTAGTGCCAGGTAAAGCCAGTGACCTCTCTGTGGTAGTGTCATGTGTCCGAGGAGTGCAGTTATTCCAGTGCACGGCTATACAAGTTAAGTCCCAGTTTTCTGGGCTTCACCACTGAGTTGCCTTAAGATAATTGAAATCAGGCCAAGTTTTAAAAATTCCACATTGGGGTTATTACAAAGTTATAGGCTGTACCTTTGTATGCTTAGAATTTTAGATTGCCTCAAGAGTAAGCCCCTGCTAACTAAAGAGTTATTAATTTTAAGGAAGTTTAAATGTTGAAGTGATTGAGGAATAATGGTAAGTGTATTTTTAAAGTTTCTTCTTTTTATTTTGAACAGGCTAAAGAAATAATATTTATTTTTTACACCCTATTTCTCTATTTTTAGCACCCTATTTTTGGTAAAATAAACCTTTACCAAAAATAGGAAAAAAAACTTTATTACAGTTTTATTGACTTGCAAAGTCATTTGTCTTTTTAAAGCTTATGTTTCTTATATTAAAATATGATTTCAGAAAAATTCTACTCGAAAAATAATCAGAATCTTCCTTCTTAAGTTGACCTTTAATAGGTGGGTAAAGTAGTATATATATATATTTGGGAAGAAATTGTCTTCCGGAAAGACATGTGATTTTTAATTTCTTACAGATAATGATAAATACTGTTTCCATGTATTCTGAAAAGAGGGAAAATTTATTATGAAGAAGGTTTGTTTGTTACACTATATCTTACTCTATGGCACACAATGTTCCCTGGATATCTGTTAAAGCAAGTTTAAAATCTTTGCCCTGCCTAGGAACTGTTGGACTAATCTAAAGTTGATAAATTTTTAATTTTTAAGTTTTTTGCTTTTTAGGACTGCACCGGGGGGCATATGGAGGTTCCCAGGCTAGGGGTCGAATCGGAGCTATAGCTGCCAGCCTATGCCACAGCCACAGCAATGCCAGATCTGAGCCATGTCTACGACCTATACCATAGCTCACGGCAATGCCAGATCCTTAACCCACTGAGAGAGGCCAGGGATCGAACTTGCAACCTCATCGTTACTAGTCGGATTTGTTTCTGCTGCACAACAACAGAAACGCCTAAATTTGATCAATTTTTAAAAGTTGTAATTTAAGTCATTGGAAGCAATGTGAGGCATGCTAATGCGGTGACGTTTTAGATGGGCTCTATCTCCTAATAACTAACTGGGTGATTCTATTGAATCTTTCAGTCTCCCTGGACATCCCCCTTTCTCTTTCCTAATCTTTAAGGAGTTGGATCCTCATCATGGATTCTTTTTTTTTCTCCCCACTTTGTTTATTGAATGAAAGACTGTTTAAATTCTATACTGTTTTAGAGTTTTCAGAAGTTTCACACATAGAGAGAGTTTCCGTTGAGGCACAGTGGTAACAAACATGACTAGTATCCAAGAGGATGTGGGTTTGATCCCTGGACTCGCTCAGTGGGTTAAGGATCCTGTGTTGCCATGAGCTGTGGTGTAGGTCACAGACTCAGCTTGGATCCCTGCATTGCTGTGTCTATGGTGTAGGCTGGTATCCGTAGCTCTGATTAGAGCCCTGGCCTGAGAACTTCTGTATCTGTATGTGGTGGGTGCAGCCCTAAAAAGCACAAAACAAACAAACAAACAAGTTTTCACACATATGATTTCATATAATCACATAATAACCTTTTCTTTTTCCCCAGCCCTATCTTGTCCCTCCCTGATGGTAACCATTAGTTTGTTCTCTCTGTGAGTCTGCTTTTTATTTTATTCATTCTCTTGTATTTTTTTAGATTCAACATATGTGATACCATATAGTATTTGTCTTTCTGATTTATTTAACTAAACATGCAGCCCTCCAAGTCCATCCGTATTGCTGCAAAAGGCAAATGGTTCATTCGTTTTTGTGGCTGAGTAGTATTCTATTCTCTCTGTCTCTCTCTCTCTTTTTTTTTTTTTTTTTGGTTTTAATATTTTACCATTATAGCTGGTTTACAGATTTCTGTCAGTCTTCCAACTGCACAGCATTGTGACCCGGTTACACATACATATATGGATTTGTCACAAGTGATTAGACATAGTTCCTGGTGCTATACAGTAGGATCTCCTTGCTTTTCCATCCCAAAGGCAATAGTCTACAGTTGTTAACCCCAGACTCCCATACCATCCCTCTCCCTTCCCCAACCTCTTGGCAGCCTCCAAGTCTGTGATTTCCTTTTCTGTAGGAAGGTTCATTTGTGCAGTATATTAGATTCCGGATATAAGTGATATCATAAGGTATTTGTCTTTCTCCTTCTGACTTACTTCACTCAGTACGAGGGTCTCTAACTCCATCCATGTTGCGTGCGTGAGCTCTCTTTCGCCCTCTCTCTCTCTCTCTATATATATATATATATATATGTATGTATGTATGTATGTATATACACCATCGCTTCTTTATCCATTCACATGTTAATGGACACTTAGGTTGCTTCCATATCTTGGCAATTGTAAATAATGCTGCTATGAACATTGGGGTGCACGTATCTTTTCAAATGAGTGCTTTTGTTTTAATCAGATATATACCCAGTGGTAGACTTACTGGAACAAATGGTAGTTAAATTTTAGCTTTTTACGAAACCTCCATACTCTTCTCCATAGTGACTGTACTAATTTACATTCCTACCAACAATGTAAAAGGACTCCCTTTTCTTCCACATTCTTGCCAACATTTGTCATTTGTGTTGTTTTCAATGATAGACATTCTGACAAGATGTATCAGAGGTGATAATATCATTGTACTTTTGATTTACATTTCCCTGATGACTAGTGTTGTTGAGCATCTTTTCATGGGTGTGTTGGCCCTCTGCTTTTTCTCTCTGGAAGAAATGTCTATTCAGTTCTTCTGCTCATTTTTAAATTGAGTTCTTTATTTTTTTGATCTTGAGATACATGAGCTGTTTATGTATGCTGAATCTTAACCCCTTATCAGTCATATTATTGGCAAATATCTTCTCCCATTCAGTAGGTTGTATTTTCATTTTGTGGATGGTTTCCTTTGCTGTGCAAAAGCTTTTAAGTTTAATTAGGTCCCATTTTGCTTGTGTTTCCTTTGCTTTAGGAGATGGAGCCCAAAAAAATTATTGCTGTGTTTATGTCAAAGAGTGTTCTGCGTATGTTTTCCTCTAGGAGTTTTATAGTATCTAGTGTTAACATTTGGGCCTTTAATTCATTCCGAGTTTATTTTTTTATGTGGTGTTAGAGAATGTTCTAATTTCATTCTTTCATGTGTAGCTGTCTAGTTTTCCTAGCACCACTTATTGATAAGACTTTTTTTCTCCATTGTATATTCTTACCTCCTTTGTCATAGGTTAGTCGACCGTAAAGTGCTTGGGTTCCTGCTGCCTTTGTCATGGATTACTGGTTTAAACAGTGATTTCATTAGAAGAGGCTGGGGGAGTTTACATGGCTGGATTCTTGTTCCATCCTTTGAGTTGGGGCCCTGGAATCTGTATGGAGTCCTCAACTGTTTCATTGGTGTCTGGTGTCAGCTTCTTTTTTCCAACTGTTGTCACTCACATAAATGAAAGCTCTTGAGCTGAAATGTAACAATAGTTTTTTTTTTTTTTTTTTAAATAGCTGAGCCCATAGCATTTGGAATTTCCCAGACCAGGGACTGAATCTAAGTCACAGCAGTGACCTATACTGCAGCTGTGGCAATGCTGGATCCTTTTAACCCACTGTGCCAGGCTGGGGATTGAACCTGCATCTCCACAGAGAACCAAGCCACTGCAATTGGATTCTTTACCCACTGTGCCACACTGAGAAATCCTACAACAGTTCTTTAAGTTCTGAACTTCTGCTCTGAAATTCAAGACAAAGTGGTTTTAAATCCTGACTTAGTGATTTTGAAGATGAAAAGGAGGATGATACTAGAATAGAGGAGTTTTTCTTTGCCTTGTTGCAATTTCCTTTAATCAATGACTTTCTAGAATTGAGTTATTTCTCCAAATTTTTAAATTTAACATTGATGATGTGGCTATTTTGTCTGAGTAATAGAAAGCTTAATCTGTTTAATTTATTGAATACAGCTAGTTCTCAAGATTTCATTAAGGACTAAAAATTATGTATATATGTCTACATATCATTTATATGCACATATATGTACATATATATGATAGCTGGATTTGAACAATTACTTGTTTTGGAATATCGAGCCAATCACTTAGAACCTTTGGTTTTCCTCTGTTTTCAAAATATTGATAACGAACTTTATTTAAAAAAAGAGAGCTTTAGAAGACCGGATTGATTTTTATTGCATTTTAAATAATGCATTGTGTATATGTAAATTAAGTATTAATGTGACATTTGAAGGGATAGGTGATGTTATATGTACCAGTTATTAAAGTTTCATATAGGTAATTAATATGTGAACTATTGTTAACCCTGTTATCACTCAGTTGTCTGTTATTCTTACAAGTGCATATTAATCTATAATTATCTCAATCATCTCAAAAAGTAAAAAATTGTATCTAGGTGTTATTTCAGGGGAATTATATGTATGTATTTAGTACTCTTAAGAATTCTTTGAGACAAGTACTATTCATTTAACAGTTGGGAAAATACAGGTGCAGAGAGGTTAAGTCACATCCAAGTTCTCATAGTTAGAAAATGTTGCAATTGGGATTTAAACCAGACAGTTCATAGAAGATTTAGGGTGCTGGGAAGGGGAAAGTGAGGCATATTTGGAGAAATAGGCAGGGCTTTATATACTGTTATCATTTATGGCTCTCTGAAGAAATAGCCCTTCTGGTGGTAGGCTCATGGCTCATGGACTTGGATTGTCTGTGACAAGGTAAAATTTTTTTCTTTTCTATTCTTTTTTTTTTGCTTTTTAGGGCTGCATCCACAGCATATGGAGGTTCCCAGGTTAGGGTCTAATTGGAGCTGCAGCTGCCAGCCTACCCCACAGCTCAGATGTAGGATCTGAGCCATGTCTGCAGCCTACATCACAGCTCATGGCAACACCAGATCCTTAACCCACTGAGCGAGGCCAGGGATTGAACTCGCAATCTCATGGTTCCTAGTCAGATTCGTTTCCACTGCTCCACGACAGGAACTCCTAAAATTTTTTTCAATATTTTCCCTTTTAAAATATTTTTTCCTCTTTATTATTAGCCATACCATGAATATAAGCATATTTAAATATAGTATATAAAGCATGAGAAGAAAAATCATATATCATGTATTTATTGCACATTCTTAAAAAAAAAAAACCTCCTTTGTGCTGCTCCCTAATCATATCTATCTTCCTCTCATCTCAATGAGTTTATCATTATGACAGGATAGAATAGATACGCTATATCTATGTATCTAATGTATATATAAACATGTAGTTTGTGTTTTAGGACTCTATGTGTATTGTTATTATGTGTATTCTGTTGTAACTTGCTTTTATCAGTCAGTATATTTCGGAGGCTTAGCCACAGTCATATATGTAAGTTTGGCTCATGTTTTCACTGCCTTAGTGTATGACCATTGGGGCTCATTAATTGCTATTTATCTTTTCCTTTTGAAGCACATTGGGAGTATTTTTTTTTTTGATCCTGCTTCATTTTATTATCTAACATTCATATTTATTTTGAAGCTTATGGGCAAGAATATATCTAAAGTATAGGCAAAGAAGGAGATATATATATTGGAATAAATGTTACTGAGATAAATATTTTCATCATTTACAAAATAATGTCAAGTAGTTTCCCAAATTGGTTGTCCAGCTCCCATTGCCTATATTTTTTTCCTTATTTTTATTGCGGTCAAGTGTACACAACCAAATTTCTCATTTTAACTGCACTGTTCAGCTTTGAGGTACATTCACACCCTTTCTCTCCAGAACTTTTTGTTTTGCCCAGCTGGAACTCTACTCATTAAACATTAACTCTCCATTCCCCTTTCCCTCTGCCCCCGATGATTGCCATTCTACTTTCTGCCTCTATGAATGTGACTCTTCTTAAGTACCCCATGGAGGTGGAATCATGCAAGATATGTCTTTTTGAGACTGGCTTATTTAACTTAGCATAATATCTAATCAGTGTTGTAACTTGTGTTACACTTTCTTTCCCCTTTTAAAGCTGAATGATATTTCATAATATGTATTTACCGCATTCGTTTATACATTCATCCACTGAAGATATTTGACTATCATAATTTTTTTTCTGTCCAGTTCTGGAATCAATGATTAAGAAGTTCTGATTCCTTTTATTGGAGGGTGGTATTTGGAAAGATCCAGGTGCTTATTGTATGGATGTGCTGTTTTCAGGTTTTCTGTGTTCAGAGCTAGGAAATATATGTATACCAATATATGTATGCATGCACATTCATATTTTTATATTTACACATCTGATTATTAAAATTGCTTAAGCAATACCCGTACCTCTGATTTCAGTCAAATATTGCAGTCTTAATTCCTGCCTGCCTACTCTCCTTATTTATTATTTTTTTAGCTTTTAGGTAGGGCTACGCCTGTGGCATACGGTAGTTCCCAGGCTAGGGGTTGAATTGGAGCTCCAGCTGCTGGCCTATGCCACAACCATAGCAACTCCAGATCTGGGCTGTGTCTGCTACCTGTACCACAGCTCACAGCAACACCGGATCCTTTAACCCACTAAGCAAGGCCAGGGATTGAACCTGCATCCTCATGGATATTAGTTGGGTTCTTAACCTGCTGAGCCACAACGGGAACTCCCCTTCTCTCCTTATTTATAGCTCATTTTTCAAAGAATGAGAACTCTGGCTCTCTTTATCTAAATGTACATATTTGCACAATCTCATATATACAATGGAGTCTCAGACTGGTTAACCCATATCCCTGTAAAAAGCAAATTTCCTGGCTAGAATATAGCATTTGTATATTTAAATACTCTTTTCAAGCATAACCGTAATACTCTTATTAGACCAGGACAAAACAAACCCTCAAGATGATCAATATCTAATAAGTGTTTATCTTTCTGTTTGTTTTTTTCCAAGAATTTTTTAGTTTATATCAGAGTCTAAATAAGGTCTGTGTCCTTTCTGAGATTGTTATAAGAGCCAGTAAATTCATTTTACTTACATTGGTTTGGGCCCTGTCACTTGTCACCAAACTGTCCTGACAATAGCAGGGTGATCAGTCAGCACTTCCATTCCCCAAAGAATAACAGGAGAAAACTCTTCTGACTTAAGGACGTTATTTCAGAGGAAACCAGATACAGTGAGAATATGCACAAAAGTACTCCGAATTATTTGAGAACACCTTATTATACTGCTGTCTAGTTATTGCTATGATATCAGATCATATAAAAGGGAAGCTCTGATAACTTTCTTCTTCACTGTAATTTACAATAACAAAATAAATCCAGTCAACGAAAAAAGATCATCATGAACTCATGGCAAGTCATCAGTATCTAATACCTAATCACTTAATCACTTTGCTTGTGGATTCACCATCCACTTTCCAATTTGACAATGTTATAGTGATGTGCTATAATTTTCATTTTAAGCTATACAACAGAGATGATACTACATTTAATGGCTGAATGGCTTCCATGTTACAATTAGAGGTATCCTAAGCAATGAGAGGTGGCAAATTATCCTTTAAAAACAAAATTATAAGACACTCTCAAAGGCTTACCAACAGGGACTCCTTGAAGTGAATATGGAGTATGATTTGCTAATCTCTACTAAACTGTTTGAATTGAAGTTATAGTTGCTTTGGAAAGGATTTTTCTTTTTTAAAGAAATTCAGTGTTTGGAGATCAAAAGTGAACTATTGGGGATAATAAAATAATTAAAATAGATGAGTAGTTATCACGCCATCATTTAAAAAATTAATGCGGGGTCCCTGTCTGTAATGAAGGCTTTGTATCTGATCCTAGTGAAGCTTAATTCCCGTGATACTGACACATTCTAAGAACAAATTTTGAAATGTGCTTTTGAAAATCGTTCCTATTTCTGGTGGGTAGATTGTTTCTCCTGTACATTTTGCTAGACAAGAGTTTGAGTTGTCATTTAACAAATATGCTTTTTAAGTTATTTCAGTTTATTCACCTTTTTAAAAAGCACATGCTGTTTTTCTTTCCCTTTCTGCTGCTGGCAACTATGAAACTGTTCCTGTCACTTGATGAATTAAGAGGTAAGTTGTAACCCAGACCACTTTGTTTTGTAGCCCAACTTCTGTGCAAAGCATACAGGGAGACCTTACTCACGTTTCTCAGCTTGAAATTTGCAAGAGAAAATGGTCTTCAGTGTAGAGTCTTGGAAATGCTCAGTTCTTTGCAGCCTAATGAAGGCATAGCAACACTCTCCTTTGTCCCTTTGAACTAGTTTCCCAAGACCTAAAGGATCAAGTCCAGAGTCACAGGTGTTTAGCAAAAATGGCCTCAAGTAGCCTTTCCACCTTACTTTCTGTACACACTGTCATCCCA
Organism: Catagonus wagneri; assembly: GCA_004024745.2. Taxonomy (NCBI): domain Eukaryota; kingdom Metazoa; phylum Chordata; class Mammalia; order Artiodactyla; family Tayassuidae; genus Catagonus; species Catagonus wagneri. The sequence continues at coordinate 6,527,970 of PVHT020000144.1, forward strand.
CTGTCCTGCCCCACAGCTCCGCTCAGATTTGGCTTGCACTTTTCCTCGGACAACCGGACAGCCATGATCCTCACTGCTGACCTTTTTTATATACGCCTCTCTCTCTCTCTCTTGCATATTCCTGTACATCTTCTTGGGCCCCACTCTTACCTTACCAAGTCAAAATCTGCATTGTTGCAAAACCCCGTGGTGATTTGTATGTACATTACTGTTTGCGAAGCACACTCTTCATGAGTTACGATACATTCTTGGAATATATTGGGCAGGATTTTAACTTGTTAGGCAAGGAGTGACTGTCTAATGAGATGTTGGAACTAAAAGTACTAAAACATATGTACAGAATGAATGTGTGCTTTGAGAAGAAGGCATTGGGAATGGACTATGATAGAAATCATAAGCTGTGGAAGGATCATGTATGGATAAGGTTGGAGTTCCCTTCGTGGCTCAGTGGTTAACGAATTTGACTAAGAACCATGAGGTTGCGGGTTCGATCCTTGGCCTTGCTCAGTGGGTTAAGGATCGGGCGTTGCCGTGAGCTGTGGTGAAGGTTGCAGACGCGGCTCGGATCCCGCGTTGCTGTGGCTGTGGCGAAGGCCGACAGCTACAGCGCCTGTTAGACCCCTAGCCTGGGAACCTCCTTATGCCATGGGTGCGGCTCTACGTAAAAGGTAAAAAGACAAAAAAAAAAGAAAAAAAAATGTGTGGATAAGGTTATCTGATGTCTATAAAGTAGATTGGGGAATGAGGGAGAAATTTCATATTTCCATCTTTTCATCCAGGATTTTCAATAATGGACTGTGCACCTCACTCCTTTAATTATTGCAGAGTGAGTCAGTTAAGAGTGATTGCAGGCTTAATAAGGTGATCTAAGAATTTAAAGTAAAGTACCTTTGTGGAAAACCCAAACATAATTTAATCCTGTAGGAAATAGATTCATGGAAAACCTGAGACTTGGATACCCAGATCTGAGATACTTTCATTTAATATTAAAGTATTTCTAACTTTTTAAAGTGCAATCAATATGCCTACATGAGTAATTAAAAATTGTTAATGACTTCCATAGGGTTTTCCTCTCAATTCAATATACCTGTAAACAAAAGAAAATGTTGTCTTTCCATTTCCTCTCCCTTTTAAAGCACTCCTCCCATTTTTTCCCTTTATCCTGCCCTTTCATTGCAAGCGAGTCAAAGTCTCTTTCCTCTTTCTTGATTCCAATTCAGCCACTTCGAGGGTGTGGTGAATTTAGTGGTGGCATACACTGAAGGGGAAATGGCTTAGGAGCTAGGGGAGGAGCAATCCAATAGAAACTCAAAGAAATGGTGAAGAATTTAAGTATGCTAGAGTAAAGTGAGCAGAGAGAATTGCAGTAATCCCAGTGGCAGCTGAGGACAAGTGAGCAAGAAGCCCAAGAGCCCAACTGAGAGACAGCTGGAGGGTAGCAGAAGTATTGGGAGAGATGGCTGTGATGGTGACATGGAGGGGATGACACACGTGCCCCAGGTAGCTGCAGTGCAGGAGATCAGATGTGCTTGCACACTGACAACCAGAAAGACCCAGCTGCAGCTTGGTCGATTGGTTCAGTGTGTGCTCTGCGATCGCGGTGATTGACATCTGTGATGACACTTCTGCTGAATCTCTTCAGACCAAGCTTGCATGGATTGCATGTCTTTTAATGTTAGGTGAACAATCTGTTTCTAGCCTTTTTTGGTTTCAAGGGGCAGAATCCCATTCATACCAATTCAAGGTGTTTTTCCAAGAGCAGAAAATCAGCTTCATGAGAAATGAGAATAGAAATGGGAACTTTTTTATCTTATTTTTTTTCAGAACCGGAAGTAGCTGTTCTCTCAGGGTTTACATGGTTTGATTCATCTGTATGTTTCTCTGGGGGGATCTAGTCTTTGCGTCTCTTATTCTATTTTCTTTTCTTTTTCCCCTTGATTAACTCTGCTTGCTTAGTGACCTTGCACATGGCCTCCACCCCCAACATTGTCATGACTTATTAGGTTCAATATCCACCTTTAACTGGCAATAGTCTCTTGTGTCTTGGGTCAAATCCGAAAGGGAGTAAGATGACCAGATTCTTTTGGTTTGTTCAAGTGCTTGGCTGCAGTTTGGGAACTGTCATCCTCAGTCAGTCTTCTGTGTTGCGTTTAGGGTAGGCAGACTACATGTGAACCTGCCTCCCTCAGAGACTGCACAATCATCAGGTGGTAAAATATACGTATCATTGCATTTTAATCATGATTACTCATGACGTATAGGTAACCAACAGTTGTACATCTCTTTTCCAGATCCATTCAGTGAAATTTACAACCATGAATAAAATACACCTTGGGAGAATTTATAGTCCAGTGGGGAGACAATAGCTGATTAATTGAAACAGTTTATTAGTCTTTAACAGTTTTGAAAATAGAGTATATTTGTAGTTGTTTTATACTACTGAACTTCCTATGTCTTATCTGACTTTATTTTGTAGAGACATGTTTCTACTGAAACTTTTCAAAAGCATATCTTGTGGATCACTTTAGTTGAAAGTGTTTTGTTATAGTAGTTTAATGGAATAATTATTTCATGGCAGACAAGGCTAATGTAGAATATTTGTAGACTGAGGTATATTTTCAAAGCCTAGTGGATTAGTAAAGAGCTGAGGAATTAGGGCCAAGTGCCTTCAGATACTTGTCTCTTGATTTTTGAAATTACGGTGTATATTTTAATAGACAGAAAATGAGTGATGAAAATCTTTGATCATTTTAATAGTAGATATCTTTAAAGTGTAAATTAACTGCTAATTTAATTCACTGTAATGCTATGTGAAGTAATGTGTTTTTGCTTAAAAACTTATAATTGTAATGAAAATATGCACATTTTTAATGACATGAAACTTCTGGTTATTTTATTTTCATGTAATTCTTGCATAATACCAAACATTTTTTTCATTAAACATTTTTTATTATCTTCAATTACATCAAAATTAGAGAAGCCAGAAATATTATTACTTACATAGTTGTCCTTTTTATACCTATGGATTTCAGAATGATCTGTACATCATTTTTCATGTACTTCTAAATTAGGTAATATTCCATCTCTTCATTGAAGGTAAGTTAAATTATGAGAAATAATCACTTGAAGCTTTGTTATGAAAAACAGATAACCCAAACTATTTAGATACTATTCTATAGTTGTGAATAATTTCCCAGAAAAAGATGTTCACTCATATCCTATCTCTCTGCTTTTTTTTCTGCTGAAATAAAAATTTAAGTATTTACCTCTTTAAATTACTTTCTTTTTTAAAGTTTCTTTGTCGGTATCTGATAGAGGCACTTACCAATGCTGCCTTTACAAGATTTTTATAAAGATCAGATGAAAATAGAGTTAACTATGTTATTAGCTATAGATTAATTGATGTTTAGATACATTGTGCTAAAGTGATAACAGACATTTTTTTCTTATATTTTTCAATTACCGTGAGACAGCAAAAAAAGTCCATCTATTAGATAGCCACTCTTATTTATAGTCATATAGTAACAAATAGAAGATATATAGGGTTCCTTGCTGCATGGGATTTCCTGCTGCTCTGGCTAATCCACTGTGTAGGTTTCACATTCATGGCCATAATTGTTTTTGTCTGTAGTCTGCCCAAATTCGAATGGTAGGATAGTGCTGGGTCTCTTAAAATTCCAATGTGTTAAAATAACTCAAACTTAAACCACTTGGAACTAAGACAAAATCTGCACATTGCTTAACATTCAAACAACAGTTGAAATCATCAATCAGTTCGAAAAAGGATACCATTAAACAACTTGCCATAAAATATGGGAAGGGAATCAGATGATTCATGATTGCAAAAAGAAAAAAGAATGAATTGATGTTCTTTGTGTTTTCAGTAAATTCTGCAACAGAAGACAAAAGCAAAAAGGGAAAAATTAAAGCACTTGTCAAGGGATCTTGATCAGAAAGAGCAGGTTTGGTTCAGTCAGCAAGCAACTGGCATAAGAACTTGAGTCAGCGTCTGTATGACTCAGAGCTGACCAGATGGGGGGTCAGTGCTGCCTGTTGTATTTGTTAGGTTATGAGTTTTGCTTTGACAGAGACTGTGTGATGACAATGGCTTAAACAAGATAGAAAGTTTACGTCCATCTCATATAGCAGTCTGAGCTGAAGGTGATTTTGGCAGTGGATGTCAAGCATCTCTGCTCTTAGACGTCTTTCTCATTGCTCTTACCATACTTTACCAGGAGTTCTTAACCCTGTCTATAATTAATCTTGGGAGCTATTTAAAAAAGGAGGTAAGGAAACTCCTAAGGTCCTGTTTAAATTGCAGTTTGTAATTTAATCTCTGAGAATTAATACCACCCTAGACTTGTATCAGAATCTGCGGTGGGAACTTAGTCATAACGACTCATCTAGCTGCAAGGGAGGCTGGGAAAGACAGTTTCTAGCTGCAGGTAGGGGTGCAGCTAAAACCTGGCTGGTTATTAATGGGGAAAACAAGGTAGATACTAGGAAATGATCCATTTATGTTCTACCTGTGAATTATAGTTTGAGACAGCCAATGGTAATAATGACTTCAGGTCGGTCAGTGGAGACGAAAAAACAGTGTTGAAATGTGAGGCTAATTACATAAGTAAGACTTGGGTGGTGCTATACTAAGTACCTCCAGGACACAGAGACTGGAGCCTTGTAAGCATTAAGCAGGTGAAAAGTGCCAAGCCTTCCCTAAAGTATAAGGACTGCTTTAAATGCTGAGCTTTACCAGTTGTTGGCTAATGTAGGAAAGTGGAAAAAATTTTATAGATCCCGGTAGAAAGCTAGACCTTTATTGAACCATCAGCCAAATTTAACATGTCTTTAAGTCTGATATGGGTTAAAAGCCACTTACTTACAAATTCTGGCCTCAGTTTTATGGCACAGTATTTGGAAGAAAAAGAGCATTTTTCTCAGTGTGAAACTGACTTTCCTCAGAATTTGTTCTGCTAAAAGTGACGATAGTAAAAGGTATTTTAACAGATGATATCCTTTTGACTATTGTAGTAAACTGTGTGTAATACTTTGGTATTCTTAAGATACTATACTCAAATTAATTTTACATTTTTTAGTGATGCTCGTAGACCTCCAGTTGTGAAACAGCTTACAGACTTGGGCTGTTTTATTTTAACAGGGGTTTTATGAAATTTTGGTCATCTACTTTTTGTGATTAAGAGCTAGCTCTGTACGTAGAGGCACTTGGTAAACTATAAGACACTCTGCTGATATTTTTATACACGGTGTCTGTACAAAATGCTAAATGAATAATGCTCAATAAATGATACCTTTGCCAGATAACTGCTAGTGCTTCCATCCCAAGACATCTACTGCCTTCAATTATACAAATATTAGTGGGAAACCACAAGCAAAGAATATTTCTGAGATATTATTCTTATATCAGTTTTTATAAACTAGGTAGAACGAAGTTAAGTTGTTATCCATTGACAAATATTGGATCTCAAATATTGACAAAAACTAACAAAGATCGAATTAATTACTTGGTAGAAATTAGGTGGTCAAGATGTTATTCTATGAAATGGAGTTTTTTTATGACTTTGTGATGACATAAAATTTGTTTCTAAAAATATCTAAAATATCTTAGGATGAGTTTGTTTATCTGCTACTATGTAGTTGCCAAATGCCTTGGTGGTGACAACTTCCCGGAATGACAGTGCCTTTGAATTAGACTGGCTTGCTTTCTATAGTTTAAATTAAAACCAGGACCTTAGATGCTTCTCAGAATGTGCATATTTTTTTTCTCTCAATGAATTGAACTTTATTTTCTATATTTAAATTTACTTTCTTCTTGTATGTCTTTTTTCTTTTTTATAATTTTTACTTTTTCCATTATAGCTGGTTTACAGTGTTCTGTCAATTTTCTGCTGTACAGATGTGATCCAGTTATACATATATGTATACATTCTTTTTTCTCACATTACCATGCTCCATCATAAGTGACTAGACATAGTTCCCAGTGCTATACAGCAGGATCTCATTGCTAATCCATTCCAAAGGCAATTAGTTTGCATCTATTAACCCCAGATTCCCAGTCCATCCCACTCCCTCCCCCTTGGCAACCCCAAGTCTGTTCAGAATGAGCATATTTGATTATTATGCTCATTGCTCAGGTGTCCTCCTTTTGGTGAAGCAGCAGTGTTAGGATCTTGTCTCTAAAAATGCTTGCCTAGTGAGAAGAGAGATAAGGCTTGTGGGCCGATAGATGCTCTCAGAGGTTAGACAGGTATGGTAACATTTACTTTTATTGAATCCAGATAGTATTGGGTTTGGTCCTTGTTGTTCTGAATGCGGAAATACCAGGACTTCTGTGAGTGCTTAAGTTTTCCAATGACCTTGTTTACAGTGCTCTCATTGGATGGAGCTCTGCAGAGACAACCTCTGGGCATGAGCAGGATCAGGATGCTGCCCTGTGCCCCTTGGTTATTTGAAGAGGAACAGAGGCTGTGGTGTCTGCATCCCACTCTCACCCTCCACTTCCCCCCATTTTGCTTGACTGAAAATGGTTAGGTCAAGAACATAATGACATTCTTTGACACCTTACTTATCTCTCTAAATGATTAGTTGATAGTTCATGTATGGCCATTTGGCTACATGTAAATATGAAAAAATATTTTCTGGATCAGCTATATTACTTTTTTTAAATAATTAACTAAACTTGTTCCACATCTTTTTACCCCAACACAAACTTTTAGATGGTGTCGAGTATTTTTTTTAACAAAGTAAACTGCTTTTAAGGTGACTTAGTTGCTGATAATGATTCAGTTCATTTTATGTTTATTAAGTTTATTAAAAATGAGTGATACTTTTATGGCAAATTCATAAATTTCCCTGGGTTAGATGACAGCTCTTTTAGGCATAATACCTATATTTTATACTTTATGAAAAAAATGTCGCTTGATTGTGTTTCCTAGTAAACCAGAGACATTCATCTGTATTCTTGCAAGTTTGTTAAAGGAAAAAAAGGAAGATTTTCTCATTAGGTTTATTGGCTTTTTCATTACTCTCTACAACACTAGTCAGAGAACAATAAACAATTGTTTAAAACATTTTACTACATATTCTGAAGGGAATTCCTCTGTTCCACGTTGGTTCCAAGCCACTTGCTGCTTTCCAGGAAAATCAAAAGTAGTCTTATTGCAGATGGGCTGGAAACCAGCAGTGGGCAAAGAGGGCAGTGTGATAAGTCACTTACTAGATGGGAGTCTAGAATCCAGAGAGGGGGCAGGGCGGGATGGTGGAATGATGAAGGTTTTGATCATTTGTAGGAAAAAGTGGGCATGATGGAAGTAGATTGAAGGTTGACCAGCTAAGACTTTGAGGGAGATTGGCATGTTGTGACTGACTTTTTGATCTTTCCTAATTACTTATATGATCTGAGAGTGAACCCCAAATTTCTTCTGGCAAAATAATACTGACTTTTTTTTTCTTATGCAAGTAATAAGTTTGCTGATTTTGAGTTCTTATATGCCTTCTAGGCACAAAATAAGAACATGAAAATTGTTATTTTTATAATTACTAACCTTATGGCCGATGCCTTTGCAAAACTGCTCTCGTTATGTTCTCTTCTTGCTCAGAAACCCCTTATGTACTACTTGTTCTGGAAGCCCTGGAATGTACCTGTGACATTCCTAAGCACTTTTCATTATGCTTTGTCTTATTTCACCTTAAAAGAGCAGTTAGTAGCTGCTTTCATTAAGAAAAATTTCATAGGTGATTATTCATTTTTCTCATGTATTGATGCTAATCAAAGTCTTTATTTTCAGCTTTTCTTCTTTACTGCATTCAGCTTGCCTCTTCCTTAGGAGATACTGGCAAATAATTGATGTAATGTTTGAAAAATATAAAGTCCAGCAATCTTATCATTGATTCAGAATGAAATCTTTTACAGATTTCATGCCCCACATGGAGCAATACTCAGTAATGTATTCACAGTGAGAATGCACTTTAGAATTAATTATTTGTGTCATTCATCGAGGTATTCCCTCACTATTAAATTATTGCCGCCTTATTCAGTATAAATTTACTTTTCACTGTGTTTGGTGTGACCTCTGTCATCAGTGGATAGTTAGAAATTCCCTTCAAGGAATTCCCTCTGATTTTGGTTGGAATAATAGGCATGCTGCATAACTTGGAGAGGTGGCCCTTTGACATTCAGTTTATTCATTATTTATGGAGAGGCAATGTGGAAGTGGAGTAGTAGGAGATACAAATTAGTAGAAAAATACCGTCCTTGCTTTAAAGGAGTTTATGTTCTTGCTGTGAAGACAAGTTGTACATGGAAATCTGATTATGAACCTGAAGAAGGGATATAGGCCATATATGCTCTAGGTTGTGGGTTAGCATGACAGAAGAAATTACAGGGAGCTTAAGATGGATTTGTTCTCTTCATAATTAGAATTTGACTGAGCCACCAGGCAGGTCAAGAGGGAGTGAAAATTGGGAGGTGGTGGAGTGTCATGAATAAGTACAGTGTGATAAGAATTTCTGCACTGAAGTGTAGTGGAGAAGATGTTTACAAAATAGAAGAGATTGGGCGTTCCCTTCCTGGCTCAGTGGTTAGTGAATCTGAGTAAGATTGATGAGGATGGGCTAGGTGGGATAAAGATCTGGCATTGCCATGAGCTGTGGCATAGGTCACAGATGTGGCTTGGATCTTATGCTGCTGTGGTGTAAGCTGACAGCTATAGCTCCGATTTGACTCCTAGCTTGGAAACTTCATATGCCGTGGGAGTGGCCCTCAAGAAAAAAAAAAAGAGAGAGAGACTGAATAGGAGGAAATTGAATACAAAGAAAGGCAAATAAATCTAGGTTTTGCTTTGTGGAGGTTTCCCTCTTTTATTTGAACAATGAATATTTAAATAATCCATTTCAAAATTCCACTTAGACAGGAGAGGGAACTCTCTATAGGAAGTAAAGCAGTAGTTTGGCAGATACAATTAAGGATATTACTTAAAGAATAAGGAATTGTCTTTGAAAAAGTTGTGATCTTTTCTTTCCTGGGCGGAGGGGGGGAGGCAAGAGGGAAGATACCTTGAATTTGGAGTTAAATACGTGAAAATGCATTTTAATATTCCCAATTTAATAAACATAGAAACTATGGTTAATATAAGAACTACAGTGAACATTGTAATTTTACTTATTTCATGTTTTATAATCGGTGTAATTTGCTGCATTTTATTTCTTTCTAATCATCCAAATTCATATTTTGGCAACAGTTTACAATAGAAAAATACCTTGGAACTATGATCAAGTCTGAATACCCATTTGGTGTAACATCCATTGGCCATTTTCAGGATGTTAGAGTCTATGAAATATACCTTACATATTTTATGTGTTCAATCAATTAGGTGTAAAGCATGAGTGAGTTTGGGGCTCTGGAATTTATTCATTCAGTAGTTAAAAAAAAACTGATTTCCTTTTATGAAGTTATCCCAGTGAGAATTTCAAAGAAAATCCAAGAAACACCCTAGTGGTCAACTCTGTAACTCGTAGGAGGTGACAGTAAGTGTTCCAAGGGCAGTTCTGACATGGTCCCCACCACTGTCACATAGCCATAGACATCTGGGAAGTGAAGGTAGCTGACAGACCATGTTGGCACAGCAGACATCAGAGGTGGACTAGCTCAGTTGGAAGAAAAATGTCATGCTGACTAGCAGGCTGAGAAGCCAAGCACAGCAGTGGCAGCCTGTGCAAACAGTGGCTATTAACATAACCCACAGACAGATTGAGTACAGTGAGGGCTGCAAGCCACTCATCAGTTGCTCTGCCATGCTTGTGTACACGGGAAGTTCTTTACTGTCAGCAGTAGCTTCTCTCAGTAAAAGGGAAGACATGTTTATGTTCCTTTTCATGTTCCTGTTGGACAGTGACAGGTGAGGAATGCACCTTTTGTTATGAAGAGTAATGCAATTTTAATGTGAATTTGACCTTGAAGGTAAAGAATTGCTGAGCCATCACTAATAGCATCACTTAAAATGTATTCCTGGTTCAGCAGCTGCTTCGTCCTCAGCCATCCCTGACCTCACACATTTTCAAGATGGCAGCCCGGGGGTTGCAGTGTGTTTTAGGGCAAAGGAAT
>PVHT020000144.1:6539089-6553454 GCA_004024745.2 Catagonus wagneri
TCTCGGTTTTTCATTTTATTATCTAAACAAAATTAATTTCTGCCTTCAAGACTTAGGAGTCGCTTCTCCTGGCCAAGGCTGATTCCCACTTGCCCTTTCCCTCTCATTTCCTTCCTTCTACCCCCAGACCTTTAACTTCCCGTGCCCTTCCCTTCCCTGTCTTTCACCTCCCTGCTGGACTGACTTGTCTCAGCTCTGTGTTGTTAAAACCAAGCAGAGAAAACAACCTCCTGTATTTTCTCCTTGCATTCATTTCTCTGCAGTTTTCTAATCTTTCCCCTTTCTCCCTTCTTAGACACGTTTCTTTTTCAGTGAGTGATTGAAAGGAGATCATGGTCGTCTCCCTTCACCTCCTCATTCTGCAGTGAGGCTTCTGGCCCTTCTAACTCACTGAAGCTCCTTTGACAATTCGAAAGCTCCCCCAAGGACTCCAGGAAGTGGAAGTGTGACATGGTGAAGGGGGAGACCATGAGGCCAGGATGGGAGGCTGTCAGAGCTGATGGGCCAGGACTTGTGAGTGGGCAAGGCAGCCCTCAGTGTTAAGCATTTTTCCTTGCCCTTTTTGCTTGTTTTTATTTCCTGGTATGTGTATGTTTGTTGCATTTGAATGACTGCACCTAAGCATTCACTGAGGGTCTAGACAGATTTTTAATGGACTTATAGCCTTTAATGAATCCTTTAAACTCAGTAAACTAAAAAGATTATCCAGAAGTCCTGAGTCAGTTATGTAGGAATCCACACACTGATGGTCGGTTTCTAAACAAAGGTCAAGTCTTCTCAGCCACGATTTTCCTGTAATTTTACCATAGCAAAGAAATATATGAGCTATCTGTGGGGTATCTTTATCCATTTGTGTATGGTTTGTTCTCAACCTAGTACCAAAACGTTCTCAGGTAAGTGACTGTAGCACAACTTTACTGCTATAGTGATCAAGGAGACGGAAATCAAGAAAGGTTAGGGAAGACAAGGGCTTCGGGATGGAAGAACTTGAGCTGTGATGCAAGATACAAGAAGAAAACCTATATACAGTCTGCATGTGGAGCAGGCCAACTGGGCTGTGTTAAATGGAGTGAAAATCGCAGGAATTTGCTTTAACAAAGAGTAAAAGATGTGGAGGCTGAGGCAATAAGTGCATGTGGCTTCATCCAGGAATTTAGCTGTGGAAGGTGAAGAAGTTGGATATTTGTTGGAATGAGCTTGATCCTATCAAGGATTTATTACATAGTACATATTTATACTCTCAAACTCCCAAGGCATGTTGGCTTTCATTTTTTTTTCCTCTTCTCCTCCTGAAAATCCTCCTAGGTATAATTGTAAAATTGTTGTTGTTCTCCCTGTTTTATAGATGAGAAAAATCATTACAAAGTGGAGTTGCCTAGACCACCTCAGTAAAGAGTAGTTGGGCTGGGATTTAAGTGGAGGCCACCTTAACCCATCCCTGTAATCTTTCCGCTTTATGAGTCATCTTCCCTTTTAGTTTAAGACTGTTTGATAACAAAGGCAGAAGTAAAGGAACTTTTAAAGATAATGATAGAGAAGACATTGGGCAGAGAAAGGCTGATTCTGAAGGGACAAGTCTCTCAGTACTTAAAACAGGTTCTAGAATGTGGTGGGTGGAAATTGCCCTTAGCCTTAAAGAGGGAGACATTTATTCTTTGTTACTTCAGGACAGGTAGACATGTCAAATATAGGGCCTGGGATGTAGAATGTGTTGAGTCTTGGTGAGCATGGGGTGAGGGCCTTATTCCATATTGTCCCAGATGAGGCCTGACTCAGAGCATTTGCTGGTGATGATTTGAAATAATCCCTTTGGCTGAAAGTTTTAGTGGGGTCTTAGGGAGTCATGCAACTGTGTATTCGTGACTACTGTTTGCCAGTTTTCATAGATCACTGAAGTATGGAAATTGAGCATGTGGCTCTTAGGTTGCCAGTTTTTTTCCCACATTGATCCGAATGTTTCTTTCAGTATCAGCTCTTAACAGGATAAAGAACACAGAGATTGGTAAACTCTCACCATGTTCCTTGGATTCTTGCCTACCTCCTCAGTGAGAAGAGGCAAAGAGTGCTTCTGGAAGCATGAACTGGCTCACCCTCCGGGCTCTTGTTTCTATTATGCCAAAAACTCTTGTTCTGATATACCTGCAAATGGTTGCCCATCTCACAGATGCTTAAGGTGTGATTTTTATGGTATAATCTTGAAATGTGAAGCCCAGCAGACATCTCCTATGTCTCGAAATGTTAATAGATCAATAACATATATATTACAACTTTGTTTCTTAAATTATCTTCTTCAGGTACTATTAAATTATGAGTCCCCAGAGGATGAAAGATACATCATTTTATCATGTAGCAAAGCAGTACTTAGGCATTTAGTAAATACTTTGGTCCCATTTTTAAAAGTCAGTAGAATCGCCTACTCTATGACTTGTTTTTATAAACCAATAATGACTTTGTTCATTATATATTTGCTTCAGACAAGTGAACACCTTTTGTTAACTATTCACGTTAATTTTTCTGCTGCATTATTTTTCATTCCAAAAGAGTAATCAAATTGAAAAACCAAATAGTGTTTATATGGTCCTGATCACTGGGATCATTGGTTCCTTTCTTTCTTTTTTTAAATAAATCATTATTCTTTACATTTCCCTCTACAGTTTACAGGCTGTTTAATAGATATACACATAGGTATCTGTATATATATTAGGATATATGTATACATATCTTGGATTTTAAATGGTTAATTTCTATAACATAGTTACACTGCTTTGTAAGCAAATTTTCTGTACCGTATTTTGTCATATACAGCAAAGTTAGTTATGCAGTTTTTACATGCCAAAATGGATGTTAAAACTAAAGTTGGAAGAGTACTTTCATTCTTTCTTAAACTTATGCCCATATTCTTAGAAGCAATCCTGCAGACAGATGTAAGGGGAGAATAGTGGGAAGGCTGTTGTCTTTCAGAAGGAAAAAATGCATAGTGATATTCTGAAAGGATCTCACTGGAGAATAAAGGACGAGATCTCTGTATTTAACACAGATGGAATATTTCAGTCTCTGCTGTCATTGAAGAAGCTTCCCATTAGTTTAGACTGCACACCTTTGGGGCAGGTATAAATGACAGCGACAAAGCTACCTCTTTGCTGAGCTGGAGTGCACAACATCCCTTTGTGCCATCTGGCGCTACAGAGGATGGCAAATTCTCTCTGCCATTCTTGTGGATTTATAGACTTCTTTAGCATAGAATGTGTTTGACCAAAACCAGTCTTTGCCCAGATTTCAATGGCAACAGATTGAAAAGAGAAATAGAATTCTAAGAGGTAAAAAGTGTAGGAGGAGGCAGACAAGTTATTTTGATGCACTATTAGATATTTTGGAGAGTGTTGGTGGATGGCAAATATGGTACATTGTAAGTCTTGACCATATCTCCCTCCTTAGTGATGGAAAACTGTTCCTAGTTTTGTTTTTGCCATTTTGTACTATTGCTTGTAGCATAATTATGAACAATTGATGTCGTGTTTCTCATCCACTGAAGCAATGAATGACAGTTATTATGCCTTAGGGCTCTTGGTTTATTGTGGATTCTGAAAATTGGCTTATAATGCTTTATCACCACTTACTCAATTTAATCTATTTTGAGACCAATCAAAAGATTTATTGGCTGTTGAATCTTGCTGTAACCTGTGCTGTACTTTTATTGTCTACCATTGTCTGTGATTAAAATCAAAACAAAGTTAGATTGCATTTTACTAACAAAAGAACATTCCTTGTATGAATTATGAATTAGTGATAGAAGGTTTATAAATTATTAAGTTTAATATTGTCCCCTGAAATTGGGCTAAGATTATGTAAAAGCAATCTAAACCCACTTAATTTATTTGTCGCAAAATACCAGTGCTGGAGATGACTTTTCTTTTCTTTTTTTTTGTCTTTTTGCCTTATCTAGGGCCGCACCTGTGGCAAATGGAGGTTCCCAGGCTAGAGCTCTAACAGGAGCTGTAGCTGCTGGCCTTCGCCACAGCAACAGGGGATCCAAACCGCGTCTGCAACCTACACCACAGCTCACGGCAACGCCGGATCCTTAACCCACAGAGCAAGGCCAGGGATCGAACCCGCGACCTCATGATTCCTAGTCGGTTTCGTTAACCACTGAGCCAGGGCGGGAACTCCAAGATGACTTTTCTCGGAATGAGTTCAGCAGAGAGTTGTTTCAGAAATCGACTCACCTTTGAATTGACTGATACAGTCATGAGAAATGTGAATGAGATATTTTACCACATAAAATTGGGAACTCCTTGAGTTAAAGTTGAATAAAAGTAATTGATTTAAATTTGTGTTAAACACGCAATGATGTGTGGTCTATCTGAGAGTTCAATGCATTTGTGAGGTCTTAGGTAAGTGCAGTCTGATTAGAAGCTATTTTGACCAGACTGGGTTAGAGCAGATCTCAGGTAAGTTGCATGAACTCTCTGATACCCTTTTCGAGTCCCCCAAAGTTTTTTACCTTCCTCTTTTCAAAAGGGAAGAGTAGGTTAAACCAACAAATTCTCCTTTTTCATTCCTCATTTGCAGTGCAGTAGTTTGTTTTCTCTAAGCCTCCTAATTTACTCTTACTATCCTCTTTCAATGTGAAAATTAATTGTATTTCTTTAATAGCATGGTTTTCAAAAATAAAAAATAATACGTTGTGTTTAACAATGTTGAACTTGGTAGAGCCAGGACAACAGTACCTTTGTTATCGCATGTTCATCAACCCATTGCCACCCAGGAGCAGTTGTGCAAAGGAGAGGGGCTGGCTTTCAGAAACCTGATCAGGAGTCTTATTAGACACAGTGTAGTTTTCCTCTGCCCATGGTTTTCTCTGGACATTCTCCGTTCAGAGAATTGAGGACATTTAGCCTTGATATTCTGGTGCTGGGTAGGAAATCATTAATAAGAGAAGGTTAATCTAGTACCTTGCTCTTAGTCTAACATTGCAATACTTCCATTCACTAAAGAAGAAAATAAGAATTTATTGCCCCTCCTCCCCTCTGAAGACTCAAATTTAAGCAATTAGTAGAAGCCTGAAAACACATTGATTAGTAAAACCCTCATTTTTGTTTCATTCTAGTGATCTATCTGGTTTAATACATGTATTTTTTCTGTGTGGGACTACCTAATTTTTGCCTCTTTAGCTCAGCTTTACAGTTAGGGGGCAAACCACATCCTGACAGTGAGCTTTTCTCAAGTTTCCATCCCCTTTATAGCAGGGCACCTGCCATTATGGTGCCTTTCACAGTGATTTTTTAGTGTTAAGCATTCATTAGAGGTGTTGAAGGAATTCACACAGGAAAGATACAATGTGGGCTTGAGAAATCTTGTTTCCCTACCCTAAGGCAGTCTAATGAAGTCATGTCAAAAAGGAATCAGAAGCCAGCTGGACAGAACTTGTCCTGGTGGATATTTGGAATTTTCAGCATCAAAAATGAATAAAGTTGAGCAATTCCCTTCATGGCTCAGTGGTTAAGGAACCTGACTAGGCTCTGTGAGGATGTGGGTTCAATCCCTGGACTCAGTGCATTAAGGATATGGCATTGCCCTGAGCTGTGGTGTAGGTTGCAGACGTGTCTCATATCCTGTGTGGCTGTGGCATAGGCCAGTGGCTGTAGCTCTGATTCAATGCTTTGACCCCTAGCCTGGGAACTTCCATATGCTGCAGGTGTGGCCCTATAAAGCAAAAAAAAAAGAATAAAGTCTATAACATAACACTGAACTTAAAAAATTGAGAATTTAGCATTATATATAGTGATATACATTACCACTAAAATGGCATAAAACGTGAAATAATTAAAATGCCAGATCTGTACACTGTAAACTATACGACATTCCTGAGAGAAATGAAAAAAGACTGACATAAATGAAGAGAAAGTTTTTATGGATTGGAAGATTAAAATGCTAATCTTCCAAAAATTGATTATATTTGGATTTAGTGCAATCCCAATAAAACTCACTAGGCTTTTTTTTTTTTTTGGTGGGAATTAATAAGCTGATTCTGAAATTTAAATGAAAATATAAAGAACTTAGAATAGTGAATATAATTTTGGGGAAAAAAGGATATAACTTATAGTTCCTGACTTCAGGACTTTCTTAAGCAATTTAGGTAAAAATAGTATGGTACTGACATTAAGATAAAAACATGGATCAATGAGTTCCCATTGTGACACAGTGGAAATGAATCTGACTAGTATCCATGATGATGCGGGTTTGATTCCTGGCCTCGCTCAGTGGGTCAGGGATCCAGCATTGCCATGAACCATGGTGTAGGTTGCCGATGTGGCTCAGATCCTGAATTGCTGTGGCTGTGGTGTAGGCTGTGAGCTGCAGCTCTGATTGGACCCCTAGCGTGGGAACTTCCATATACCACAGGTGCTGCCCTTAAAAAAAAAAATAAATAAATGAAAACCAACATGGATTAATGACTTGACTAGAACTCATAAATAGACCATATTAATGTCTATTAATTTTTGACAAAGATGCACCCCAGGTAATTATGTGGGAGAAAGTATAGTCTGGTCAGCAAATGGTGCTAGTAAAATTGGATATTTATATGCAATTATAGAAAAAAAAGTATCCATACACAAAAACTCATTTTAAGTGAATCATAGATTTATAAAATGTCTAGAGGAAAGCATTGGAGTTTTTCTCAATTAGATTATACAAATATTTCTTACAGTGTAATCTAAACAATAAAAGAAAAAATGATACATTGGATTTCATATCTGACATATACAAATAACTCATAATTTAATACAAAAATTCATCCTGATTTAAAAAGCGAGCAAAAAATTTGAGCAGATACAGCAAAGAATATATAAAGGCAGCCAATAAGTACAGGAAAAGTACTCCTGTACTTTATTTCTAGCCATTATGAATTGCAAATTAAAACTACAGTGATATCCCTATACTCATTAAAATAGCTAAAATTTAAAAAGTGACAATAGCAAGTGTTGGCAAAGGTGCAGCAATGGGAAGTCGCATTCAGTGCTGGTGGTAAGCCAGAAAATTGTTCAATCTTTTTAGAAAAGTTTGACGTTATAAGTTAAACTTAATGCTTGCTCAGCCATTCCATTCTTAAGTATCTACCCCAAAGAAGGGAAAGTCCTATTCATACAAATACTTGTAAGTGAATGTTCATAGTAACTTTACTTGTAATAGCCCCAGACTGGAAGGAACCCTAATGTCCATCTACTTGTAAATAGATGAACAAATTGTTATATATATACAATGAAATTCTACTCAATAAAGTAAAACAACTCTTTTTACATGCTGAAGCATGGATGAATCCAAAAAGCGTTTTGCAAAATGAAAGAAGCCAGACATCAAAGACTTTATATTCTAATATGATTCCATTAAATGAAATTCTAAAGGGGCAAAATTATAATCATGCAAACTAGCTCAGTGGTTTTTAAGGGCGAAGCAAAGGGACTAATTGCAAAGGAGCAGGAGGAAACTCTTTGGTAGATATATTCTATATCTTGACTGTAGCGATGTCTGCACAACTGTATCCATTTGTCAAACTCAAGCTTTACCATCAAAATGGGTGAATTTTATTGTCAGTATATTATTCCTCGCTAAAGCTGTTCCAAAAGTAAAAACATAGTGGTGTTTGAAAATAGAGGATTAAAAAAATTAAAAAAAAAAAAAAACCTTAACCCACCATAAAAACAAAAGACCCTTCAGTGGTCTGCCAACTTACAGGTTTAGGAGAAATTTCGAAATGTCGATCTTACAAATACTGTAATTTCTGAGGTAGCAATTGATTCAATCAGTAATCATCAATGACTGCTTTTGGGGAGGTTGTTGGAGAACAAGGCTTTTACAAACATTGCTCTACAGACTGCTGACTGCTTTTACTGGCTGAAAAGTGCCTTTCCTAAGGTACTTGTGCTTGCCATCAAAATATGTATCACCAGCTGTGGACCTGACTGTGAACTTCTTGATGCGTATCTCAATGAAATATTCTTGCCCAAACTGCTTAATTGGAGTCCAAACCAAACTGAAAGCTAAGTTTAATTTACAACTTACAGGAAATATTGGGGATAGAGGAACACATTTAATGACAAAGTAAATAATTTGGTCAAATTCTAAATGTAGGAATAGTACAAGACAATTGGACTCTTTGAAAAGTTATGCCAGAAAAACCCAGAAGAGCTGGCTGGGGAAGCTATTTGAGATTTAAAGAGTCAAAAAAAGATAACCAAATGCAATGTGCAAAACTTGATTGGATTCTGATTAGTTTAAAAAAAGTTGTAAAGACATTTTAGGATGAAAATGAAAATATGAACGGACCATTAAACAAAGTGGAGTTTTGTTGATATTTGGTGGGATGGTAATGTTACAGTTATTGCCAGAAAGTTCTTATGCTTAGGAAATCCATGGTCCAGTGTCATTCTGTCTACAACTTACTTTGGTTCAGAGGTAGAGGAATGAGACACACCAACACATAGATGAAACAGCCGTGGCAGATCATTACTTAGGTTGAACCCAGATGGAGGGTATATGAGCATTCCTTTTAGTCTTCCATGTGCTTAACGCTTTTTGATTAAAAGGTTAAAAAATAATACCTGCAGTCTCCTTTTTGGAAATAGAGTTCTGGAAAGTAGTATGTCTCAGACTCTGAACATCCTAGTTCTTAAAACATATGAGCATTGGAGAAGATCCATTCCCTCTTTTTCTCACTTTTGTGAGTATCAGGTCCACAGTATTACTAAAAATTGTATTTCTTGATAGAGGGGAATATCTTTGAATACTACGATATTAAAATTTTTTTGGTCAGGAGCTAAAGTTTATTTTAGTTTTGACTTTTTAGAGCCGCACCTACAGCATATGGAGGTTCCCAGGCTAGGGGTCGATTTGGAGATGTAGCTGCCAGCCTGCACCACAGTCACAGCAATGTAGGATCAGAGC
Organism: Catagonus wagneri; assembly: GCA_004024745.2. NCBI lineage: Eukaryota > Metazoa > Chordata > Mammalia > Artiodactyla > Tayassuidae > Catagonus > Catagonus wagneri. Next base: position 6,548,033 of record PVHT020000144.1, read on the forward strand.
CATGTCTGTGACCTACACCACAGCTCACGGCAATGCCAGATCCTTAACCCACTGAGAGAGGTCAGGGATCTAATCCTCAACCTCATGGTTCCTAGTTGGATTTGTTTGTGCTGCGCCATGATGAGAACTCCAAACTTTCTGCTTTTAAAGAGCTGGTGTGATTAGATTAGGCCCACTAGAGACTATCTTAAGGTCAACTGAGCCACATAATATCAAATAATTATAGGAATGATATGTCATCAGCTGCACAGGCTCCACCTGTGCTCAAAGAGGGCAGATTAGACAAGAATGAGTGGTACTGGAGACATTTGTAGAATTTGGCATAAGAATTTCTTTGATTTCCAGGAGGCAAAATATTTTCTGTAATTATCTCTTTTATCTGTGTTTTTAGTAATAGAGAAATATTTGATTGTAAAAAGACTTGGTTTTAGGAGTTCTCACTGTGGCGCAGTGGGTTAATGGTCCAGCTTGTCTCTGCGGAGGCACTGGTTGGATCCCCAGCCCTGTGCAGTGGGTAAGGATCCAGCACTGCTGCAGCTGTGGTGTAGATCACAGCTCTGGCTCAGATTAGACCCCTGGCCCCAGGAACTTCCATATGCTGTGGGAGGCGGCCAAAAAAGAAAAAGACAAAAACAAACAAAAACTTGGGTTTTAATACAATGTAAGAAGGGAGGCATTTGCTTTTTTTTAAGAAAAAACTTCTCAACTCTATTCTGTAATCAAAACACTTCCAGAAGTATAAACACTTGGAAATGTAGAGTGCTGTTTGTAATTCTTTGTATTAACTTTGAACTTATTCCTGAAATTTTATTTCTCTTTTAATGTTGACCACATTTTTTCCCCAGACTGCTCTATATCAAATCAAATCCAGCTATAACTTTATTGTTAGCATGCTCCAAATACCTATTCCTGCTAACAAGTCAGCCTAACCACAATATAAAACAAAGCCCATTTGGTTACACATGTGGACTCAGTGGTTGAGTCACACAGGCCACAGCTATGGTACTTTGTTTCTACTCCATGGGGCCTCTGCTGGGAAGGCTTTTAGAGTCAGGGATGACAGGAAAGGCTGAATCCTAAAGGCATCTGGAGGCCTGTTCACTCTCAGGTCTATACCTGGGATGTGCTGACTGCAAGGCAGGGCTCAGCTGGGACTGTCCTCCAGAGTGCCTGCACACACCCTCTTCATGTCAATGTGACTTGAGCTTCCTCATAGTATGGTGCCCTCCGTAGTCAAGTTTCATTCATGACAGCTTCTGGCTCCAGCCCAAACTAAAAGCAAGTATGACTTCTAAATGTAAAATTGAGACTCTTGGATGAAAAAAAATATTTTATATGTTATTCATAGCCAAGTAGCATTTTTATTTCATTTCAAAATAATTGGCATCAATTTGAATAATGGACAGATTTTTACCTTTAAGAAGCATTGCAGCATAACTAAATATGACAGGATTTCCAATATTCCATGTTATTGCTAATGAACTAACTAATGTTAGAATTTACAGAGAATCTGGCTACCAGCTTTTGGGACCAGGAAGGTAGAAAATTTAATAAGATAGTGATATAAAAGGAGGAAAAAAAACAGTTTTTTATAAAATCAAATTATTATCCCCTGTTCTTGGCTTTGTTACAGAAAAGAAGGTGAGAACTTGTTGCATTACCTAGAGTGAGAGCTGATGATGCTGAGTTCTATGTTTACTCCTATGAAAGGTCTCAGAAAATTAGGGCTCCACTCACCTACATCTTCATGGGTCTTAAACTATCAGAAATGGATTAGAGCAGCCACCTGCAATACTGACTCTGCTCACAAGACTGATGGTACACTCAGTTTATTATTCAATGTTTCCTAACATTTGTAGTGTTTTGTTTAAGCTTCAAGCTCTGTGTTCTCCAACTACCCTTTGGGTTATTAAGATCATGCTTATTTTTACTAATTAGAGGAAGAGTATTGAAGAATCTCCTGGGCTAAGTTTCCATTTTTGCCAAATTATTAAAACAAAAAAAACCCTACCTCTTGCCTTTTGGTTTCTATTCTGTTAGTGTTTAATACCATCACTTTTACCCTATGCATCCAGATACCTAGTGAATACAACGTAAAGTCGCTTTAAGGGGCTTCCCAGTAGAGACATAAGCCATCTGGCTCCAGGGGGATCCTGCCCCTCCTCACAATTGTTACTGTTCCTTTGACTCATTATGTACTAGGCTCAGTGTGAAAGCCATTTTTTTCCCCTAAGGATTCAGCAAACACCTGAACCAGAATAATAGGATTAAGTGATACTGACACTCAAAGTCCAGAGGTTCTCAATGTGGTCTGTGGATCCAATAGCTTCACTATTGTTACCTGGGAATTTGTTACAAATGTACATTCCTAGGCCTTATCCTCCTCTTGTTTACTCGAAAACTCTGGGCTTGGTGTTCCAGCAGTCTGTGTTTTAACAAGCCCTGCAGGGGATATGCAGAAGTCTAAGAAGGACTAAGATTTTTGCTGTGGTGTTGGCCTTTAGCCAATTTTGCCATCTTACCCTTCATAAGTATTATCATCTATGTAAAACACAGTGGTGTGTGTATCATTTTAATAGTTATCCTTATTGCATATATATATATATAGATATTGACATACATTGTTCTTGATTCTGCGTGTTAATTTAAAAAAAACACACAAAGAGCACTGTCATTGTGTCCTACAAATTTTGAGACAGAAAGATCACATAATGAAGAGAAGTAGATCAGGGTAGGACTCTGTGGAGCTGGAGATTGATGGACAAGGAGTGGGAAGAAGGTGAAAAGGAAGGAGTGAGTAAGGGCATGACGTAGGTCTATAACTTGTGTTGGGAGCTTAGCTGAGGACATCATCAGAGCACCTGAGTGGCAGTACTATTGCTGTTACTCTGCCCTGTGGTTTTAGTTAAGACTGATCAGGCTAAGGGGGTGGTTGAACCCATATTCTTTCCTTGGCTGATTCAGTCTCCTGACTGTCAAGGACTAACTTAGCTTTCAGACCTCTGTAAACTCACTCCTGCAGTAAAAGATGACTTTTTGATTATTACCACTCTTGCCACAGATGTCACTAACTTTATTGTAAAACTGTATGCCATGCATTATAGCTCTGACATGTACAATAGTGTTATAATTTGCAGAATACAGGTTGTTATTACTGTTAGATACGGAGGCGGTGTCCATCTAAATTGAGGCATCTGTTGCTTCTTCAGGAACATAATATCATTGTTTCATTGAGTAAGAGATTTCACTTAACATTGTTTCAATTTGCAAAGCTTTTTCTCAGATTTTTCTTTTGTTGGAATTCCACACTTTGCAGTAGTTGAGAGGCAACATGGCTATGAGTAAGTTAACCCTGTTTTAAATTTATTTCTTCATTCAGTTTTTTTAGAAAGGTAGCTTAGTTATTCATAATATTTTTAAGTCTATATTGAAATTATTTTTAGCTTGGTATATGTACCTATGGTAGATGCCCCTTGAATACAGACTAAGAGAATGAATGTTGGCTTTGTTGATTTAGTCTGAGATTTACTGAGGGCTGCTTCTGTTTAAGAAAGGAGCTTAGAAATACGAGTTTTTGCTACTGCTCTGGGTTAATTTTTGTATCGTGTTTTTTTAGTTAAATATTGATCTTTTTTTGAAATTCTTAATTGCTTATAGATTTTTAAAGTTGATCTTTATTTTATGGTTCTTTGCTTTAAATGTTCCACCTAATTTCAAATGGGAAGGATTTAAGACAAACTCTAAATTAGGATAGACTTCATGCTCATGCCTTAAAAAACATGCAGGTATGAAATTGTGTATTAAGGTATTACTGGTGAGGGTTCTCATGTGCATGAAAAAGGCGAAAAAATGCTATATTGCTTTAATGGCTTTGTATAAAATGCAAAAAACCTCACCAGACTTTCTTTTCCTTTCTTTTCTTATCTTTACTTTTTTTAAAAAAACTAGAAAACTCTTTGGGTTTCTGCCGCCTTACTATTTCTTCTCATAGCTTCTTGAATGGTCTTTGAAGTTGTTTTTCCCTTATGTATAATCATACTTTTACTTTCACCCACATTATCACTCTTAATTTCTCTCATGAGCCTGTCACTTTGATATCACCTGTAAGATACCCTCAGACCATTCTCGGGTTCCTTCCCCTCTCCTACACCTGACATTTCAGGTGGGATAGTGTGGATGAGGCAGTAGATGGCAGAAGTCCTAGCTTCTTTCACTGAGAAGGGTTGTGACTCGTTGGTTGTTGATGATAAAAACAACTAACTAGAACTGTCCTCAGCACAACATTTCTTCATCATGTCAAAGAGAACCCAAAGGAGGCAGTTGTAAACCTGGAAGCCAGGTGTGGTGTCTTTTTCTATCCATATGTCTGTTCCATTCTTTTCGCATGTTTGGAAAGGACGGCTAAGCCAAAGCAGCTGAATTCTAAAGTTATCTTCTTTCTTAAGAGTAAGCCTGACTAAAGTAATGTCTTTGCACCAGAAGAGTGATTCAAATTGGCCCAGCCCCTATTACATCCAACGCACTGTGGGTAGGGATTGGGGTTTACAGTAAAACACAGGGTGGTCCCTCAGTAGCCTTGTTCCTCTGTGATATCATATCTGCTCAGATGCCGGCTGGGCCAAAACAAACAAAACCCAAGGTTTGTGGTTTTGATGGATACAGATCCTTTTGAATTTGACATCATATTTTCCTAATTATTGATGGCCACCTTCAAACTGAGAGTTCCCATCTTTCAGGATGGGATGGACAAATAAATGTAATCAGTAGGGAATGAGAAACTGGGAGGAAGCAGCTGAAAGAATGTAAAGAGAAAGTTTAATGGCTGAAACTAGGGCCAAGAGGATTCAGGAAGAGAGAGGTGCAAGGCCAGTGAGACGTAGCTGTTGGCCTTGGGCAGAAGAGATACTGTGTTCTCTGGGACCAGGGAGGATCAGTGTATCCAAGCTTGGACAGTTGGCAAGCTTAATTCCGGGGTAGTGGCAAAGATGCCAGATAAAAGTGGTAGGATTGAGTGGGGCTTCTTGAGTGGCCTTCGTTATTTTTCGCTTATATATCATCATACTTTTACTTTCCCCCACCCTTTCACTCTTAATTTCTCTCAGGAGTCTGTCATTACTTAGCTATCACCTGTAAGGTGCCCTCAGACCATTCTCAGATTCCCACCCCTCCCCTTCACCTGACATTTCAGAAGGGTTAGTATGGATGAGGCAACAGAGGGCAAAAGAAAATGGTGGAAGAAAACGGTGAAGTTTTTGGTGACTGAACTGTGAAATAGGACCATGAGTGAGTTAGTGGATTTCTGAGGGTGAGACAGAAGCTGTAAATCCAATGTCTGATGAGGAGGTACTGCTATGTTCCGTTCTCCCCAGAATTTGGCACTCCCCGGAATTTCAGAAGCAGGAAAAACAAGTGACTTGTTAAT
>PVHT020000144.1:6554454-6580517 GCA_004024745.2 Catagonus wagneri
GTTTTACCCATGAAGAAATTTGAGCTGACATAAGTAATGTGTCCAAAATTATATAGTTTGTAAATCCTGGAGATGGAATTCAAACTCAGCTATGTCTGGCTGTAAAGCCAGAACTATTTATTCACTGAATCTCCCCAATAAATTGCTTCTTTCCCTATTCCTGCTTTCTTCTTCTTTCATTTCTTAATTTGTCCTTTTCTTCATTCTAAAAAAGTATTCACAACCAACAGCAACAACAACAAAAACTGTAGTAAATCAGGATTTAACAAATAAATGAGAAATTAAAGTGTAGATAAAAAAATAAGATATGGAGTTCCTGTCATGGCTCAGATGAAACAAATCCAACTAGTATTTGTGAGGGTGCAGGTTCAATTTTGATGTAATAAGACCACAAAGTAGGCTTTATCTCTCTCTCTCTCTCTCTCTTTTTTTTTTTAATTCAATAGTAAAACCGCTCTGGAGACCATGTTATAAACCAAAAAGAGCAAGGGGATCTGATTGATATTTTCCTTTGATTCTTGGTATGGTTAAAAGATAACCAAGGGAGTTCCCTTCGTGTCGCAGTGGAAATAATCTGACTAGGATTCATGAGGATGCAGGTTTGATCCCTGGCCTCCCTCAGTGGATTAAGGATCCCACGTTGCCATGAGCTGTGGTGTAGGTTGCAGACGTGGCTCAGATTCTGAGTTGCTGTGGCTGTGGTGTAGCCAGCAGCTGTAGCTCCAATTCGACCCCTAGCCTGGGAACCTCCATATGCTATGGGTGCAGCCCGAAAAAGCAAAAAAACAAAACAAACCCCCCCCCCAAAAAACAAAAAACAAAACCAAGAAAACTAGTAAAAACTTCACATATTTACCTGAAAAAAGTGTGAGGTAACTGCCCTTGAGAAGGTTCTGTTGTAGTACCCTCTACCCGCATAGCTGATAGTTGATAGAATTTTTAGAACATAAATGTTAATTTGTGTCCAGCTGATAATCTCACACAGAGTACTGATGGCTCTGATTTTTCCCTTTTTAGACATTGTTTTAATGCCTAATAAGATAAAATTCTACATGTGGAAAATATTAAAGTAATTAAAAACATTTGGCTTTTTCGCATATATTTTCTAAAATTAACTGTCTTGTTAACACTCATCTCTCTTGTCTCTAATTGGGTTGAAATGTGTGAAAGAAAAAGAGCTTTGATATGAAACTATTTTTCAAAGGACGGCTCCACTATGATACACATAGAGGGGCTAATAGATGTAGCTTTGTAAACGTTTTTACTTAGGTGGCACAAGATTTAAATGAGAATTTGCTGTGTCTCTGTAGCTAAAGTTTTTCATGTATCGCTTGGAAATCTAAGCATTATCATGTTAGAGATTAGAGTTAAAAGAAGGTGTTCCAAGATCAGATTCTGAAGAAATACTTTATTACCTTATTTCTTTAAAACAAAGTATCACACAACTTTCTCATCAAGAAGGGGGACTGTGTTTAGCAATTTGTTCTTATAAAGGCAGATAAGTACCATTATTTACTTATTATTTCAAGAGTTCTATAGCTGGATGGTTTTGATTGACTTTAAGATTGTTAAAATGAACTAAGAAAACAAAATTTATATAATATCTGAATCATATTAAAGTACTGTAATTTGAGTAACTCTTACTGAGACTTTACATTAAAAAAAAAAAGCTCTTATAGATCATCCTTATTGTACAATTTCACCATAGGCAAATTTCACCAGTATATTGAGACAGATCTTAACCATTTTTTGAAGGTTGAATTTTACATAAAAACAAGGTTATGTCGTATGCCTGTGGAAAACTTAATATTCATTTCTTTCCTATCATCCTGTGAGTTTTATTAAAACTGCTACCACCTGTCAGCAAGAAGTAGAAGAGAATCACAATGAGGGGAATTGATACAGAAGTAACTTTCCGAAGGAAACTAGAAGCAGCTTCTTTTTCTGAATTGTGCTACCTACATTGAGGTCTTGGCTAATCACTAATCTTGAGAGGACTCAGTGTGTAAAGGGAGGGAGGCAGGGACATAACCAGCTTTGGTGGAATCTGACCCATGTATAATTTGGGGGGAGGGTTCTTTAAGGGGAAGAAGAAACACAAAAATATGTTCATTAGGAAATTTACAAAAACTTGAGACTGCAGGTTCTGTGGAAAGAGAGACCCTTAAGTTTAAGCCTTACTAAATAACTTCGAGGTAAGTACTGCCATTAGGACAGAAAAAGAAGAATATCGGTTTTGCCTGTAGTCAGGAGGTTTCCTCCAAAGTTCCTTCCAGAAGCTAAAATTTTCAAATCCCCACAGCCAATTGAAGAGAACCCTTACTTCTGCCATGTTTTAAGTTAGCATACCAGCAAGTAAACTATCTGAATTGCATTACTCCTAAGGAAATGTGGTCATTGACTTAGGGTTTACTGTTATGTGTGAAAGACGATTAATAGGAGAACCATCTGGTGGAACAGTGTTTATGTCACATATTATTACATAATACATATTGTCCCATCAGGTCTCACGTGTCAGACTCTGTATCCATCTTACCCATCCAGATATGTAGTGTGCCTTCTTAGATATCTACTTAGTGACACACAGAAGTGTTGTGTTACAAAAAATACAGGCTTTTGAACTTTAAGTATTTGGTAAGTGGAGTCACCATACACCAGGGTTACTTCCTTATGTTTGTTGTAAAACATTTAGAAAATATGCTAATTGTATATATTCAGAAGGAAAATTATCTTTAAAAGGGTAACTTTGGGAGCTAGCCCAGGGGCTAGCCCAGTGGCTTTGAGTGTATCACTTGCTAACTCTGCTATTGGACAATCTTCATGTCTTTGTGCTTCTGTTTACCCGTCTATAAATGGAGGTCTCCTAAGGTTTTGCCTGATTAAATGGTATAATAAATGTGGCGTGCTTGGTGAAGTGTCTGCAAGAGAGTAAGCACTTCAAAGTATTTACCTCTTGCTGCAGCTGCTGTTTAGCCATTGATTCAACATTATACAAGTACACATCTGATAAATTCCTACTTTTAGTAAATGAATAAAAATTGGTGTCTTTATAAGCCTGAATGTATTCTTCTTATCAGAAAATTAGAACTGAGTAACACAACCTATTTTCATTTTTGCCTTAGATATCAGTAAGCTTAGAGCTAAATTCATTATTCTAGTGGTGTAATTTGTTCAAGTCTGAGAACAACTGCTTTGCTTTCTAGTTGATCTCTTCTCTTTGATCTTTTAATTTCTAATTTTATACCATCTTAATCCATAAAACACTGCCAAGCCTTTTGGAATGGGAATAATTTGTATAAAATGGACTATCTCCCATTCTACATTAACATCTTTACCATGCAAAGTTGCATGAAGTTCTCACTTGTGTGTTTTTAGCTATAGCATGAATTCTTCTTAGGCTTATATGGGAAAGTGGTCCATCCTATACACCATTTAGGACCTTCTATTGTGCACCTTGTAGATTAGTTTTATGTATCACATTTTATGACATAGGTTTGAAGAGCGAAGTAAGTTATCTGTTTGCTAAATGCACAGACTTGGAAAATGACTTTTTTTTTTTTTGCTTTTTAGGGCCACACTTGCAGCATATATAGGTTCCCAGGCTAGGGGTCCATTTGGAGCTACAGATACCGGCCTACACCACAGCCACAGCAATGCAGGATCCAGGCCACATCTGTGACCTACATCACAGCTCACGGCAACACCAGATTCTTAACCCTCTGAGGGAGGCCAGGGATCGAACCCACAGCCTCATGGTTACTAGGTCAGATTCATTTCTGCTGTGCCACAATGGGAACTCCAGAAAATGACTTATTTTTGAAACCGTTAGACTTTGGGGTAGATTTAGATAAAATCTAAAGGCTTGTTCAAGGAGTTCCTGTCGTGGCTCAGTGGAAACGAATCCAACTAGGAACCATGAGGTTGTGGGTTCGATCCCTGGCCTCACTCAGTGGGTTAAGGATATGGTGTTGCCGTGAGCTGTGGTGTAGGTCGCAGACACGGCTCAGATCCCGCGTTGCTGTGGCTGTGGCGTAGGCCGGTGGCTACAGCTCTGATTAGACCCCTAGCCTGGGAACCTCCACATGCCGCAGGTGTGGCCCTAAAATGACAAAAGACAAAAAAAAAAAAGGCTTGTTCAATTTTTTAGAGGCAAAACCTACACAGGAGGCATAAGACACTGGTCAAAAAACTCTCGTCTTTGGCTTGTTTGTTTATAGTTTGTATTTAAGAGAAAATCTGTCACTGTTAAATGAGATTTTAGATCTTTCTAAAAATAAGAAATTTTCACTGAAATATATCACATCGTGTTGTATTCCCTATGATTTTAAAAGCTAGAAATACTGCCCTTTCTATCTCTTCAGCTCTTCTTCCACATTATAGGCATGTACCCCCAAATGTGTTGAAATATTTCTACTACCAAACGGTGTTAATGATGATTCATTATTAGAGAACTTTTGCTCTTGTCTGACAGAAACAAGTCATCCCAGGTAGAAATAAAAATGTGAAGCTTCACAAAGTGCTGTAAATTTACAGTTGAGAATACTCCATGTATTACTGGAAACATTTTCCAACTCTATTTTGGAAATTTTTAGCTTGCATATTTTTTTAGAAAAAAAATGTTAAGCACCTGCAATTTAGAATTGTTAATGCATGGATGGCAGAGCTAAATTAAAAAAAAAAAAAACCAAATCTGGTATTGATACTTGAATAGGAGACCTGTGGCCTTACTCCAACTGTGTCAACAGTGAGGTGACTTGGAGCAAAAACTGTTAATCTCTAAATGCCTTGATTTTCACACTTGTAAAATGAGGAAGTTTGGGTTAAATGGATCTCTAATTCCCCATTCAGCTCTCATGGCCTTTGACTCTATTGTCACAAAGCAGAATATAATAAAATGCTTTATTCAAAATCAAGTGGTGTAATATCATTCTGCATTGGCCCCTGGAATATATCCAATGGTCAGAAATGAAGTTCACAGTTACATGTATTCTGAATTATACATTGAACACTTGAAGACAGTAACCGATATCTCTAATATTCCTGCAGCAGTTGTGTCCCATGGTCTATGAAAGGTAATTGATGGTCCAGTCAGCTGCTTGATATGCACTAAAAGAAAGCTTCAGTACACACTTGGGGCCGTGCTGGTACAGGTATCTGTAGAATTGCTGTGGCTTTCTGCTTGCCTGGTAGGATCCCTGCGTGAGGATGGCCTCTGCGAAACAAGGCCGCTGTGAGACAATTTCAGTTCCCACGAGGAGAAAGATGATTCGAGAACCTCCGAAGGGGGTCTGTGGCCTTCTGCGGTCCACTAGCACCCAGTAAACACTTGACATAGATGCTTGGCAGCTGGGGAGGAAAAGAGCAAAGGGGACAACGTTGTTCACATACATTCCACAAGTTTTAAATGGTAATAATTGACAGTCAGTATAGCATATTTAATTATGAATAATTGTAAGAGACAACAGAGCTCTTAATGGTTACACGAGTGAACTCTGGAGCCCGTCTTTCTGGGTTCAGATTTGAGCACTGCCTCTCAGTCGTTGTGTGATTTTGAGCAAGTTGCTTAACCTTTTTGTACCTCGGTTTCCTCATATATGGAGTAAATAGTACCTACCTTATAAAGTTGTTGTGAGGATTATTGCATTATTAAATGTCAAGCATTTAGAATAAGATGTGGCACATTGTAAGTATTATGGGTTATCTGTTGTCACTATTGTCATTACATTATTTTCACAGAACATTTATAATGTTTTTATTATCAGTTGAGAATAGGTTTGGGCACAAATAGTTGGAAGTCTTAAGATAGAGATGACCCAAGCTGACAGCTTATTTGTCTTAGGTATTAAGAGAAAAATTAGTAGGTAGTCAATGCCTTGTGGTGGTGGGGTGTTAGACTCCTTTAAGGTTTCAAGTGCAGAGCAAAGTGACTCAGCTATACGTGTGTGTATTCTTTTTCAGATTCTTTTCCATTACGGGTTATTACTGAATATTTAGTAGGGTTCTCTGTGCTATACAGTAGGTTCTTCTTTTTTACCTATTTTATATTTACTAGTATGTATATATTAATCCCTTAGCTCCTAATTTATCTCCCTCCTCCCCACTCCTGCCATCCCCTTTGGTAGCCATAAGTTTGTTTTCTATGTACGTTTTTTTTTTTTGTTTTGTAAATAAGTTCATTTGTATCATTTTTTTAGAGTCCATGTGTAAGTGATGTAACATGATTGTATTTCTCTGACTTCACTTAATATGATAATCTCTAGGTCCATACATTTTGTTGCCAATGGCATTATTTCATTCTTTTCTATGGCTAATATTTCATTGTATATAGATATATACCACACCTTCTTTATCCATCCCTCTGTTGATGGACATTTGGGTTGCTTCCATATATTGGCTATTGTAAATTGTGTTGTAGCGAACATTGGGATACATGTATGTTTTTGAACTATGTTTTTTTCCAGATGCCCAGGAATGGGATTACAGGATCATATGGTAACGCTATTTACAGTTTTTTAAGGAACCGCCATACTATTCTCCATAGTAGCTGCTCCAGTTTACACTGCCCCTTCCTTTTAGGCACAAATTTTAGAGGTCACATGTGACCATTTGGCTTGCATTTGGTTGGCTACTGAATTACAAGGCCACACTAAGCTTCACAGCATGATGTAAAGTGCTCATTAATGTGATGAGTCCACAGGGGGGTGGCTTTGTTACTGAGAATGAGAATGTATTGGGCAAACTGCTCACATCGATCACAAATATTACATTTTAAAAACTAGACTCCTCAGTTTTCTCAGTTAAGGTGCAGGCCTGTTGCTAAAATATTTGCATATGATTTACACATTTAAATATTCAATTTATCTTATTACTGTTGTGTTATTTTAATTCCTCTGTACACAAAAATGGATTGATGTCTCAAATGTCATTAATTAAATGACAAAAATGGAATTAAAATATTAGCATCAGCGCTCCAATTCAGTACTGAATATAAACCTATGTAAGTTGGTAGAAGGGACTCTGGTCTTGTCATAACTTACCAGAAGCCTCTGAATAAGGAATCATGTAAACAGCAAGTATGACAATGAGTGTCTAGCATTCAGATTTTATTGAATCGGTGATCCGTTGACCCCTAGTCAGCTGATATGAACCTGTCACAATGGTCTTTGCAATACGAAATTGATGATCTCCCCCGCCCCACCCCCAAGACAGAGTCTAATACCCTAGAGCCATCACTAAAAACTTCAGTCTTCTCCGTGACATGTCACACTACTACCAAGAAGTTTGTCAACTAGTCCGAACATTAATGATAAAACGTGTGTAGAGGGGAAGCAGGTTAATTATTGGCAAAACCTGTTTGTTAAATGATGTGTCACATATCAGTGGCCATCGGAGTGTAAAATAGCATTTGCTGTTTTGTGTACTAACATTTTCCTCATGGTGAGGCAAAAGAACTGAGGTGTGGAGACTGCATCTAGTTTGTAATATATGACATAAACGTGTATTTATTCATTTAGTCACTCAACAAATATTTTTTCAGAGCCTACACTGTGTTAAGAATTCCTCCAGATACTGATGTAGCAGTAAACAAAGGAGAGGAAACTTTTGCATTTGTAGACCTTGTGTTCTAAAAAGAGAATTGTTTGATGATTTTTGGAATTATTGCTTAAGACCCTGTGCTGCAGAAAAAGGGAGTGTTGTTTTGAGAGTTCTGATGGAGACTGAACAAGAGGGACTAGAATCTATTGAGGTCTATTAGGGGAGTAAGACTTTGTTTTTTTTTGGGGGGGTGTTGTTGGCGGCGGTGGGCAAAGGGTCTCATTGCTCTGTAAATAAGATTTTTGCCTAAATACTTTTCCATCTTCTAAGAGCAGTGGCTTGTCAATAATACGCCTCCTACTTTAGGATTCAGGGATGAGAGAACCAGTGAAAACTGTGACTAGGATGGAATTGAAATCACTAAGTATATATCTTAACGTTCTGGGCAAAGAAATAGAAGATTGTTTTTTTTTACCCACTGAGGAATGCTGGCTGGCTGCCCAGTTTAAAGGGGCTCAAACAAGTTTATCTGAAAGATGGAATGAAAACACTTCTTGTTGGTAGTAGATTCATTTATTTATATGAAAATGGCTCACTTGGTTGGTGTTTCTTTATGATACTCAGTTTCTTGAACAGCTGGGCCCTACCTTTTCATGGCTGCATTACCGCAATGTTAAACATGGCGAGTGAGTTATTGGGGGTTTATGAAGAAGACTGAGTACAAATATGTTTTAGCAAGAATTTAATTTTTCCTTATTACCCTGTGATGTTCTCCATTTAGAGGAAGAAACTGAATGGCGTAAAGATCTATAGATAGTCTGCAGCAGAATATAAAGATTTATTTCTTTATGTTGAAAGAGATCATTAGCCTTTAAGTGTGATGAGTCTTTCAACTATCTGAAAACATATATATTTCTCCATAATTACCAGACCCACATTAACTGCAAATATCCTGAATTCTGAGAAAGGCACCAAATATGCCTTCATTTCTAATGTTCTGCAATGGTGAAGGACTTTCTAATTTATATGGAATAGTAAGAAAATTAATTGAATAAACATGGAATCAGACTTTTAGTTCATGTCAAAGGTACCTTGGTAAAAGATTTAATTGGAAACTTATCTCTCATTGATATAGAACTATTGTAAATTTAAAATTTTTAGATTTTTACTTTAAAGTTCTGATGACCTTTGTTTAAAAATAGGTGTCTGTGCATGCTTAAGTTTTGTTTTGAAGATCCAAGATTCCTTAAGTTCAAGGAACACTGCTCTAGCCAGAGGAACAGAAATAAGATGCATAAAAAACAACTTTTAGAATTAGACATATAATAGACAGTGGCCTTTTACTGTATCACAAATCTTTGGTTTATTGGTTGTTTAGGGGGTCCTTCCACCTGTGTTAGCTGGGCTTCTTTGGGGCCACTTGATTTTCTTGCATGTGGCCTCTGTCCAGCCAGTCTTACTTAGAGTGTGGCAGCTGGGTACCAAGATGGGATTTCCCAGAGACCTGGCCCCAAAGTATAAGTGCTTACCTGTCTCCTGACCAAAGTAAGTTGAGTGGCCAATCCCAGAGTCAGCCTGAGAGATGGGCTACACAAAGGAATAAATCCCCCAAGCATATTTTATTGGGATCCACCATTGGAACAGTCTATTGCAAGTGTGGAAAGAAAGATGCCTCGGATTTGAAATGTTTGTATTTCTGATGGAACCTAAGCACTTGGTATTTTGAGAGTTGGGATAAGTGTGAACTGTGAAAGGCTGTATTACTTTATGAATGTGAGAAGCAGGATATCTTAGGGAGGTGGTCTTCAAACTGGCTGCATGTTAGAATCATTTGGGGAATGTTGAAATTTTCAGATGCTTAGATTGCATCCCAGGCCAATTAAATAAAACTTCCTAGGAGTTGACTCAGGCATGAATATATTTTAAGGTTCTTTGGCAGGATTCCAAAGTTCAGTCAAGGTGAGGAATTGCAGTTTTAAGGGTATGTTTCTGGACTTGAAGGAGTAGAGCTGTGATTTCTCTGGGCATCACTGAGATAAAATGCTTGCCAGGCATGCAGTGAATAAAGGATCAAACATGGCATGTCGGATAATTTTTCTTGGGCTCCTGGGTTATGACTTCCTCCAGTTGTTCCAAAGACACCTCTATTTCCTGAGGTGTCACCTTGATCTTATTTCTCCTCTCCTCAGATTGCTGAGAGGGTTCAGTATTTTCCCTTAAGTGACATTACACTGTCTCCTATCGAGAGATCTGGTTTGAGGTTCTCGGATTTTGTCTCTGATATTCCTGTTCCCTATTTATGTTCCTGTAGACTTATCACCATCCTCCTATGTCCCTGTCACTCCGGGTTCTTTGACTTTTAACTCTCTTTCTGCTTCTCAGAGCAGATGCCTTTCAAATGTCTAAACTATGCTCTTTTGTCCTTCTTTCTCCTTGCGTTTTTCTTGGACTAATTCTTTATGACTGCAGTTTCTCCAGTGATTCCTGTAATTCAACACATCTATTTTTGTGCTTCTTTCTACAAAAATTGACTTAAATGCATCAGTTTGTACATTTGTGATTAGCCATTCCTTTAATTATTTATGATGATTTATTTCAAAATATAATATAGGTACCTGGTAAATGAAGACTTTTCACGTAAGTGTAAAATAAAAAGAATACTTTCCGTGCCTACCCACAGTTCCATCGAGGAAACTATTAGTGCTTTATTGTATATCCTTCCAAAAGTTACATATGTATTTGAAAATATATAGCAATGGGATTAAGCATAATATGGTCTTGTAAACATTTTTTAAAATGTAGTATACCTTGCAGATTTTGCCATATTTTGGCTTTTTGATGATATGTTTTATTTTATGGCTATAGCATCATTTATTTAAAATTTTCCTTCTTGGTAACATTTGCACTCTTTCTGATTAACTGTTAATTCTAACATACATCTTCATGTAAACGTATATATTAATAGCAGGGGAATTGCTTGGTCAAATAGTGCATGCACTTAAATTTTGAAAGCTGTTTTCAACGTGTCTTCCAAAGAGACGTCAGTAATTTTATATTTCCACTGTAGTTTATAAGAATACTTATTTTCCCACATCTTGTCTACACTGACTGGCTTTTTATCTTGTGTGAGCTATTAAAATAATGTATTTTCTCTGCTTACCCTCTATAGATGCATGAGCAGAGTGTGGTACACATGGAAGATCCCCTATAAATGTCAGAGTGATAGACTTTACTGGATTGAAGAACAGAGTAGAAAGTGTTCACTTTTAAAAATCAGTCACAAAAATCTATTGTAATATAAATACTCTGTGGTGCTATTTTGGAACTATACCCCATCCTGAAACAGAGGTAGCCAAATAGTTTGTACCTTATATATTTTTTTTCAAAAGCTAAGCAAGCATCAGGAGGCATGATGTTGGTATGATACTGTGTACCTAGTAGGTTGGAGCATTTTTGAAGTGTCAATACACATGTAATTATATTTCCATCTATATACATGAAAGTATCATTGCTTATTTGTATTTTGGAGGAGTGAATGACTGATGGATAGTCTGACACGTAGTGGAAAATTTAGGAAAGTATGAAGAAATTACAACTTGTATAATGAAAAACTGACATTGAGCAACATTTTATTATATTGTGATTAAAAAGTCATGACTTTATGAATTACATTTCATATCTGGCCTCTGTAGCTTTCTTTTTAATATATTGAAACTGTTTTATTAATAAGGAAATTTAAAATTTTTTGAACCTTTTACTTTGAGGCAAATATAATTTTCCTGGTTCATTATTGAATTTCTCTCTCAAATGTCTTACCATTTCTTGAGAGTGATAGAAAATGTGGAAAGCTGTATTCTTTAGGATTTTCAGAAATACTCATTGTACTTAGGTATACTAATAGGAAATTATTGACTTATGGAGTGAAACACTAGCATGCTGCACAGTGTCTTTCCTTTTAAAAGTATGCCTTAAAAGAGAGTGAAGTTGTGTAGTTAACATGGATTTGTGACATTTAAGTTGTACAGTTTCTTTCTGTTGAGAACTACTTACTTCTCTTCAAGAGCAATTCTTTCCACCTGTTGTAGGAGAACCTCCAAATAGCTACCTAACTATATACCAGTATTATACTGGATATTTTACAGATGTTCTTTTGTTTAATCTTAACAAGAGCCTCTTGAAGTGTTATTGCATTTTACGGCTTACAAGATTAATCCTCTATTAGATTAAGTAACTTGGCTATTGATTATAGAATTCATTAGGGGCAGAGCTAGGCTGCAAACCTGACCCTAATCCACAATCATTGTTTTTCCAAAATGATGTTCATGGGATTCAATTTTGGCCAGGAGGTCAAAATTCTAAAGCATCATTTTTGTCTTCCATCGTCTTCTATAACTGCTCTGTGTCACTTGAACTTCATGGTGTTTCAGAAGCTAAGATATGGGAATGGTTACATTTTATGGTTCTTATAAGAATGCAGTGTCACTCAAAGGCATATTCCCTTGCCAGAGTGCCAGCCCCCCCATAAAGCCACATTAGCTGAGAGCAGAAGTATCTACTTATAATGTCAAGCCACTGAATCAGTCCTTCCTGTTGTTTGATTTCTAAATAGGATTCAAGAGAGAATTCAGCTGTGTGGTCAGTTCTGGGCTGGCTGTTCTTTTCCTTCTATTAAATTCTTCCACAGATTTTCTTTGATAAGAGAAGCTTTTATTTCAATGTTAGAACTATAAAAACATAGGTTTTTAGTTTCTTTAAAGTGACTTCGATTATTTTACCACAGTTGAGATCTATGAAAATATTTTTAGAAGACTTTGTTTATAATGCTTAGGATGGATTGCTTAGTTTTTGTATTTAAGACAAGGAATTTTTCTTTAGTTCAGCTTTAATGAAACACCAAATCGAATATGCATTTATCTGGCAAATAATTATAAGCTTTGTTTTAAATTTCATGATGTTTTGAAATGTAAATAGAGCATATGATGTAGTTATAACATCAATTACATATATTGTCTTACATATACTATTGTTTATATGTATAACATCGACTGCATGTATCATAAAATATATTTGACTCAGTCTTTCAATTGCAAAAATCTCTTGTTTTAATCTCTTAAGCTCCTGAGATGGATGGTGTCATTGTCTTTCTTATCAGATGAAAATATCTCATCTTGCCGTTGAGCTCACAGTCTTTTTTTTTTTTAAACCAAACAATGCTTATTTATTAAAGATTTCCAAAAGCTGAATCAAATAAATTTGTAGAAACTCAAGGCAGGATTTACATTTATTTGTATTACAATAACCATGAACTCAAAATTGAGCCATGATACATCTGTGTTACTGGCTTAAATTAGAAATATTCTGTATGTTGATTTTTTTTTTAAAGATGTCAATTACAGCAATATGAGTATTGGAGTTTTTGTTTTTCTTTTAATGTCTTGGATCAGACAATGACTTTTCCCCTTTTGTTACTGCTTTTAATGTTACATATTTTCTTTAGTATGCTGATTAGGGAACTTAACTGTCCATTGCTCCTCTTGCCTTACTTGACAGTTGGGTTCCCTGCACTGTCCCCTGCCTTTCAATGTCTTGCAAGGCGTATGCATCTCTTTGCTCTACGTACCAGGAACATCCTGCAGTGTAAACTGTATTTCACTGTTGACAACACCTCTGCTATTCTATCCAGCTAAATCTGATCCAGCAAAAACAAACCCCAGAATACCCTGTGTAAAGTCACCACATACAGATTAAATTTACTTTGTGCTCTTTTAATTTCGTTTTACAGATTAAAGGCTTAACTCCACCTGAATATTTAAGTGCATTTTTCAGGACTGATACATAAGCAACTTTGCCTGGGTAAATTGGTTTCCTGGCTAGATTAGCAAAAGACTCATAATTCTTCAAAATGTGGAAGTTTTTTTTTTTTTTTAGAAACATATACTAGTTTTCAGTGAACTGAAGAAGATGGATCTTACAGAAAAAATATTAATTTTAAAAGGATTATAGGACTTTATGAACTTATTTATTTTTTGGTTGCACCTGTGGCATATTGAAGTTCCCGGGCCAGAGACTGAATCGAAGCTGCAGGTGTAACCTGTCCCACAGTTGTGGCAATGCCGGATCTTTAACCCACTGTGCCACAGCGGGACCTCCATGAAATTTTTTTTTAAAGGAGATGAATAGTATATTTTTACTATAGAAATTACTGATTGATGCATAACCTGATTTTTAAAGATATTTCATGGACATATAATGTCAGACAGTGAGCTATGAAGAATATTTGTAGCACTGTCACAGATAATACCCTTGCTTAAATATCGAGTCTCATGGACTTGGTAAAAATACATAATAATATATACCAGGCTATTCATATTTTGTTCAATATTAGTGTACTTATGTAAAAATAGAATGTGTATTGGTTGTTAATTAGACAACTTTTCTCCTGTTATAGAATAATGAATTTCTCCATCTACATAATACTTATGAAATGAGTATTTGTCCTGTACTTAAGATACTTACTTTTCTAATGACCATGTTTGTTTCTCTGTGGAAAGATTTCTTCACAATTTTATAGGTTTTACTTAGAATTTTTTTTAAACCTTGAATAAAGGGAGGAATATACCGCATACCTGGGTGTTGATACTGAATTTTATAGCAACTTAAATCTGGGCAATAGGCTGCCTGACCTGCAGGCTGAATGTGACATGCAAGTGTGTGTGTGTGCGCGCGTGTGTATGTGTGGTAAATTTTTAACTTATTTAAAATTTTAAAATATGTTTAGTTAAGGTAGACATTCTACAGCTTAACTTCATTCTTTCTTATGTAACACTGTCTTGCTTCACTCATTGATATTATCTGTGTGGCTTCCAGAATCACTTGGGTTTTTGACTATTTTTAAAAAAAATCAGTTTAGGAAGAACTGCTGTATTTTATGTAATTGTTAATATCCAGTGGGATTTGTAGGGGGAGGAGGAATGCATTTAATTGTTATTTCCTGGACCATTTTGTTGGTTATAGAGATAAAGTTAAATGGAGATTTATACCACAAACCAGCCTTTTAAAATTTTTGGTTATTAAGTGGAGTTTTTTAAATTATAGTTGATCTGCAGTGTTGTGTCAATTTCTGCTGTGCAACACAGTAACCTAGTCATTCATATATATATATACATATACACACACACACACACACACACACGAATATATGTATATACACATATATACACATTCTTTTCCCATGCCATATTCCATCATGTTCCACCCTAATACATTAGACATAATTCCCTGTGCTGTACAGTGGGACCCTATTGCTTATCCATTCCAAATATAATAGTTTGTGTTTACTAACCCCCAACTCCCTGTCCATCCCATTTTCTCCCCTGACAACCACAAGTCTGCTCTCCCTGTCCATGATCTGTTTCTGTTTTGTAGATAGGATCATTTGTGCCATATTTTAGATTCCAAATATAAGCGATATCATATGGTATTTGCCTTTCTCTTTCTGACCTAACTTCACTCAGTATGAGAATCTCTAGTTACATCCTGGGGAAATAATTCAATCCATAGGATTTAACTGGCTTGACTCTAGGGTAGGATAGAAATGAGTAAATCAGTTCCTCTGAATAGCTGATGGTTGTGCAGAGGTTCTCTGGTGACTGTGGTCACCAGAACAGTGGCAGCATTAACTGATAACTTGTTTTGGGGAAATATACTCAGCCCCATCCAAAACCTACTGAGTCAGAAACTCTGGACTAGAGATTTGGAATTTGAGGTTTGTTTTGTTTTTACCTTTTGACAGCTACACCCTCAGCATATGGAAGTTCCCAGGCTAGGGTCAAATTAGAGCTGCAGCTGCCAGCCTACACCAGCTCATAACAATGCTGGATCCTTTATTTTTTTATTTTTTTAAATTTTTTTATTTTTTCCATTATACCCAGCTGCACAGCATGGTGACAGGGTTACACATACATATATGGATTCATCACAAGTGGTTAGACATAGTTCCCAGTGCTTTACAGTAGGATCTCTTTGCTTTTCCAGCCCAGAGGCAACAGTCTACAACTATTAACTCCAAACCCCCCTACCATCCCATTCCCTCCCCCACCCTTTTGGCAACCACAAGTCTGTTCTCCAAGTCCTTGATTTTCTTTTCTGCATAAAGTTTCATTTGTGCAGTATATTAGATTCCAGATATTAGTGATATCATATGGTATCTGTCTTTCTCCTTCTGACTTACTTCACTCAGTATGAGGGTCTCTAATTCCATCCATGTTGCTGCAAATGACATTCTTTTATTCTTTTTTATGGCTGAGTAGTATTCCATTGTGTATATGTACCACATCTTCCTAATCCAATCATCTGTCGATGGACATTTGGGTTGTTTCCATGTCTTGGCTATTGTGAATAGTATTGCAATGAACATGTGTGTGCAGGTGTCTTTTTCAAGGAAAGTTTTGTCTGGATAAATGCCCAAGAGTGGGATTGCTGGGTCATATGGTAGTTCTATGTATAGTTTTCTAAGGTACCTCCGTACTGTTTTCCATAGTGGTTGTACCAGCTTACATTCCCACCAACAGTGCAGGAGGGGTCTCTTTATTCCACACCCCCTCCAGCAATTGTTGTTAGTGGACTTGTTAATGATGGCCATTAATGATTTTTTTAAACCTTGAATAAAGGGAGGAATATACCGCATTCTGACTGGTGTGAGGTGGTATCTCATGGTAGTTTTGATTTGCATTTCTCTAATCATCAGTGACGTTGAGCATTTTTTCATGTGCCTGTTGGCTATCTGCATCTCTTCTTTGGAGAACTGTCTATATAGATCCTTTGCCCATTTTTCAATTGGGTTGTTGGTTTTTTTGCTGTTGAGCTGCATCAGTAGTTCGTATATTTTTGAGATTAAGCCCTTGTCAGTTGCATCATTTGACACTGTTTTCTCCCATTCTGTAAGTTGTCTTTTTATTTTCTTTTTGGTTTCCTTTGCTGTGCAAAAGCTTGTCAGCTTGATTAGGTCCCATTGGTTTATCTTTGCTTTTATTTCTGTTGCTTTGGGAAACTGACCTGAGAAAATATTTGTAAGGTTGATGTCAGAGAATGTTTTACCAATGCTTTCTTCCAGGAGTTTAATAGTGTCTTGTCTTATATTTAAGTCTTTAAGCCATTTAGAGTTTATTTTTGTGCATGGTGTGAGAATGTGTTCTAGTTTCATTGATTTGCATGCAGCTGTCCAAGTTTTCCAGCAATGCTTACTGAACAGACTTTTTCCCATTTTAAGCTCTTGCCTCCTTTGTCAAAAATCAATTGACCATAGGCATCTGGGTTTATTTCTGGGTTTTCTATTCTGTTCCATTGGTCTGTATGTCTGTTTTGGTACCAGTACCATGCTGTCTTGATTACTGTGGCCCTGTGATATTGCCTGAAGTCTGGGAGAGTTATGCCTCCTGCTTGGTTTTTGTTCTTTAGAATTGCTTTGGCGATTCTGGGTCTTTTGTGGTTCCATATAAATTTTTGGATTGTTTGTTCTAGTTCTGTGAAGAATGCCTTGGGTAATTTGATAGGGATTGCATTGAATCTGTAGATTGCTTTGGGTAGTATAGCCATTTTTACAATATTAATTTTTACGGCCCATGAGCATGGAATATCTTTCCATTTCTTTGTATCTTCTTTGATCTCCTTGATTAATGCTTTGTAGTTTTCTGCATATAAGTCTTTCACTTCCTTGGTCAGGTTTATTACCAGGTATTTGATTTTTTGGGGTGCTATTTTAAAAGGTGAAGTATTTTGGTATTCTTTTTCTAATATTTCATTGTAAGTATACAGAAATGCAATTGATTTCTGAAGGTTAACCTTATATCCTGCTACTTTGCTGAATTTGTCTATGAGTTCAAGTAATTCTGGGATTGAGTCCTTGGGGTTTTCTATATAAAGTATCATGTCATCTGCATAGAGTGACAGTTTTACCTCTTCCTTAACCCACTGAGGGAGGCCATGGATCGAACCTGTGTCCTCATCAATACTGTTTAAGTTCATTACTGCTGAGCCACAATGGGAACTCCTTCAATTTTAGTATTGATAAACCCAGAAGTGTTGTGATGCTTCCTAAAATTGGAGGGGCCTTGGTCTGTTGAATCCTCTTATAGCAATAAGATTGGTGGAGTATGAGTGTTGTTCCTTGGATGGAAGAAATCTGAGTCCGTTCTTGACTTAGCCTGTTGCCACCAGTGTGAACGAGACTCCCTCTTATCTGTGGTCCTTGACTGTAAAATGAGGGAATTGATTTCTCTGACTTTCTTTCAAATAGTCCAAGTAACTTCAGAACTCTTTCAGCTATACTATTCCTTCCCTCCAGTTGCTGTGCAATTAAAAATAAAATGCCTGAAAGAAGTACCATTCAATCTTCCTTTATTTAAGCGGCTGTGGGAAATGGAAGTAGAGCATTTGTCAGGCGCCCTTAGGCTACTAACTAATAATGGAAGAAATGGCCCTGAATCTTCATAACACCTGTAGGCCTTGCCTTAGAAGACACTTGACAAGGACGGTTGAAATATTTAGTGGTACTTGATGTGCTGGAGTATGAAACCAAGTGTAATTTAAGCAATTTAGAGCCCATTGAACTTGTCCAGCTAGTGCAATTGGTATAGCCAACAAATAGTTATGAAGGAAGCAGTTAATATAAATGGCTTCCTGTACTACTTGGCATGTTTTAAAAATGAATGGATTATAAAATTCTAGTCTCAGTGCTGGTTTGGTGTGGATTTCTTTCATCACAAACTGAATATTTGCATTTAAATTGTGATTTAACTTCAAATACCTTTCCATATATTTTATTATATAAAATGCCCAGAAAAACCTATCAAATGATAGTTTATTAGATTCATAAATAAACTGATTATATCTGATAGGTACCTTGGAATTTATAAATTTACTTCTGAATATCCTGGATTATTTTAAGTAGCATATATGTTTAAAAGACACTTAATATTCTGGTCACAAAAGCATAGCTACTCATTATAGAATATTCACATATTATAGCGGTATGTAATAAAAAAAAAATAACAGCCCCTTGGAATTCACTCCTTTGCTTCTGGCTCACTATGCAAAGTAACTGTTGCTTTTTTATATGTCCCCTCATATTTTTTCTAAAGCCCACTCTTAAAAATATTAGTGTTGTTACATTTTGTCTTGTGTTATGTTCATGGTCAGAGTTTCAATTCTTTTGACAAATATAGTTGAGGATTCTAGTATATGGGTGAAATCTTTATATTCATCCCCATAAAAGGGTACTATAACAATGAATGCATTAAAAATAAAAGCCAAGAGAAACTAAAATGAAAATAATCAAGGAAATAAGCAGCCAACTAATTTGCCTTTAAAGCGTATGATGTACAAATGTGCCCTTTTGTAAAATGGTATACTCTGAGCTGATAAGAAAATGATTGAAGTAAATGATTTTGCAGAGTTGGTTCAGAAATTAACTGAATAATAATATTCCTGCTGGAAAGTCTGGACTTGGAGTATTCCACTCTCTGTTGCTTGTCATTGTCTTTTGAGACTGTGGTGGGTTAAATCTCAAAAATGAGGATCATTAAATCAGTCAACAAATATTTTTGCAAATCAGCTCAGCATAAGGTCATGAAATTATTTGAAGGTTTAGGCGACACTTTTTTTTCTCTGAACCTTTGAAGGATCAGATCTATTGCTCTTAACTATTCACACCTAGAAGCTGGTCACACCCCGCCCTCTGTTCATGCCTCTCCCACCTGCATGAACACCTGACAGCCACTTATTTCTCTGTCAGGGGTCTCTGCAGCTGTTTTGTCCTGGACCACAATATGTTTAGAAAAAAATTAATCTCTTGTGTAATTTTGGCAAACAGCAGCCCCGAGCTCTGCTTTTCCAAACAAATAACTTGCAGATTGTCATGTTTCTGCTGGGAGAAGGAAACATGTCCAATCAGAAGAGAATTGAAATCATAGAAATTAGGCTCATTGTTCAGTAAATCGCTGGTGTTAGGTAAGAATTGTGGATAAGAATAGCCTGGGCCCCTTTAAGGATCAGAGCAGGCATATGTGCGTGCATGAGGAAACCAGGCCTTTGTCAGGATCCTTTCTGGAATGGCTATTAAAGTAATTATAGTAATTTATAGATTTTTTTTTTTTTTACCCCTTCCATTTCAAAATGGGTTCCATTTTTTTGTCTTTTGTCTTGCGTTCCTCAGTTGGACTGTGAATGTGCGTAAGTGTGTGGTGGGTAGCACGCCTGTAGTCTCCATGATGAGGTGTGGTGCCCACAGGCACCCGGAGATGGTTTTGCCAGCGTTATTGTGGGGAAGCTCCAGCCCTTCAAGTAACAAGAGAATTGTACTATATAATACCATATCGTAGTGGCTAATTACAGTTTGTCATGGAACCATTTAAAATCACTGTGTTTGATTTAAAGAGACATTTTCTCTGAATGTCTTTCAAAGTACATCCATTCGTCGCCATGGGTTTTACATTTTTTATATCATTGTTGCTTGTGTAGAAGAACAGTAATAATTTCTGACTTTTAGAGGGAGACTTTAAAAATCCCTTGACTGTAAAAGAGAGTACATACTGATTGTGCAGGACTTAATTTTATATGATAGAAAAACTTAAATGTTGTAGTCTTTTTCTGTATTTGATGGCTGTGACCACAGCACGTGGAATTTCCAGGGCCAGGGGTCAAACCCATGCTACAGTAGTGACCCAAGCCACTACAGTGACAACATCAGATTCTTGACCCACAATGCCACAAGAGAGCCCCTGTATTTGATTCTTAATAAGCTTTTATAAACTTGATTTTTTAATAACTTGAGTAGTTTCACATCCCAAGACTTCCTTATGGAAGTTTATGCTTATTTGACTTTATCTTTGCTTGAACAAAACAAAGTTGGTAAGAGTGACTTTCTTTTTAACAATTTCACATTGAAAACGGAGGTTAGGGCATTTCTAAATAAGCCTTGGCATCATTGCTATTTACAGTGGCAGTTACTATTGTATAGACATAGTGTACTTTTTGAGTTTCCACAAATGAGGTGTTTACCTGTATAAATGATATTTCACCAGGCAAGAAGACATGGCATATGTTATTTACCTTCTTAGAGTCAGAACCTAAAGAGTTAAACTTTTCTGAGTCTGGAGATCAAGCATTGTGACCACAGTAACCAATTTGCTGTTATTTGCTCACTCCTAGCAGAGATGGAAAGTCAGTGGGAGAAAAAGTCTACTTGACAGACTAGCACAACTGCGGTTGATCCCAATGGGTTAAGATTCTGAGGCATAATTAGCTAGTTATGTTTTTTATGACCAGTGGTTTTAATAGAAATAAATTGCCTTTTGTTTTTCAGGTGTTTAGATTCCTCAGTGACCACTCAACTTTAATATAAAGGAAGTTTTATATAGTTTACAGTGGGCATTTTCATAGGGAATGATCAACAAGGACTTTTTTTAAGAAAGCAGAGACAGAGAATCTAGCGTAAATAATAGAAAAATTAAATGTTAATTGTGGAAACTACTATTTCTCCATTAAAATAATATTTATGTTGGGTTTTGTAAGCCATGTGAATGTAAATTTTAAGTTTTCCCATAGAAATGCAACAAATGGAAAATTGTTGTATTTTGGATGATTTACGTAAAACAACATAACGTGCTATAGCTCTCTTGAAAGGCTGTGAAAAAAACAGGGACACATGCCAGCTAGAGTAGTGTGGGCTACTTGGAACAAGTGCATCTTCAAATGTAGTTTGTTCAAGGCCAGCTCCTCCTCCTTTTCAACGTGTTGCCTCACCTTAGATGCTTCGTATGAAAGACATTTTATCGTTTTGACTTGACATATGTTTTACATCAATGTTAAGGTGATTTTTCTCATCTCTGAGAACATTTGGTAGAATTGATATAGGTAGATTTATCAATGATATGTTTTTAAATGATCCTGGAAGTCTTTACTTTAACAAATTGGTAAAAGATGGCTTTCTTAGTAACAAAAGTCCATGGAGCATTTGGCTTTGCCTGAAGTACAAAGTCAGCTTTACCTTCTAAATATATCCAGCAGCCAGATATTTTTTGTCATGTCTACCATTGCCTTGGACAGTAGTAAAAACCTCCATCTTTTTCTTGGACCACTGCAAAAGCCTCTTGTGCTTCTCCTTTTCTCTTGATTTCCTCTTTCCGTCCATGCCCCCACATCCCTGCCAGAATGACCTTTTAAAATTATAAATCTGATTAGGCCTTATCCTGCTCAGAACCATTTAATGGTTTTCCAACTCACTTAGAATAGAATCCCAAGTGCATCTCAAAGTGTGGAGCCCGTCTGCCTCACTGGCCTCATTTTCGCTCCACTTCGCTCCCTCTATACATTCCAGTCACACTAGCTTCAGTGCTGTTTTGAATTTGTAGTTTCCCAGATAGGAGCTTATGTACCTTCTGTTTCCGAAGCACGAGGGGTTCCTCTTTCAGATAGGTAATGGCTGCCTGGTCTCCAATTTTTGCTCAGATGCTTAGTTCATTTGGGCTGCTTCTAACAAAAATACCACAGTCTGCGTAGCTTATTAACAACAGAAATCTATTTCTCAAAGTTTTAGAAGCTAGAGAGTCCAAGATCAAAGTGCTGGCTGATTCTCTCTCCGGTAAGATCTTGCTTTCTAGTTCTCTCTGCACCTTACATGGTGGAAGGACAAGGGAGCTCTGTGAGGTCCCTTTTCTAAGGGCACTAATCCCATTCATAAGTGCTCCAGCCTCATGACCTAATCACCCCAAAGGCTCCATCTCCTGACACCATCATTTTGGGTATTAGCTTTCAACATATAAATTCTGAGGGTATACATACTTTGTTTGCAGCAGATGACAGGTCCTCAGGCGAACCTTCCTTCACTACCATGTCTCCAGTAGCAACTTTCTCCCTCCTTATTTCTTACTTTGTTTTTCTTTATTGCACTTACTACTTCTTGACTTTGTGTTATATATTTCACTCCATTGGAGTCCAAACTCTGTGAGGATGAGGAGTTTTTATTTTGAACTCTTTCTCTGGACTGACCTGAAGCACGTAATGGTTGATATAGTTGTTTAAAAAAATGAATATTCAAAAGAACTAAGCTTGAGTAGGTATAGAAATCATATTTTCAAATACATGATCAAGAGCAAGTTTGGAGATACAGGTGGGGGGTACAGCTTGGGATGAGCAAATGATGATTATTTTAAAGTCCTTTAGACCTTTCAGCAGTTCAAATACCTTTCCATACTTTCTCTCTCTTGCATTACTTAAACTTTATACCACTTTTTGATTGCTTACCTCTTAGAATCACCTTTTAGAAAATGCTTTTTTTTTTTTTTTTGTCTTCTTGCCTTTATGTAGAGCCGCACCCACGTCATATGGAGGTTCCCAGGCTAGGGGTCTAATAGGAGCTGTAGCCACCGGCCTTTGCCACAGCCACAGCCACACGGGATCCGAGCCGTGTCTGCAACCTACACCACAGCTCATGGCAATGCCGGATCCTTAACCCACTGAGCAAGGCCAGAGATCAAACCCGCAACCTCGTGGTTCATAGTCGGATTCGTTAACCACTGAGCCACGAAGGGAACTCCTAGAAAATGCTTTTTGATATATAACCCGAGAAGCAGTCACAATACCTTCGCATAAGCCCTATTATAAAAATTTACCATTGTATCACATGATAATTTTTAAAATCCCATCCACAGTCAGAACTGTTCCAATACATCTTTCATCTTCTATGTCTGAGTATTACTTTTCAGTTCTTTACACTTGGGAATAAAGAAATAGCGCCTAATCCTTCTAATAAGAAATCATGGCATTTCTGTACACTTGCAAAAATCAATAATTCTTTCCATTTACAATGGAATTTTAGTATGAAATATTTTACTAAATCGTCTTTAGAGGGCTGAAAATGCCAATGCATATCCTCAGAATGGATAATTTCCTTTCTTATTGTCAATGGAAATGCCTATTCCCTGAATTTCTGAATTACAACAACCTTGAGGGTCTCAAATCTGCTTAATTCATTGAAGATGATTTTGTTGGGCAACTTAAAAATCCAGTGGTTAAACTAATAAGAAGAGCCTCATGTATGAGCTACCAGTCAACGAGGTATACTGTGTAAAAGCTTTTTTTTTTTTTGGCTGTCAAAGTTTAAGCCTTAGACAGTTTTACAATATATTCCTTTTTTTAATAAAATATGTTATATCAAATATCGATCCTAGATATAGCCAGTACTGAAAGTAATCATTGAGTGCCTATGTGACTGAATCTATGCCAAGACTTCACATAATGCCATCTCTGTTAATCCCTGAAACATTTTAGAAAGCCAGTCTTTTTATTGCTATTTTGAGCTGAGAAAATGAAGATTTAAGGTTAACTTGTTCCTGGTTATGCAGATAGAGTTGATGGAGAAAGGACTGAAATCCAGGGACTTCTTCTCAGACCCAGGATCTCAACCCAAGGAAACATCCATGATTTGACTGAGGTCCATAATGCTGATCCTGTTTCCTCCATCATAGTAGAATGATGCCCTCAGAGCTTGTCAGCCTTTTTGTTTTCCACCCCATTTAAAGCCCTGCTGACTCAGCTGTCTCTTCAGGTTATTTCTCGGGGCTTCATTTTCTGGCAGAGGCCCTCCATGTGTGGTCTCTGCTAGCATCTAAGGAGAGAGATCAAACAGCATGATTAAATCAGGAAGACTAATTGGTACTATTTTAAATCTTTTTGGCTTGCAGGTACCTCCACTTCTCTTGGGGGGAATTTTTCAATATCTTATTTCCCATAAGCCTGAATTCTGTAGGTGGGCATTACCATATTTTGACATAGAAGTTTGCTTTCTAATTTTTTTTTTCCATTTGTTTTGTCAGCAGAATATCTGGAATTTCCGTGACTTTCCTAGTGGGGGGAAAAATCTGCCAGTAACCAAATACGTGGTCTCATGATGCTCAAAACTAACTTTTGTTATTATTTAACCTTTTCTGTGAGGACTATTTTTGAATGACACCAACTCTTGAGAAATTTTGCTGAAATGCTGAAATATACTTTAGATAGCAAATACAGTTGATATGTTTTCTAGCTTTGGGACCAGTGTGCGTGAGTAGAAGGGAAGTTGAAAGCCTTATGGGTTTGCAAGAGTGGTTTGATAGGATGACAAGCATTAATTGAATACGCTCTTTAGTATAAAGTTGATTTATTGAAAATAGATTCTGGATGAACTTGTTAACCCCAGAGGTGAGGTAATAGAATGGCTTCCTATTTATATGAGCACAGAATAGATGACTGGTGATAGAATATCTTTATCATTTTGTGGTATTCTGGCTGGCAGTTGTAATATTTTACTCTGTTAGGTCTTTAGCAGGCACGTGGCCATTTTTCAAATCAAGAACTGTATCTTATATTTTGAACTCCCTTTTCTAAGCCTGTTCCATTCCACCACCCTACCCCACCCCTGATAGAACATAATTGTTCAACTGCCTTTTGTATTATACAACTTGGTTATTGTTTCAGAGTTAAAAAATAGGAAATGTGCTAACCGTTGCCTCAGGCCTGAGCTGCCAAACCAGAGTCACCATGGTAGGAATCTAATTCGAACCAAAGGCACCAGTGAGAGGAATTAAGAGATCCTGGGGTATGTCATTTTGGGGTGTTCGGTTCACTTTGCTGAGCCCTGTGAAGTTCCTAGTGTGGCTGAGTACACAGGGCTCTCCAGAACTGGAGCGGGAATGGTCTTACTGGAGGTAATTCCTTTCCTCTCCCCTTCACCTGAGGAGGGAACTTTCAATCCCAGGAGAGGGAGATTATGTGAATACTTATTACTTATGTCTAGGCGGTCGTCTAGAGATCTGAAGGAGAGGGGTCTCAGATGGCGGTGGGCAAAGTAGAAGGTGCTAGGTGACATGGAAAACAGAAGGCACTAGATGATAGTATTATGGTAGGAACAAGAAAGAAGCCAAAGGTTAACATCTGCATAATGTACCCTTGGCAGCAGCTTTGCCAAGTGGAGATAATAAATAAACCCAATAGTTCATTCCTATTGTCCGGAAAGCTGACTTTCAAATTAGTGAAGACTTGGAAGAATCCAAGTCCAGGAAGATGACTGTAAGAAAGTTTCACAGAGCATTTATCAGTCTACACAGTAGTGTCAGACAACTTTGATCATCAGAAGCATTTGAAATAAGAGTAGACAACTTATTTTTTCTCCTTTGGAGCTAGAACTTACCAGAACATTCAAAAGCATTGTACTATTTGGTTAACATACAGGCCTTCTGATTTCATAGTATTACTCTTTCTGTACACTACTATGTGTGAAGTGTGTGTGTGCGTGTGCGCGTGTGTGTGCGTGTAGTTGGGGAAAGGGAGGCAGAGGTGAAAATAAAGGAAGAAACCATGAAGGTCTATATATTAATTTAAAGGGAGATGTTAAAACAACATCTTCTCCAAGTGATGCTGATGATTTAGTCCCAGGGTCATTATTTGAGAGCCACTGTTCTATGTGAATCTGTCAGAGGCTGTGCAGAAATTTA
>PVHT020000144.1:6581517-6843326 GCA_004024745.2 Catagonus wagneri
AAGGAGCTCCAACTGTAATGCACGGGGAACTATATCTAATTACATGTGACAAATCCATATATGTACATGTAATCGGGTCACCACATGGTGCAGTTGGAAAATCTGACAGAAATCTGTAAACCAGCTATAATGCAAAAAAAAAAACATCTTCTGTAGCCTCGAGATGGCCATCCTATTATGTCTTGGTTTTTTGTGGCTTCATTAAATACAGAGTTTGGTAAAATGTTACTTGCTAAGTTGGATATTTTCATGTGATAATTGTATTGATAATTGAGAAA
Source organism: Catagonus wagneri (assembly GCA_004024745.2). Lineage (NCBI taxonomy): Eukaryota > Metazoa > Chordata > Mammalia > Artiodactyla > Tayassuidae > Catagonus > Catagonus wagneri. The sequence continues at coordinate 6,581,796 of PVHT020000144.1, forward strand.
AGGTGAACTTTTTTTCCTTTTTTTTTGGTTGTACCCATGGCATATGTAAATTTCCAGGCCAGGGATCGAATCTGAAGTGTACCTGAAGCAATGCCAGATCCTTAACCCACTGCACCACAGCGGGAACTCCAAGAACCTTGAATATTTTGAATGTAAAATGACATAATCACCTCTGTGGTGTACAGAAAAGTTAGCACTGGTTGAAAGGTGGAAACTGTATAAGAATTTGGAGAGATTGTAGAGATGTTGAACACTTAGGGTGACTGCTAATAAGAGCCTGGACCAAGGCAATGACAGTGAAAATAGAGAGGGGCAGTAAACCGGAGCTATGATTTTGGGTAGAATCTATATACTTTGTCACGTGGTTGAACTTAAATGATAGGAGCGAGGTACGGTGTTGAACAAGTCTGAATTTCTGGTGGGGTTGAATAAACAGTGACTCAACCAAACTAGAACTAGCCATGCCATCTTCTCCTCACATTATCCACCAGCAGCTCATTGCCAAGTCCTGTTGATTCTAGTTCTGAAATACATGGTGAGTTCTTTCTGCTGACTTCACTTCCATCCGTCTTGTCCAAGCTGCCATCTCCTGCTGGACTGCTGTAATGTCCTCTTAATTGGTGCCACAGTATCAGCTATTTCCCCTTTCCGTCCGTTTTCCTTACAACAGTGACAGTGATCCTTTAAATGTACCTTCATGTGCTTCCAGCAGTTCTGCCCATCTTTCAGGGTATCAAAAACTGTCCTCAGACTTGTTTCTTTGGCACATGCATTTTTCATGCTTGAGATGCTTTTGCCTGTCCTTTTCACTAGGCCAACTCCTTCTCTCCTCTAGCCTCTGATTTGTTTGTTTTCTTCTTTTTTTGTTTGTTTGTTTTCTTTAGGAAATCTTCCTTGATAACCTCGACGAGGCTCATAAACCTCTTTCCGTACTCCACTCTTCTTATATAATTTTTCAGTGAATGAGCTTTCATGAGACTAGAGATTCTTTCCAATTACTTTTTTTATATATTACTAAATCCCCAGTGCTATGCCTGGGGTATAGCAGCTGTTTAGTAAATATATTTTTGGTAAATGAATAACAGCTTTCATAAAACAGATATGAATTGGTCTTATGGGCTGTTAGGAATATTTATTAAACTGGCTAGTAACTAGTAATTTCTCATATCTCAGTTAAGCAGAGGGCATAATGTAGGTCATGTTTTAGTTGACAGCTTTTTTGAAGGCCGGAATAACATAGTCAAACATGGAACATTCTAATAATCTGATAGGAAAGTATAAGAACTTGGAAATTTAGAAAACTGAAGATGTGACGTGCCTGGCAGTCTTTGCTCTTTCCTATTTCCTACCAACCACACTACTGATTAACCAGGATCGTGTGGCACTAAAAATGCTGTATTAAGCAGTCCCAAGTTTCCGGGACTAATAAACGGTACAGTAGGTGGTATTTGAGACCAGATTGCTATAACTCCCAATCCTGGCCTCAGCCACCTTTACCTATTGAATTCAGGTTAAAGTACAGAAAACTGTTTTGAAAACTATGAATCTCTTAAGTGAGGTTGAGCATGCAGAAGATGTATCCAGCCTGCTCTTTGAAGTAACTATAAACTGTTACGTTTCATTAAATGGTAGAAAGAAGAATGGTGAATTCTGTATTCAAGGTGGCATTGAATGTGTCTAATTGAGCTGTTTTGCAAGGCTTCACTGTGATTGTATGGCTGTATTTGGCAAGCAGAGAATTCCTAATTTCTTCTGCTGTGAGACTCCTTAGGAGACATTTATATTAGTAATACTGAATTTGCAAACCTGCATTTTAGAATTTAGCTCTGTGTGTATTCTTTGTCTCTCTGGGAGGTGTTCACTACACTATGAAATTCTGTGCTTTTACCTCCTGCTAAGGATTTGAGTTCTTAGCCTAATTAATCATTAAGTGTTGTCAGTCTATCATGATGTGGTTAATTATCAGAGAGAGTGTATGTGTTTCAGTCATGACCCTTTCCTGGGTAACTATAGAAACCTTAGCAGTACTAGTTATTATCTAAAATTATAGAATTTGTTTTTTAAAGCATTTTAGCCTTTGATAGTTATGGGCAAATAATTGGTTATCATCTAGAAAGGCAAGCTTGCACGGAGCTAAGATTTTAAAATAATTTATACATAATAGAAATGTATTCTAAATAACTTATAAATAATAGAAATGTGTTTATAGAATATTTATGACTATAACTTAAATGGCTTTTGTTAAACAGTTTTGTATATTTGTCACAGAGCTTTTTCACAAACTGTTTTTATTTTTCCCAATAATATCTAGAACCATCTTATTACAAATTTAAGGTAATTCCTGACTTCCATTGATGCAGTGATTTTATAGTGTATAACACCTGCATATCTGGGTGGAAAACAGCTAAATTTGGGGACTTATAAATCTCTGTGTATGCATACAGAGAATATTGATATTGCACAATGCCCTTTGAAGGAAACAGAAGTAAAAAGAATTGGTTTTCTTACTCAGAAATTCTTTCTCATTTAAAAAGAAAAAAAAGATATATCATTGCACTTTTTAATGTGAAGCTCAACAAGGATTATGATCTGAACGGGGTTGAACCTTCATATTGAAAGTGGAGACCTGCCAAGTTTGAACTGCCCTTAATCTATCACATCCCTCAGAAAAGAGACAACATCCTATTTGAAGGAGGCAGTGCTTAAAAGTGTGTTACCCTATCTCATTAGTGGAGTGGTGCTTTAGTGACATGTAATGACAGTGATTTTTTTTCCCATATTATAACATGAGTAACTTATTTATGGTTCTCTTGTATTTCTGTACACATTTGTTTTCAAGGAGAATGTAGTAACCAAAAATTTATCTGCCTTTTAGCTCAATGCTAGATGCTTGGAAATTTACTAAAGCAGATTAATGACTTTTATGTACAAAGTATCACAATATCAGTAAATAAAAACTTAAGGCGTAATGTAATTCTATTAAATTTTTAAATAAGTGTCTATGTAAACATCTGTATTTGACACACAAATTATTTTGTCAACTCGGTTATGCTCCACAAGCTTAATTCTTAACATTAATTTCCGTACTTGTTGGCATCACAGAATAAGGCTAGCCTTAAGATCGATTAATTACTTTCCAGATCAAAACATAGATATTTTGGCCATAAGGAATCAGCTGCCAACTTAGCTGGTAATAGAACAAAGGCAACAATTGTTTTTTCCTTGTTGGTCTTCTACTTAAAAATTACATGTAATTTATTTTTGTCAACACCCTATGTCGCTACAGATAATGACTGGTTTGAGAAAGAGATGCTTTTTTTAAAAGTTTGTAAGTTTCAAGGTAAGTTCAGTAGATATGTGTGATGCATACACCTAAACTGGGCAAGTATTTGCTTTTTTTCTTAATGTATTTTTAGTACAATTCTTCTTTGGTGAACCACAGTGGTTAATAGGCTGTTTTGTTGTTATTGCATCATGTATCGTGCTGTTTCAAATCTCTTACTATAGGGAGTTCCCGTCGTGGCTCAGTGGTTAACGAATCCGACTAGGAACCATGAGGTTGCGGGTTCAATCCCTGGCCTTGCTCAGTGGGTTAAGGATCTGGCGTTGCCGTGAGCTGTGGTGTAGGTCTCAGACATGGCTCAGATCTGAAGTTGCTGTGGCTCTGGTGTAGGCCAGTGGCTACAGCTCCGATTAGACCCCTAGCCTGGGAGTCTCCATATGCTGCAAGTGCAGCCCTAAAAAGAAAAAAAAAAGAAAAAAAAGAAAAAATCTGTTACTATAAGCTAACAGTTTTGTTTGGCTTTGCTCATCAGACTCTGTTCTCGGTATTTGTTTACCCATTTTCTTACTCTACAAGTTTGCAGGCTAATAATGCTGATTAAAGTTTGCATGATGAGAAACAATGAAGGTTAAATCTCATATAAAGCAACTGAAGTCCCAAGTTTTGTGAGCTGAGACTGGTAGAACTCTTGTTAGGAAGAGTGTAATAACACCAGTTTCTTTATGCCAGAATGTTGATCAGCCTAATTATCCAAGAATCTTCTGGTTCTCTGGTGTGCTACAGCTGTTACTTTCCCTTTGTCTTTGAAATAATGATCTTCCACACTGCATATGCACGAGCCAATGTTGTTTGACAAAATAATGTTTTTTCATATTAGTGAATCACTTATGAGTTATCATTCCTTAAGTGATACTGATGACTAAATATATAACACATTCCTGGTTGATTATCTGCTCCAGTAAAGCCACACCAGTTATCCAATTGTGAAATACTTTCAATCAGCCATATGTCTGTAGAGCACAGGGAACTATATCCAGTCACTTATGATGGAATATGATAGAGGAAAATATGAAAAAAAGAATGTGTATATATATGTATGACTGGGTCACTTTGCTGTACAGTAGAAATTGACAGAATACTCTAAATCAACTATGCTGGAAAAATAAAAATCATAAAAAAGAAAAATAAGTCAGTCACATGAAAAGGAAATGTAGTGCAACTTAAGCTATTTCCAATAATTCTGCAAAAAAAAATTTTCCCACCACCTGTTTTTAATTAGGCAATATATTATTTATCCTTTTTTACAATTTCCTTATCCTCCTTGGTTAAGTATGGATATATCTGATTGAACTTTAATTTGTTTATTTTTATACTAATGGTTACTAAGAATTATTGGACCCATACTGAATGTCATTTAGTTCAAATTACATCTGACAAGAGAAAGGGTCCTATTCCAGATTTATGATTGTTTTTTATTTTCAAAAGAAAGTGAAATTTCTTGGTGGCAGTTTCTGTTCCATCTACTTGTTGTGGCAATTTCCTTTCATTTGGATTCAAGAAGATGATGTCTTTCCCACAAACTCCGCTCTCCGTGCCGAGATGGTCTGTTTGGCAGTGAAAAAACTGTAATTGACTCGGCAACCTGACTTGTCCCAAGTGGCTTCATCTCCGAGCTTCTCATCAAGGAAAATAGTTGAGTCTAGAACATGCTTGTGACATAACGGAGTGGTCAGTACTGACTGAGTGGAGACCTCCTGGCATAGTCACGATTGGTGATTACACTGGTCAGGGTGGGTTTTACCGAGGCTCCTCTTCCTGGCTTGGAGACAGCCACCTTCCTGCTCTGTCCTCAAGTGACCTTTCTTCTGTACAAACGTGGAGAGAGAGAAACCACTCTCTGGTGTCACACCCTCTTATAAGGACACTAGTCCTTTTGTATTTGACCCACTCTTATCATCTCAATTAACCTAATTACCTTTCTCAAGGCCCTGTGTCCAAATATAGTCATATGGGGGGGTAGGGTCTTAGCACATGAATTTTAGTTCAGTCTACAACACAGCGCTACTGCTTATGGAACATTTACTATGTGCCAGACATTCATTTGCATATAACCCATTTTATTTATGAGGAAACTGAGTTTCTGAGAGAATAATCATCTCACTCAAGATCACAGATAATAAAGGGCAGAGGTGGGATTCAAACCTATGCAATCTGGCTTTAGCACCTGAGTCCTTGCCTGTTACCTTGTCTTTAAAATAATAGTGATATCTTTATAGCTTTTCCTTGCTCACATTGCTTCAGGTCTCATATTGGATGAGATTTCTTTTGACTTTTTTGGGCAGAATACAAAATCGGTTTTCAGCTTTCGTTTCTTTATTTTGGTAATTCACTTTTAAACCTGTTTTAACAGTTCGGAGGTCAGACTCCAGGCCCAGAGCTTATGGGTTTGAAGGTGTCTTTTACTGGAAATTAGGGAATAGAGATCAACTACAGAGTTGGAATGTTGTGATGATTAAATGAGGGAACATTGATTCAGGACTTAAAGTCAGCCTGGTGCGTAATGCATAGGAAGTATGAGTGTGCCTTAAAGATAGGGCAGTAAATAAAAAATGAGCTCAGGCAAGAGTTATTTGCCCTCCCTGTCTTAGGGAAGACTTGCCTATGGAGAGTGCCTTGTTACAAATCTTACACATCTGCTAACTGGTGACATCACAGGGTTCTTCACAGAATTGATATTTCCTGGCAAAGTTGCCAGTTAGACAAGTATTTACAAAGTGAATATTGTTTTCAACTTTTTCTTTCTCTGAAGGCTTTGAGAGAGAGAGAGAGAGAGTGTGTGTGTGTGTGTGTGTGTGTGTGTGTGTGTGTGTGTAATTTGACCTGTAGGTTATTAAATTCCTTTTAAACCAGAAGATCTCCATAAGTTACATTCTTAAAGGATAACCTGTGCCTTTCTGGTTTGAGAGAAGAACGTGGCATATCTAAAATATAGACATTCTCAGCTCCTTTGGCTCCTGACATGGTTACCCAGCTGAGGTCCTCTTTCTGTGCCTGGGACTCTTCTTTGGTCCTTTGACCACCAGAGATTCCTCTGCAGCAGGAGCAGAATCCCCACCCTCTGTGGCTCTTTGCCTTCCCAGCTCATCCCTACTTGTGGTTCGACTTGAGCCTGTTGCCCTTCACTTTCTAAAGCAGGGCCTGAAGCAGGGGGATGGAGACTAGGAGGAGAGAGAGGTCTTCGGGGAGAAGGTAAGCCTTGGCAGAGGCTTTCCCTTCTCTGCCTCTGTTCTCCTAGCTTGGCCTCAGCTGGGAAGCTGGAAACACTTTCTGGACATTCCTTAATTCCTCCAGCAGAAATGTGATTCTGGAGACCTTGACTAGTTTCTGTGCCCAGACCCCTGGGTTCACAGCCCAGTGGGGGAAAACGGCATGTAAACTTTCATGCACAGCACATTCAGTGACACAGCAGGGGAACCAATACTACTTTGGAGTGTTGGAAACCATTCACAAGAAGAGAAGCCAGTTGGTTGGATCCCGAAGGTTGATTGCCAAGGTTACTGGTTGCTAGGTACAACTGAACTCATTCTTAGTTGCCTTATGTGGCAAATAGCCACTCGTGGGCAAGTCAAGAAACCACATTACCAAAGATAGCCTTGCTTCTGGGGGAAATTGTTCCTGTTTTAAGTGGCTGATTTACAAATGTATACCAAATGACTTTGGTATACAACCTGTTGATAAATTGATATGATTGTTGATTTTTATAACTGCTTATATGTAATCATACTTTAGTGATAAAGATGAGATTTTTTTTTTTGTCTTTTTGCCTTATCTAGGGCTGCACCCACAGCATATGGAGGTTCCCAGGCTAGGGGTCGAATCCGAGCTACAGCTGCTGGCCTTGCCACAGCCACAGCAACACGGGATTTGAGCTGCGTCTGCAACCTACACCACAGCTCACAGCAACGCTGGATCCTTAACCCACTGAGCAAGGCCAGGGATCAAACCCACAACCTCATGGTTCCTAGTCAGATTTGTTCACCGCTGAGCCACGACAGGAACTCCCAAAGATGAGATTTTTGATTAAGTTCACATCTGCAGTTTTTTTCACCAGTGATAATGGGCTTATGCTAATGCTCTGTTAGCATTCTTGCTCAGTGTCCACTTTGATCACTAACATGCATTTGTAGCACTTAAGTTAAGCCCTCAGTCTGTGGCCATGAAAAAGATCCAAGCTCTGGAATCCATATGCACATCAAACCTACCTTGCTGTAACAAATTACGTAATTAGTTAAGTACAGTAACTATACAATTTTAAGAATCAATAGTTATAGTGTATGAAAATAAATCAAAAAGCAAGTACAGTAAAAAGATAAGCACCCAAACTCTGAAAGTACCTACTATTTGTATTCCGAGAAATAATATTTCTACAAGCTTAATGGGTTCTTACTATAAATTTCTGTTAAACTATGATGGTTCCTTTATATCCTGTAATACTTTTTCTCATCATTTGAGTTTTTTTCTAAGCTACCCTTTTCCCTCCCTAGGAATTGTATAAATGCTTCCGTTCCCCATGTGATCTGGTTTGTCTTTATCCCTGGAATATCCCTGTTTCTCAGTCTCTCCCAAAATAGGTTTCCATCATACTGAATGAAGTGCCCACATTTGCTTAGATGAACCAAGCTCTCTCCTCTCTGGTCTTTGCTATGTCCTCCCCCTCCCCCTCCCCACGCCTAACTTGGCAACTCCCCCCTCTTGGGACTCAGCTTAGAAATCAGGTGTCCTTGACATGGCCATACTTCCTTGACTTGACACGACATGACATACCAAGGCTAGATGTTCCTGCATGCCCTATTAAATCTACAGAAATCCTTAGGTGTGTCTTCACCACGAAGAGTTATACCTATTAGTCCCCTTTTCTGGACCATTAGACTGTTTTTCATCCATCATTTCACCCCAGGTACATTAGCCCAGTGACTGTCATGTGGGAGGCACCAGATAGATAAGTTATATATACGTTAAATAAGTCATTTTATTTATTTTTGCTTGTTCTCCAACTGATTTAATTGATAACCAGAATCTTCATTGGCTATCATTAATGTATCAAATTATGTAATGTGTGGAACCAGCAAATTGATCATTTCTTAATTGGAGACATCACAGAATCGTATGGGAAGGAAGTTATTCAAGTGGCAATACAAACATGGTAAGTGGTGACAGGTGTTAGCTTGATTCTATGACATCTTACACTCAGGAAATTCAAGCTGTATTTTTCACATAGATTTAATTTAGTACTCCTTGAAGTCTTGGTTTTGGATTCCCTGTATTTGGGACTCATTTTATAAATCAAAGAATGCCTTTCTTGTGCTAAGGTCCTGCATGTTTGTGTTTTGTTTGCTTTTAGTCCTTTCTCTGAATTACTGGAGCTCCAGAGCACCAGTGACCTATGTGCACTTCAGACTCTCTGCGGTGGCCTGAATTTACTGCCATCTCCTTGGATGGAAATACACTAAACATTTGAAAAATTACTGCATCACAGGGTACCAGAGGAGGTCACTGGAATTTAGTCTGGCTAATAAGTTTTTTTTGTCCAATTCATTTTCCCTTGTCAGTGTTGCTTTAGGCTCCATAGGAATTTATGAGGAGTACGGTGGTGGTTTTTTTTTTTTCCTTCTAACTTAAAAATCATCTACATTGATTTTCTTCAAGAAGCAAATAATAAAACATCACATCTGAAAATAAGTTCTTTCAGAGATGGTACATGACAGTCCCACCAATGCAACGAAAAACTATATTCATCATAATATAGTATCAAATGCTGTGAAAATTGCAAACATTTTGTTCCTATTTTCTATATAATAAAGATAAAAAATATCAATAAAACTACAGACCACTTTTCCAGCCAGACACTCTGAAATCACTGTGACTCACAGAACTGCTTAGTCCTCTGGGCACAGAGGACACCACTGTTTGGTTTCTCTAGAGTCTCGACCAACTAAACCATATACAGGTTTCTTGTTTGTTCACATAACTTTATAGCTTTTGCATCATTTCATTAAAATTTCAGGGAAATTTGTTTTTATGGCAACCTAGGTGTTACTCATCATATCTTTTTGAGTCTCTACTATGTGCCTTTTAGGGACACTGCTCATCTTGGGGAGCTGCTGGTCCTCATCCTTAGTTAGGGTGAGCATTCCCTTCAGCTGCGAAGTGTTTCTTTTCTGCCCTGGGGCTGCCCTGACCTTCATCCATAAAGGCACCCTGATCTTACATTTCAGCTTTTATCCTACTCTCTCTCCTCTTACAGACTCCCCAACATTTGTCAATTGCTTGTATGTTAGAGAATCTGTCCCCTGAGTATTGTCAGGTGTTGAGACTTGAAGGTCAGAGCTCTAGCCCTATTGTGAATTATGTAGTCTCAGCATCGTGGCTGCTGAAGGTGACAATTCTGGAAGGCCACCCATAGCTCAGTATAGAGTTTATTCAGTCAAGCTGGAATTGATCCCCCCAGAGTAAATAAGATTTCTGGACAGCAGGTATGATATTAGCAAGAGGAGACCTGGCTTTCCCCTGACCGCATGGGTGAGAGGGTTTTGTTGTCTTCTCATTTTAGGCTAGCCCTTTTAAGTTCAGGTATCAGGATTTTGAAACATCATTATAGTCTTTTTTTTTTTTTCATTTTAGGGCCGCATCCACAGCATACCGAGGTTTCCAGGCAGATTGAATCGGAGCTATAGCTGCTGGCCTATGCCACAGTCACAGCAACGAAAGATCCAAGCCACATATGTGGCTTACACCACAGCTCACGGCAATGCCCGATCCTTAACTCACTGAGTGAGGCTAGGAATTGAACCAGCAGCCTTGTGAATACTAGTCAGATTTATTTCCTCTGAGCCATGATGGAAACTCCTATCATTATATTCTTAACGAGTGGGAAGTAATTTTCTTTGGCTGCTCTTCAAGGAGAAACTATGTTTGTCATTGGTCAGCTGCCATAAAAGGAAAAGAACTTTGGGGAGGACTCTCAACGCCAACTTTATGGACGGAGTTGAACATATGGGCAGTGGTGTCCTGTGCTATTCTTCTCCTCCTGCTGACCCTGGGTGGGTTCTCTTCCTCAAGTCTTCTGACTTGGTGGAGTATGGCAACTAAACTGGATTTAGGCATTAATGTGGCGAGACTGAATTCTTTGTGGCTTCATGACTATCATCTCTGTTGTTCCGTACAGTACCTGGTGTGTAGTAGTTGTGTAATACATGGTTTATACATATACTGTGTTTTGTATTGCCTCCTGAACAATCTGCGTGTCAAGACAGGTAGCAGACTTCTTTGCCCATGGTTATGCATAGGAGATGCTCACGTATCCAGCTGAATATCCATTTGCATTTTAGCAGGTGCACTAGTGTAGTAGAATGCACATTAATGAATAGAACCTGTTACCTAGGAAGGGCAGAGACCCTCATCAGAGAGGATTAGGCTGAGATATGCTGATACTGGCCAAAGAAATTAGCCACCTGCCTCCAGCCTGGCATTCTCCTTAAGCAGAATCCCTGGGACATATTTTTCTGTTACAGCTCTGCTTCACTACTTCCTAGGGACTGCTGAATCCCCTGCTATAGATAGAGGAGTAGAGCCCGGATACAGAGATAATGACAACTTTGGAAAGTGTTAGCATAAAGGTTTGATTTTAATTCTATAACAAAGCCAGAACAGCCAGGAGAGCCATCAAACAGAATTTCCAAGTCATTTTTAAATTTTTTTGTTTTCATTTTTTAAGCTTTTATTTCAATGTAGTTGATTTATAAGGTTGTGATAATTTCTTCTGTAAAACCAAGTGATTCAGTTATGTGTATACACACATCCGTTCTCTTTCAGGTTATTTTCCCATAAAGATTATCACAGAATATTGGGTAGAATTCCCTGAGCTGTACAGCAGGTCCCCATTGGCCAATCATTCCATAAACCTCAGTGTGCCTATGCCTGTCCGGAACACTAGTACATCCCTCTCTCCCCCACCTGTCCCCTTTGATAACCATTAGTTTTTCAAAGTCTGTGTGTCTGTTTCTGTTTTGCAAATAAGTTCACTTGTATCCTTTTTTTCAGATTCTACATATTAGTGATATCATCTGGTATTTGTCTCTTTCAGTAACTTCACTTAGTATGATAATTTCTAGGTCCATTCATGTTGCTGTAAATTTCATTATTTTACTCTCTTTTATGGCTGAGTAATATTCCATTGTATGTATATACCACATCTTCTTTAACCATTTCTCTGTTGATGGACTACTTACACCAGCTAGAATGGCCATCATCAAAAAGTCTACAAACAGTAAATGCTGGGAAGGGTGCAGAGAAAAGGGATCCCTCTTACTCTGTTGGTAGGAATATAAATGGGTGCAACCACTGTGGAAAACAGTATGGAGATTCCTCAAAAAACTAAAAAGAGAACTACCATATGATCCAGCAATCCCACTCCTGGGCATCTATCCAGAGAATACCATAATTTGAAAAGATAAATACACACCAATGTTCATTGCAGCACTGTTTATAATAGCCAAGACATGGAAGCAACCAGTCATTTTTTAAAATGAAAATTAAATCTTTAAACCTTGGCTACAGTAGCTTCCTGAAGCTAATCTATTTATTCTCATAAATGTTGTCTGTTATGTTATTATTGTCAGTGGTAGTTTTAGTGCTCCATTTCTAAGATCCTTGTGGCCTCTCCTGGTCCTTCACAGTAATTCTTTAACTTCGTGAATGTTATTTTTCACCTTGCTAATATTTTTGAAAAATAGAGAGTTCATGGTACAATTTAGACCTCCTTGAGTTGTGTCTTCTGCCAGCTCTGTATCTTATGTTAGTTATTTTGAAGTTAACTAGTTAGGGGTACTGACACTACAAAAACTTTCCTAGTAGTCTTAGGGGACTAGAGTCCTATTTTAAATATTGCATCATGAAGGGTTTTATGTCTTCTTCAATTGAAGTTACTTAAGTCATAGTCACTTTTTTTTAAAAAAAATCAACCAAGTCTAAATAAATCCAAGCATTGACAGTTATTTCATTTGCAGTCAAGGTTCCAAGAAAAGATAAGGGCTTGGTATGTTATGGGAAGTCCTCTGGGTCCTGATGTTTACATTCTGGTCCCAACGATTGCTGAACAAATTTTCTAACATAGAGTTGACATCACCTACTCCCAAAGATCTATGAATCTCCCAATTTAGATGTAGCAACTTCTGGGATAACCAGTCCATATAGGCTAGCATGAGGTTTTCCTAAAGCCATGGCCTCTAGATTGTTGCTTCTATTTCTCACTTTTTATTTAGTATTTGTCAGTGTCTGGGTCCAGAAAATGGAAAAAGATTGTCCTTAACTTTTATGACTTAAGTTTATAGTGGAAGAGAAAATGCTCACCCAAAAGAAAATAGAAAATAAAACTCTTTATCTTAGAATTGGATGTAAGCTTAAAGGCTTTTCTTTAGTCAGTACATGACTGCCATGGAATTGTGAACACCTGGGTGCCACAGAAAACGTCTAACTTACCCCCTGATCAGAAGGGAAATGATGGCAGTTCACTTTAGATTTAAATTTAGGCCTTGTTTTCTATAGTATGATTTCATAGTATTTTTGAAAGCTCTGTGTCATCTCTCGCCCATATTATATCATCACCCCATATTATATTCATACATATGAGGGAACTGCCATTCATCATAATCTTGAAATTCATTTATAGTAGTTCGTAATCATGAGTATATAATAATCTTATCAGAGCAGTAATAAAACATAGAATGTTTTTAACATGAATTTATGAAATAATCTCTCACTTTCCACTTTGTTTTATGAAAGAACAGTTTTGGAGAATTAGGGGATTGTTAAGAATGGCATGCGTCTTGGAAGCTATTTTGGAAAAGGAGGCTCACTTCGCAAATTGAAGCCGGAGAGACTCAGTTGCCTTGCTGTGGTTCACTTCAGGAGAGGGATTTCCTGATAGGGCAGTGGTAACTAGAGAGCTCAGTTTTCTGATTACTTTTCATTGCCTTGCTCCTTTTGATTGTATCTGATTGCTTCACGCTTTTCAACCAAAGATTGTGCCAATAATCAGGTTTTGCAAGGGTCAGGGCCATTATATCATTGATCTTGTCTGTGGCCTTGATGTTATTACACCCAGTTTATTCCAGTATAGAAAAATGCAAGTGCTTAATTATGATTCTACTTTGGTGTTTGGCATTTCTTTGCCTATGCTTATTTATTTATTAATCTGTATTACTCCTGCCCTTCAGATCGGAGAACTAGAAACTTTGTATTTAGATGCTTTTAAAAATTCTTTACTGTTTGTTAATAATCCTTGCCTTATAGTGACTGGAATTGATTTTTTCCACATATACTAAAATCTGTATAGGGATATAGTTTCATAAAGAATGCTAGACTACATCTTTTACATTTAACACAAAGTTCTTTGGAGCTAATCCCCTTGGGATACTTGATAATGAAAGTCAGAAAGGTGTTAAAAATCTAATTTAGAAAGACTTCACCAATTTGGTAAATACAGAAATTTTGAATAGTGAGTCTGGTAGCAAATATACATTTATTAGACTTTTGATGGGTTATGGATATGTGCTGAACTTCATGGGTAAAAGCACAAATATCAGAACATATTGTATTCTTCTTATATTTTTTCTTAAATTACTTAAAATATTATCCCTTTGAACCCGCTTTACACTTTTTGCTTGTTAAAGAATATAGCCAATAATGGCTTTAAACTTGAAATCTTAAAGCAAATCACTGGGACTAGAGCTTTCGTATTTTTTATCAAGTTTGATATTGACCAAAGAACAATAATGTGTATCCTTTATTTTCATAGTGCTTTCTGTATTGTAAAGAAAAACCAGACAAAGCCCTGAATTTCCTTTTGAAATAAGACTGATTTTTTTTTTTAATAGCTAGAGAAGCTGAAGAAAAGGGAAGAAAAAACCCAAACTTGGAATTTAGGGTTTTCCAGCTTCTGATCACATATTCTGTCTCTCCTGTCCAACCTTCTACTCCCAGCACCCATAGCCAACACTCCTCACCCCCAAGACATGTATTTCAAATATCTCGAATACAAACTTAGTCCTGTGATGAAGTCCTAGATACTGTTAAGTACGCAATTAGAAAGGCCGATGGTTTCTAATGCAGAGTTTACAACCTGGTGAGTTTCAGCTAATTTTAATTCTTTTAGCTGTCTTGTACATAAATTACTTGATTACCTCCTACATCTCTCTTAATCTGGGATACTGAACATAATAATAATAAGGTCTTGCTTTTTCCTTTTTTTTTTTTTGAGACCCATTCATCACTGGAATCTTTTAGCACTTCACAAACAGTTGGTGGCGAGCAGTATCACTGACATTTTTAGTTCTTTTGGCTGCCTTTTTTTTCCATTTTTTTTTTTTTTTACCCTTGATTGTCATGACCTTGAATAAGGGAGGAAAAACGAAGACCGGTTTCTGTTTAATCCATGATGATCAAAAAAAGTCCCTAATAATAGTAGGGACTGATTTTGACAGTAACTTGCACTTGCAAAATATATGAGGCTTACTCTACTCCAAACTTTTCTTTCTCTTTTTCCTTTTTCTTTCTCTTCAATGAAAACAAAGATTTAGTTTTAACCAGTGTATTTTGTTCATATTTTAGAGGACTGTTCCTTAGTTGCTTTACCTTGGGAATGGCCTATCAATTCTCCTCTACCTCATTTGACTTGTAAAAAAATTCTTGACTTCTCTTGAAAATGAGCAGACTTCTTGATTAGTCATGCATGTATTTGGTTTTATTTCAGTACTGATAAAAAATAGTTTCAGGATTATAAATCTGAAAGGTCTTCCTTTAAGTGAGTATATAGTTCAAGTGTATTTTCCCTTATTGACTTTTCTTTTTGTTTTTAATTGTAAAACTCTTTTTTTTTTCTTCCTTATCATGACATATGTCAAAATTACTTTCTGAGACTGAACTTTTTACTTTGACTGAATGTACTCATATGGGGGTATGTTTGCATGCAGTTTTTTTTTTTCCCCCTCCCCTGGCACTAGCTCTAGAGTCTACCCTGGATTTGAAAAATCCCCGTATGGATGTGTTCAAAGGTAATGGGATTTTTTTGGGACATGAGAGAATTGAAATAAGCTGAAACAGCTATGCTATAGGTGATTAGTAGACTTGGATAAAATCAATGAAGTTACTTTGAGGTTTAATAAATTTTATAGTGTTCAAAACAGCACTGCTGTACTTTTCTGAAGGTCAGAACTTTCTTATATAAGATTTTTAGTCAGTCTTTGATATTAAGATTCAAATCTCTGTAAATTCCATGTAACCAAGGAGATGTATTGTTACTTCAGGAGAAAAAAAGTGTTACAGTATTGCAAAATCATTCCCTTAAATTTGACATTTGTAGTGTCTTAACAAAGGTAACTTGCATTCTTTATACCATGGTGTACTGAGAGAATGCTCAATTTATTTTGGTTAAGAGTTTTTATTACATTTGTTTTTTAACATAATTTATTGTAATTTTATATAATTAGATACTTGATAATGGATATCGCTTAACAGCCGGCCCTCAAAATGCCTGAAATTTAGCAACCTGCTCCCCGAGCTGATATGAGCCTTCTTTAGTAGCACACTGTCAGTGGTGTTATACGTGTGATATGTCTCTTTGATTTTTGCCCTTGTCTTTGAAAATGCTGCTGCTTACTCTCTCTAGATAATACGGTATTTTTATCATCATTAATATGTTTTACTAAATAAGCTGCTTAGGTTTGATAATATGCTTGTCTACATAAAGTAGGTTTAAAACAAATAGGTGGTCATTGTGCCATAGAAACCTAAAGCCCAGAATGGACAGTACTAGTCATGGAGAGAATAGAAATATTCAAAATGTAAGCACTGAACAACAACTGCATCAAATCTTCCTATTTGCCCAAACTCAAGTAAGGAAAAGATGCTCCATTCCATTTTTTTTTTTTTAACATTCTTTTTCTTAGGGCTGCACTCATGGCATATGGAAGTTCCCAGGCTAGGGGCTGAATCGGAGCTGTAGCCACTGGCCTACATCCCAGCCACAGCAACGCAGGATCCAAGCCACGTGTGTGACCTATACCACAGCTCATGGCAACGCTGGATCCTTAACCCACTGAGGGAGGCCAGGGATCAAACTTCCCTCCTCATGGATACTAGCCAGATTCCTTTCTGCTGAGCCGCGATGGGAACTCCTCCATTCCATTCTGATGAGTCCTAATGCCTTTGGTGGATTTAAATATGTTTTGTTGAGCACTGCCTTTGTCTTTTTCAATTTTTGTGTGAATAGGTACTGATTTTAGAGACATTCCTTCACATTCCAGTTGGGAAAGCAGTTATTGTACTGTTGTATGCTAGATTAGCTTGAAAGAGCCAAGAACACTCCCATAATCTTCTCAGGATGGACTTCTGAGACTGTTGCGCACATATGAAGAGCGTTTGGGGCTGGTTGACGAATAACAGAGAAAGAAAGGTTTTCTTTTACTAGAGAAAAATGCACAGCAGTCTGTTAAAGTTGACAGAGGTGCTAGGCTTGTCGCTGGACACCACAGCCTATGACTTTCTGTTCAATTCCCACCAGAGAATCCTTGGTAGCAAGCCAAGCTCTCCCCCAAAAGAGGCACGCTATTGAAATCTCTCATCTTTTATATGATTAGTTCATTAGAGAACTTGCCAGCTGAGCCTACCCAGAAATGTATTTCCTGAACTCTGTTTTCATATTTTTGCTATTATTGAGGCCAATTATAAGTATCAGTTAAATAATAATATAAAGAATACTTTCCTACTTTATATTTCATGATTCTTGTATTATAAGCCAATATGATAAGTTGTTTTTAGAGTTTACTATCGGGAGGATTTCCTTCTCCTACTGCACACTTTACTTTGTCTTAAGATAAGGATTCTTCACCTTTAAAATGGTGCATCACTGTTCTGTACACTTGTAACCTATATAATGTTGTACATTAACTATAGTTGAATTAAAATAAGCAAAGACAGATGGATAAACTGTGTAGCATATTAATCCTTCTATTTCTATCTTGGAGATCAGGAATTGAAAGTAATAGGTCTGTGCTAATACATATGATTGAGCCTTGTTTCCTGATCACTCTACATGCTTGACTTTTCTCTCATTTGTAGCTATGTCATTATCTGTAAGTAACTTCAGGTCTTCTAAGAGAAGGTAGGGCATAAATAATAAATCCTTTAATTCAAAGAGGTGTTAATAGAAAAAATAATATTTGTGATATATGCTATGCTGGTAGGTATTGTTGGTTGTAATTCCAATTGCTATTCCCAGTCACCATTCTCTTCTCCATCGCTTCCTTCACCAATATGATCCTAACTTTGGGCAAGTTGTGATTGACCTGTTATGTTCAGAAATACATGATATGATTGAGCCGTTATGTCCAGAAAAGCCATTACCCGGTATTTCACAGGGAGAGATAGGGCACTGCACAAACAGGGCAAGCATCATAGATGGGAAGAGATAGTATATGGCAAAAGGATGCTTCTGCCTCTCATCACCACAGTGGGAAGAACACTGACCCAACATGGAGAATCCCTCCAGTGTCCAGCACATAGATCAGAAAAAGGAATTTCAGGAGTTCCCTTCGTGGCTCAGTGGTTAACTAATCCGACTAGGAACCATGAGGGTTGCGGGTTCGATCCCTGGCCTTTCTCAGTGGGTTAAGGATCCAGCGTTGCCGTGAGCTGTGGTGTAGGTTGCAGACGCGGCTCGGATCCTGCGTTGCTGTGGCTGTGGCAAAGGCCGGTGGCTACAGCTCCTGTTAGACCCCTAGCCTGGGAACCTCCATAGGCCACGGGTGCGGCTCTACATAAAAAAGGCAAAAAGACAAAAAAAAAAGAAAAAGGAATTCATCACCCCCAGGCCTAAGAAGCTGTTTCAAAGATTAACAAAGTAAATGGATGCTTCTTCCTATGAACTTTTCAACATAAACCATTCCCGTAACACCAGGGGACCTGGCATTTAGTGAACTGTTAGGATCCTTTATTATCATTGCCAGAATTCAGAAATGCAGAGTGAGCATAACCAGAGAGGAGCACTCTAATATAATTAAGATAACATAATTAAGACTTATTGAATGACATGTCACACAGGACCGTTTTGTAAAGCCTAGCAGGTATGTTATCTTCCAGACAATCCCAGTCCTCAGTGACATTTGTGGTCAGCATGGCAATGCATTTGATATAATAATTTCCAGTTTCTGATCTCATGTATTCTAGTCCAGGGACAATGTTTTGAGTAGCCATATGCCTCTTGCTAGGGTATATTTAGATGTATTATTACATTTGCACTGTTCTTTGAGCATACTCATTTTAAACTATTCATTAGGTTTTTAAAATTATACTGTAGAATAGCTGAAGCTTTCACAGGAAAATAAGCTGGTTTGTATATCATTATTTAAGGACTTAACAAAGAGTTATAGCATATGAGAGAATTTTTTCAATTAAAACATTCATTTTATAAAAGTCTAACATTATATTTTATGTTTAAGTAGACTGCTGAAATAAATTCTTACATTTCGTTGATGAACATGTTTATTACCTAAAAGAAAATGTAATAAGTTTTTTTTAAATTGTACCATGAGAAGCTAAATATGTTTCATTTTGCATGGTTGCTTTGTTATTATTCTCATAAAAATGTTATCATTGCACCAGGAAAGTACACCTGTAAATAATATAGACTTACTGGAAAATTACATAAAAAGTTAATACAAAGAAGAGAACTTGAGCAAATACATTAAAAATGTTAACATATAAACAGACATTGCTATTGCACTGCTCTAGGTAGTTTATTTGACTTCTTTTATTTGTGAAATAAATAAATTTTATATTACCGTGTGAGCCATCTCAAATTTCTAGGCTTTTTAAAATGAAATTTATTGCCGTATCAGGGTTTCTTCAGCAGAATAGTTTTTTTGGAAGAATGCCATTGGCCCAAAGAGATAGGAGAAATGCTTTGTGTAATTTGGAAACACATTCCTTTAGGTGGATTGTAAGGCTAAGGAGGCCATTTTAAAAATTAATGTAATTCTCTTGGGAGATACCATTACATTCAAAGATACCAAAATTATCTCTGAAATATTGTATAAGAAATTTATTAAGTTTTGACTCATAAAATCTCCCACATGCAAGATTGCATTTCTATTTGTATTTGTCTTTGCTAACAGGTTTTACTCACGTTGGAAGGGGTTTCAAGTTTATCTTTGTTGTAGTACTTGAGAGTGAAATTACCTGTTTGTACACTTATTTTTACAGAGTTATGTATCCCCAATATAAAGCTATTTGTTCTTTGCATTTGTGTTCTTAAGAGTTCTGGCTGGATCTCTCAGTGTCCCTGGATGGGGAGAGGGGAGTGGAAATTTTGTGTCTGTTGCTATGGCAAAGTGTTGTGAAGTGCCTAACACAAATTGCTTATTTTATTCTTTGTTTACATATTGCATTGGACTTTACTGGTTTGTGTACTGTACAGTGTTTTAAGTCCTTGATTTATCTCTCACCGATATACTGAGTGATATTTTTTGGGGGAGTGGGGGCTTCCTAAGTTTTTAATTGGCTGCATTGAAGTATCATCAGTGACTACTGAACTGGGGGCGTGAGTTGGGGTAGAATCAGTCTGGTCTCTGGATAATGGTCTGTATAGAATCTACGCAACTAAAAGTCTCTTTGTGCTCAGACTTTAGAATACAGTCTTGCTGACCCCTGTATTCTCTTCCTGTTACCATTTCCCCTCTTAAGCAGATGATACAATTAATTTCAATTATTAAAACTATCGTCCTAAATGTTATCATTTGTGCCTTAGTTCTATTTTGTCTTGCATTCTCCTACCGTAAATGATAGGATTCTAAACAGGTTTATTCCTTTTCTTTTTTGGTCTTCACCTCTTTTACCATTTGTTTCATGTAGGCATTAAATCGAAAGCCTCTAACTCAACTTCCTGCTCTTGCACTTTTCTTCCTTTGTATTCTATCATTTTTTCCCAGTACTTTCTATTTTCTTTGGTACTTGGTTGTGTGTGTGAACTTAAAGCTACTGAACTTTACACCAAAATTTGGTTAAAATGGCAAATTGTATGGTATGTTAAAAAATATATTAACTTTCCAATAAAACATTAAACACATTCTGTAGATGAATAGCTCCCAATATAGCACATAACACACCTTCTGAAGATGAAAACATAGTAGAATAGGATCCTGGGGCCACAGGATTGCTAGCCTCATGCATCCTTACGTGGTGTGTCCGCAGCAGCACTACCAATCCCTAGGGCTTGAGCAGGTTGAGGAAGTTTTCATCCTGCCTCAGATGCCTTCCCCTACATTAAAACCAAAAGTTTGTAAAGTCTTTTTCCCATTTGTACTATTTCTACTCTGTTGGCTCTTTTGCGGACATCTTGCATGGCAATATTCACTTCCTTCAAGTATGTTTTTTGACATACATACATACATACCCATGAAACTATCCAGGGAATAAAGATATGTTTCCCCAAATATTTCCATGAGCTATTTTATTACCTCCCCCTCATGCACCTCCCTATCCCATCCAAGAACTGCTTTCTATCACTACATATATTTGATTTTCTTCTATCACTACATATCAGTTTGATTTTCTTATGTCACTACATATCAGTAGGTTTCTGTATGTATGGAAGCTCCATTTGTCCTCTTTTGTATCTAGCTTCTTTTACTCAACATAATGACTTTTAGATTCATTGATGTTGTGGTCTGCATAAATTCTTCCTTTATATTGTTAAGTAGTATTCCTTATATGGATATAGCACGATTTGTTTATTCACCTGTTGATAGATATTTGGGTTGTTTCCCCTTTTTTTTTTTTTTTTTACTATTACAAATAGAGCTACTATAAATATTTCTATGTAAATGTTTTTTATGAACATATACATGTATATCTTTGGAGTAAGTACCTTAAGAGTGGAATGGCTGGATTATATTATAAGTGTATCTTTAAACTAACTGTTTTCAGAAATGGTTGCATGATCTTACATTCCCACCAATATTAGAGATACAGTGACTTCTCTTTTTTATTCATGATCAGTTTGTCTAGAGTTGTGTGTGTATGTGTGTGTATAATATTTAAATGTATAAATATGAACCATCTTGATTTAATTTATTTTTTAATATTTCTGCTTTCTAGTTGATTCATTTTCACTCTTTATCATTTCCATTTTACTACATACTTTACCATTAATTTCTTTTCTATTTTTTCAAAGTTTGAAGCTAAAGTCACTAATTTTAAGATCCTTTTTCCTTACTAATACATGCGTTTATTTAGTGCTCTTAAATTTTCCCTAAGTACTACTCTTGATATGCTTTGTTTTAATGTTCACTCAGTTCAAAGTATTTTCTAACTTCCTTTATGTTTTCTTAATGATTCTGCCTATTTAGAAATGTTACTTATCTACCAAACATTTGTGAATTCTTTGGACATCTTTTATTACTGATTTCTAATCTGATTCCATTCTTTTCGGAGAGCATATTTTGTATGGCTTCAATATTTTCAAATTTAGACACTTGTTTTATGACCAAGAACATAGTTTCTCTTGATAAATGTATTGAGTGTACTTGTATGTATGAATGTATGTATGAATGTATGTTTGACAGTAGTTGGACAAATTGTTTTTGTAGATTATCAGTTAGATTTAATTGGTTGGTAGGGTTTTTTAAGTGTACTTTCAGGAAGGGATGTTAGATTTTTGATGATTTTATATTTATGTAAATTGACAGAGGAGTATTGAAATTGTGACTCTGTGGGTTTTTCTATTTATTCTTCTAGTTTATTTATTTTTCCTTTATTACTTGTGAAGATCTGTTCTTAGGTGTGTGAATCTTCAGGATTTTTAGGTCCTGAAGATGATTTGACCCCTTTTACTTTATGAAATGATCTTTTTTATCTTTGGCAATATTTCTTTGCTTTGAAACCTACTCTGATTTAATGTTGCCACTCTGGTTGTCTTTTGATTAGTGTTGGCGTGCTAATTTTTTCCATCTATTTGCTTTTACCCATCTATGTAAATTATAGTTGATGTGAATTTCATGTAGGTAGCATGTACAGGAGTTTTAACTTTTCAAAGCTAATCTGACAATGTCTGCCTTTTAACTAGTGTATTTAGACCATTTGTATTTAATGTGATTAATTGATATGTTTAGACTTTATCATCTTATTATTTGGGTTCCATTTTCCTATTCTTCTGCTTTCTTTTGCATTAATTAAGCAACTTTATGATTCCATCTACTTTGTTGGTTCATTATAACTCTTAACCATGTTAGTGGTAGCTTTAAGATTCCTATTTTTTCGTCTTTGTCTTTCACTTATCAGAGTCTATCTTTAAATGCTATTTCATTGAAAGTAATATTTTATTAAGTGCCAGACATTGTAAAATCTCCTTATTGAATGCTGGATATTTTTTATTCCTGTGTGTATATTTTTTTCAAATTTTAAAGTTTTATTGAAATTTAGTTGATTTATGATGTTATGCCATTTTCTGCTGTACAGCCAAGTGACTTGGTCATACATGTGCACATATTCCCTTTTTTATATTATCTTCCACCATGGTCTATCCCAAAAGACTGGATCTAATTCCCTGTGCTATTGCTCATGGACATGTTCTCGATCATGGTTCTGGCACACAGCTCTATTTCTTGGAAATGGTTTAATCCTTTTAGATACTAGTTTTAAAACTTGTTAGGTGGACCCAGAGCTGTGCTCATTCTAGTTCTATTTCCCCCTACTGAACCATTATCCTTCTGTGTATAATCTGCCCAATTTTAGGTGTTTCAGTCTGCCTGCTGAGAATAAGCACTGACAAGGCCTTGTCTTTGGGCTGGCTCTGTTATTTTTAATCCCTTTGGGTTGTTTCCTAATTGACGTGTGCTGATCAATACTCAGGTGAATATTTGAGGGGGACCATCTCTGGAGTTCTTTGTGTTCGGCTGTCTCTTCTTTCCCATGAACTCTCTTGAACTCCTCAGACTCTCAGTCTGTCTCCTAAACACAGGATGTCTGCTGGAGTTCACACTGGATGCCTCTCCCTCATTCATAGTCTGGAAACTCTCCTCATTAGGGCAGAGAGCTGAAGCAATTGTGGCATGTTAGTTTCTTGTGTCTCACGTGTCCTTTGTGGCATGATGAATATCCTGCAAACTGTTGCTTTGTTTATTTTGTATTCCCTCCCCCAACTATTTCAGGCAAGCATATTAAATATCTAGTCCCTGTTATTTAATCTTTTTTGGAGATAGAATCTACTAGGAATATTTTTTAAAGATAAAATTGACTTCTAAAAGTGTATTCCAAAACTATCTCTTCTTATTGATCCATGTAAATATATTCTAATTACATTAAGCTTCCTATTCCTTAGAATAATTTCACCAGACATAGATGCATCAGCATTAGCATGTATCAACCTCTTGGATAGACTGTTAAAAGACTTATTTATCAAAGGCTTTCAAAAAATTGGGAATCCAAAAAATATAGTAACAGGTATAAACTAGTAGTTCTTGCCTCAGTAAGATAACATGGAGCAAAAGGAATTGGATTTATGGCCTAATTTTCATTTAAGAGATGCATGACCTTGAGAGTATTATTTATTTTTTTTTACCGGTAATCCCTATTTCTCTCAGAAATAAGTGGACATGTTGGTTTAATAAGTTTATAAGCACAAATTAAAGTAGATATTAATTACTGACACCGAGTTTTCATTTTAAAGCTATATGATATTAATCCAAACGATTTCCTTCTTTTCAAAATGAGGTTTACAGAAGCATCGAACCTTTTAGATATCTAGAATACAGCACTTTTTATATTGATATGAATGTCTAGTGTAGTTTCAGTGATTCCTGTGGGTTGATCATACAGTAATTACAATTTCAAGTAGTTCGTATGTCTCAAAATGTTATCATTGCATATATTAATGCTATTCAAAATGCAGTTGTAAAAAGAAATATGAGAAAATTATTAAATAATTATCAAAATGAAGTTGAGTTAATAGGTGTGACATCCAATTATAACTTGCCCCAAGAGAAATATCAAGTGAAGGCTGAACATTTCAGCCTCAACTAAGATTCTTGTTTGTGCTAACTTAGACTAGGTAGGATTCGTAATGAGAAAGGAACTCTTTGTTAGTGTCTCTTCTCTTATTACCTGGATGTAATTTAGAACCTATGTATTATATATGTGGGTTAAACTACCAGTTGGAAGACCATTCTTTATTTCAAAATCTTGCTCTTTTCCTAGGAGAATGTGCTGAAATACATTTTAGGACATGTTAAAATTAAGTAACCCAGAGTGGTGGTTATCGACAAGCAAGGCAGGAGGCTAGAATGATCCACGTGGTAATGGGTTAGAGTTGGAGACACTAATCAGTATTGAACTCATGTTTAGCGTAAATGGATTTATATATATATATATATATATATATGTATACACACACACACACATATGTATATATATACACCTTCTATAAATATGTACATATTATTGGTCAGTATGTACACACATATATTTCCTTGCTCTAGTATCTGATAGTGCTCAGAAGCAACACAAACAACTCAGTAGCAACATGCTTACTCAGCACCCAAATCTTCTAATACCATATTCAAATTAAAGGAAGCAGGTGTTTTTAGAGGAATGTCCGATACTAAGCCCAGAAGTGATAATGTACAAGGTGAGCCTGGAGCACCTTGTAGTGCCAGAAGGAAAGTTTGTATTTTTAGTGCTCAACAAATTCCAAAATGATAGGAGTATGTCAAGCTGACACATGAGCCAAATGAAAAACTCCCAATGACCAAAGCATGGAAGAGTTTGGACAACAAAATAAAAATATGCTTTGGGAATGTAAACCACAGTAAAAAATAAAATAAAATAAATCCATGAGTCTATACTGCTGTAAATGAGATAGTGAATAAATAAATGGGGAGAAATGCAATCTATGAGGAAGAATTTCCAATAATTTATCAAAGTATTCTTCCATCAAGAAAGTGAAGCAAATGCCCTCCTTATGTGTGAGCTGTTAAGTAGGGACTTCCTTCTGGAGTGGAAGAAACTGACAGACACTACTTGAGCCAGGTATTCAAGATTCCGTAACAGAAAGTCATGTTTTTGGTACCTAGCCTCTCTATGATGTGATGAGGACAATGCTTTACTTCTATGGTCTTCTTTCCCAAAGCCTGTAAACCCAGTCTAATCATAAGTGATACTTCAGATGAATCCAGAGACATTTCGTAAAACACCTGAGTGTCATTCCTCAGACCAAAAACAAGGAAAGACTGAGAAACTATAATAACCAAGAGGGGAGTAGGAAACATGAAATGTAAATGTAATCTTGCTTGGGATCTTGGAATAGAAATAAGATATTAAGTGAAAAATAAGGGAATATGACTATAAAGTGTGGGTATTTTATTATAATAACGGTATATCCATATTGCTTAATTAATTTTGACAAATGCACCATGCTAATAATGCAAGATGTTAATAACTGGAAACTAAGTATAGGGTAAATGGGAACTCTGCCCTCTCTATACAATGGTGTTGTAAATCTAAATCTATGTGAACTTGTTAAAGTACTTAAATATGTTTGACTTATTTCTAACCTTATTTTAGCGGTTATCAGTTACTGTGGATGAAACAAACTATGAGCAGTATACAAATGGACTGAAATAAATATTAATGTCAAATAATTTATCTATCTATATACTAAATGATTGTATCTATCTATATACTAAACATCTTCCTTAAATTGCACAACTTGTTCCCAGTTGTTTTGGGTTTAGTGCAACACCCCCTACCTTTCTTTATTGATGGTACTGAGTAAATACTGAGAGAGAAGAAATGAGGAAAACAGATTTAGCTCGTTAAAAGTTGTCTCATGCTGTGTAATGTGGAACATATTTCTTATACTAACTTCCTTGATTGAGCACAAAATATTTAAGCACTTGGGTTGCCTTTTCGAGAAATACTGTGCCACAATGGAAATGCCATTTGAAGGATCCTTTGCAAATACCGCTTTTCTTCATTTTTAAGGCAAAAATAGGAATTAACTTCATGTAAACTCTTCCCATCAGCTTTTTTCACTCTTTTTATGAATTGCTTTTGAAATCCTCATCTCCTTTTGAAGGAATGACAGTGATCAAATTTCAAAATTTTGGGCTTATTTCAGGTTTTTTTTTTTTTTTTTTCGCCATAGCCAGCTTTTCCTGTAGTGTGTCCTCTGCATATTCGTTGTAAGACGGCTGGTTATTTTGTGTTCTTATTTTAGTTTACTGATTATCAGCATAAAGATTCTGTAGTTCTTGAAGAGTAAAACAAATAAAGGATATGTTTCATGGCATAATGTTTAGGAACTATTGTGGAATATCACTTACTGTTTTATTTTTAAAAGTTTAGCATTTATATAAAGCATGTTCTATGGTAGATATAGAGATAAGAGAGAATAATTCTACCTTTATGGACCTTATTGTCTATCAGCTACCTACGTAAGTATAATTAATACAGGATTAAAAAAAATAGTACAAGCCAGGAGATCCTGCCTATTGAGATAATTGCAGATACTTTTTGTTTTTTTTTTGTCTTTTTAGGGCCGTAGTTGCAGCATATGGAAGTTCTCAGGCTAGGGGTCAAATCAGAGTTGTAACCGCCAGCCCACGCCACAGTCATAGCAACATGGGATCTGAGCTGCGTCTATGACCTACAAGACAGCTCACAGCAATGGGGGATCCTTTAACCCACTGGGCGAGGCTGGGGATCAAACCTGCATCCTCACGGGTGCTAGTCAGGTTCCTTACCACTGAGCCACAACAGGAACTCCATTGAGAAGTTA
Source organism: Catagonus wagneri (assembly GCA_004024745.2). Lineage (NCBI taxonomy): Eukaryota > Metazoa > Chordata > Mammalia > Artiodactyla > Tayassuidae > Catagonus > Catagonus wagneri. The sequence continues at coordinate 6,608,966 of PVHT020000144.1, forward strand.
AACTCTTATTGTCACTATAAGTTATTTCCTCATTAACATCAAAAAGTGTAAAACTACAGTGGGGTAAACAAGAATTAAAAAGAAATAATGATAATGAAAAAGAGGAAGAAAGAAGCTGGGGATGGGAATTCTGGTAAGAACATGTCTGTACAAATCTGAGCTCCAAATGAAAGCCCCATGAGCCAGAGCAGTGCGTAATTTCAAGCAATCACAAGTTTGTCCATCAGATGTCTTTCTTTTTTTACCCCAGCTTCACTCTCCACCCTCTTCCACTCCTGTTTGCACAGAGCTACGGGGCAGTCTAGATTCCATGTCGTCCAGTATCCACTGGCTGATACGGAACCCCAAAAAATATGAGAAAGAGAAGGAGAGAGAAGTTATTTTCCCCTTGCTCCCTCTTGCAGGCTTCCCTAAGGCTGGCTGGGTCCCTCTACCAAGCATCACACTTGAGCTTAGCTGGCTTTTTCTCCAAATCTCCCCTCCTAGTTCTGGGTACACTTTCCTCTTTCTGCTTCAGGCTCAGGCATGCTAATAGCCATTACAAACCCTGGAGTATTGCCAGCCATCACATCATTTTCCTGCACCTGACCACGCCTTTGAACATATACCCCGTATTGAACTCTTCCTGAATAGCCCTTATTTGAGTGCATCTTAGGCTTCCTGATTGGCACATCCAGAAAATCAGAATCACAAGCAACTCATCATCATTCAGTCTTCTTCCCACTTCATTTTATAAATAATGAAAATGAGGCCATAGAGAGGTCAGCTTTTCCTAAGTATCTAAGTTAATGGTAGTGACTGGTCTAGAATCTAGACATGCCAGCTCCTACTCTTTCTAGTTCTCATTTCTCATTTGCTTTGAAGTTATGTAAATACTAATGTTTTGTTTCCAAATCTAAGATTTTTAAAGCTGAGTCAATGGAAATTCCTCCATTCAGTTTTTGAGCACATGAAATAAATGAAGACCACCCAAATTAGGATAGAGAGGCTATTAATTTAGAGATTGCTATAGCAAGGGAGTCAGCCACAATGGCTTTTATTGGGCAGAGAGTCCAAGGCAGGCAGAGGAGAGGGAAAGCCGATGGAAAGAAGTTTTGTATACACTGTGATTGGTGAGGCTGGAGATAAGCTAGGTAGAAGTGTAACATCTAATTTTTTGGATTTAGAGGCATATTTGACTTCCTCTGGTTGGTCCTGAGTTGAAAGCAGAAGCAAAAAAGAATTAAAAAAACAAACAAAAAAAAGAAGTTGGCAGTTACTGTGAAAGATCTGACTGTTTGGGGGTGATGGCTTCAGAGTTCGTAGGTCAAAGTTGTATTGTCACGTATGACAGCCATTATCTGTTTATATGGTCAGTCTCTTAAGCATGGAAGCACTTGATTTACTCTTTGCTTTTTTTACTCATTATCTGAAGGAATTTTGGCCTCTGAGTAGCAGATTAATGATAGATTATTCCAGGGACAAGTCAGCATATCTAGAAGGAGAAAGTGGGGCTCTGTAGGAGTAGATGGTGGAAGAGGGAGATGAATTTGGCATACCTTGGAACAGGTCTGCTAACGGTATGCCAGACTGAGGCAAACAGGATCTGTGCCTGTGACACCAAACCACACTTTAAAGGTGTGGTTTTGGCATAGCTGGTGGTTGCTGGTGTCCTTTTTTTTTTTTTTAGGGCCGTACTTGAGGCATATGGAAGTTCCCAGGCTAGAGGTTTAATTGGAGCTATAGCTCCCGGCCTATGCCACAGTCATAGCCACAGCAACGCCAGATCTATGCCGCGTCTATGACCTACGCCACAGCTCACAGCAACACGACATCCCTGACCCACTGAGCAAGGCCAGGGATCAAGCCCACATCCTCATGGATATTAGTCTGGTTCTTTACTGCTGAGCCACAATGGGAACTCCACAGCTGGCTTTTTATGTAGAAGCTTTTGTTAGTTATGAATGTGATTAGGTAACAGCTTTACCTGTTCTTTTGTTATTTGGGTGGCAACAGAATTTCTGATGCGAGCCAGGCTAAGAACTCTTATTCTCATCTGAGAATCTGGTGTTGGAGTGGCAACCATGTATGAGTAAAATATCACGTTTGGCCTTCTGGCTGCGGTTGCTGGGAGTCATACCTTGGTAACTTGTGATACCTGTTCTTATAATGGAGCAGAGGAATGGGTCTTCTTAGGAACATCAAATCCCATGTGAACTTTAGATTTAGCATAGATCCAACTGTATCTGCTTATCTCCAGCCACTGATAGAGGCAGAGATTCTAAGCTGTCAAATTGAGTTATTCTGTTCCACTCAGTTCACAAATTCCATTCATTGGCCTGTGATTCATTGGCCTGTGAGAACCTAAGGGCAAAAACTGACTTTTATTTTTACATACCTAGGGAATACCTAATTTACATAAAGGGTTATCCATTACAGCTGTGCTATTTTTTTTTTTTTTTTTTTTTTTAAATGGCTGCACTCATGGCATATGGAAGTCCCTGGGCCAGAGGTTGAATCTGAACTTCAGTGGTACAATGCCAAATCCTTTAACCCACTGTGCCAGGACAGGGATCGAACCTGTGCCTCCACAGCAACCCTCTGCTGGCAGTTTCTTAACCCACTGTGCCACAATGGGAAATCCACAGCTAAACTATTTAAAAAAATTTTTTTAAAGTATTGATACATAGTATTATCTTTGCCTTGAAAATACTTGATTCCTTAGCCCATTTTCACATATAATGTGAGAAAATATGTCTATGTCGATATAAAGTGACGATAATGTTTTTCCTTTTACATTTGTTTCCTTGAAAATACTATACACGGAATTCCTAACACAACTCAGTGGAAATGAATCTGACCAGTATCCAGGAGGACGCAGGCTTGATCCCTGGCCTTGCTTAGTGAGTTGAGTATCTGGCATTGCTGTAGGCTGTGATGTAGGTCAAAGATGCAGCTTGGATCCTGCATTGCTGTGCCTGCGGCTACAGCTCCAATTTGACCCGTAGCCTGGGAACCTCCACGTTCTTATGTCTTTGGGTTGTTGTCCTATAACGTGGAACTTAGAGTTTTTAGTGTTTGGTCTCATGTAAATAAATTTAAAAAGCTGAAAAAAAGTTAACAGTCATTATTTGTGTAAAATTTGAACCGAGCAATGATCCATATTCATAGTTGCTGAAATGCTGTGTTCGAAAGTAGTGTTAGAAATCCAGCATTGGCCACATCATGCCTTATTTATTTACAGGTTTTTGCAAATCAGTATAGTGGTAGAAATTAATGAAGTTAGAATACTTAGGGAACTAAGTAGAAAAGCTATGAGGGAGGTAAGGATCTATTCATATATTTCATGGAAACGCTAGTTTAATTGGTTTCCTTTAAAACTTCTGTAAAAGGGCAGTGATAGTTACTAGAAGTAGGAAGATAGTTCATGCTTAGTTAAAGAGATCTGGCCTTCTCTTTTGTTAATGAATGACTTCAAAGCCAAAATTTGCATTAAGAACATTAATGTGATAATTTTAAAAGTACCCGCTTAGTCTGACGTTTTTAGGATAACAAAACTAAATTCTAGTGAAGTTGAGACATGTGGAAGAACAGTGGTAGATATTAGGCAAAAAATAATCTGATCACAATAAAAATATGCTTTTGCTGGAAAAATCTGTCAAAAGTAATTCCAAGTATTTCAAAAACGCATGTTAAATGTGCTTTGCTACAGTTTTGAAGTAGATTAAAATTATATGCAAATTAATGCAAATCATGTGGCTTGAAGATTAAGTTTTGAAGTGCTATCTTCATTCCCTGGAGTAAGTGGCTGTTGAAGAATGGATGTATAAATATCTGACTGGCTGGCTGAGTGGCTGGCTGGTGGGCTAAGTGAATGAAGGAATGAATGATGGAACCTTTTTTCCTGCTTTGAAAGCTGTTATACCTTTTCTTCTCTGCCAGAGGGGCAGTTTTCTTTCTTTTTTTTTTTTTAATATTCAAAATAGAGTCCAGGGGCGTTCCCGTCGTGGCGCAGTGGTTAACGAATCCGACTAGGAACCATGAGGTTGCGGGTTCGATCCCTGGCCTTGCTCAGTGGGTTAACGATCCGGCGTTGCCGTGAGCTGTGGTGTAGGTTGCAGATGCGGCTCGGATCCTGCGTTGCTGTGGCTGTAGTGCAGGCCAGTGGCTACAGCTCCGATTAGACCCCTAGCCTGGGAACCTCCACATGCCGCGGGTGCGGCCATTAAATGACAAAAAAAAAAGAAAAAGGCAAAATAGAGTCCAGGAAATGGTGGGAAGTTGAAACCCCTTTAGTTTAATCCAGTTCAACCCTGTGAAGACCTTTTGCCTTCTCATGATGCTCCTCCAATGCAGATTTAATCTGAACCTCAGAGGGAGGCCTTTTTCTCTGCCCTCATCCATTCCCTGCATTTCCTTTGAGCACCATGGAGGCAGGCATTGTTTTAGATGCCACCCTGTTGACCTCTTATACAGCGATTTGTTAACAGTTTTTGCCAGCAATTCTTTCAGAAATTTCCTCATCCCTCAGATTCTGCCATATTTTGTTTTCTGGCCTTTCCTTCTGTAAAATTTGCTCCCTTTTCAATCTCCTTTTCTGACCTTGCCTTGGGAGTTCCCCGAGGCTTAGTTTTTGCCCTCTGTTCTTTCTCTGCTCTGGTGATTCTCAGCCCTGGCTATGATCACAACCTCTGAGGTGAGGCCCCAAGCATGGACACATTTTAAAAGCTCTGTAAGTGAGTCTGATGCTCAGCTAGAGCTGAGAACCATTTTTTATACTGTAATCCAGGGAATCGTTTGTGTCTCAAAAACGTCATTTTTGTCTCTCCTGATTAGTGTCACACCAGTATCTCCTTTCACTTAAGTGCCCGCTCTGTACCTCTGGCTAACCAAGAAGATGTTTCCATTTAGAAATATCACTTCTCTACTTTATCTCCAAATCATTTGTACCTCCTGATTTCTTTGTATTATTCTCCCAATTCTAATCCATAAATATTAATCTTTGACTTTCCTTCCTGCCTTTTTCTGTTCCACAACTTTAGCACATTATGATCAAAGGGACGCTGATGAGGCTAGCGTTGGCTTTTCATTTGCCCAAATGCTGTTTGTTCTCTGTTGCCAGTTCCTCAGCATCTGCAAATTCAGTTGACCATGGACTACATAGTAGTATTTACTATTGAAAATATCTACCTTTAAGTGGACACCTGAAATTCAACTATGTTGTTCAACTGTATTTTCTAGTTCATAGTCAACCAACATTTACTGGATGACTATTATGTTTTTTTTGTTTTGTTTTGTCTTTTTAGGGCCACATCTGCAACATGTGGAGGTTCCCAGGCTAGGGGTCGAATGGCAGCTATAGCCGCTGGCCTACACCACAGTCACAGCAATGCCAAGTCCGAGCCATGTCTGCAACCTACACCACAGCTCACGGCAACGCCAGATCCTTCACACACTGAGCGAGGCCAGGGATCGAACCTACGTCCTCATGGACACTAGTCAGATTCGTTTCCGTTGAGCCATGACAGGAACTCCTGGATGGCTGTTATGTGCTAGGAACTTTATATTCCTATTATTTCATCCTTCGGTAAAATTAAGTAGTAGTATCTCAATTTTAAGATGAGGAGACAGAGGTCCAACAACACTGGTCAGCATTTTTCTTATTAATGGACATGACTGGGATTCCAGTTTGGGTCTTCCAAACTGAAATCTAGTGCTTTGTTTCTCTAGTAAGTTTTTTTTTTTTGGGGGGGGGGTAGGTGGGAATTGAAGGGGATAGGAGGTTGCACTTTTATTCCATCAGCATATCCCTTTCCTGAGACTCAGTGAACATGATAGGTGTCATTAAGATGTTAGTGAACGGATGAAATGTGAGAAGGACCAGAGGATAATCTGAATTTCCTGGGTCTCTCTCCAAAAGCCCTTCTAAATTCAGTCTGAAACAGCATCAGCTTCCAGCATTGGGCTATTAGAGTCATTTAAATAATGCCTTGTTAATAGCACCGATGCTGAAAATGTTCTAAAATTATCTAGCATATGAATTTTCTAAGAAACAAGTTTGATAAGCTAGGTATGAACACTGCCACTGTTATATGAGGATTTAGAAAAATGAACATTTTGAGGTGTTTTAGACCAAATGTATTTCTTGCAAAAGGAGGGATTAATTTTCTCACCACTATGTCTTTGAAATGGGAAGTGAGGCTATGGTTCCCGGGATGGCTATTGTCCAGCTGAGGCTGTCTTCCTGTCACTATCTCTAGGGCACAGGGGAGCACGGCTGCCTTCTGTTCTCTGTAGCTAGACAGCACATGCCTGGGACAGCTGCTGTTCCATTAGGTCTCTCTTTTCTTCGTGAAATATATTTCCTAGTCTGGATTTGGTGAGTAAATGGAGTCTAGCAATCTTTCCTGGAATTTATCTGTTATACATTGAAAATGATAACTAGTTTTATTATCTAAATGAGTCCATTGAATGCTTGTATTTATTAGTTTATGTATGAATTGAATAAATAATAGATTGTAGCCATCAAGGTAACCACATTTTGTTGTCTGAGTTCTTCATTTCTAAAATTTAACCCAATAGCTTTGTTTTCTTAGATGCTATGTAATTTTAAACTTTTACTTGAACTTTGCTATGAATAGAAAGATTAGGAGTAGGAAGCTGCACTTCAAAGGGGAATGTAATTTTACTCTTCAAGTGAGTTGCTAAGATCAAAAGCATTTGAGGGGTGACCTGGGTGGCCATTACCAGTAATTGGAAAATAAGTACAATTTCTTATTACTGCATCTAAAAATGAAGACAACATTCTTTAAATATCCCATTTATATAAGAACTTGCACAAACTCAACCCACATGTCTTAATTAGAAGCAACTATAAAGACATCTCATTGTTTTTATAACTTGTGTTCAGAAATAAAACTGCTCTCATTTATTACATAGCAAAGATATTAAAACCCAGTCTAGAACAGAAGAAAAAGTAGCCAATGGTGATGTGCCAAAGATATGTAAGAACAGAGTTTGATTGCTACTAGATCCCAACAGAATTTTCTTTGGTCCTCAACCAAATCTACTGATTTTACTTGGCTTATTTCTGTACACATCTGACAGCTAAAGAATGGATTGCCTTTCAGACAAAAGCCTTCTCATTGTAATGGTTCATTTTGCTGTCTCTGCTTTGTACTAATAGGACCTTCCTATTTGAGATTTTAAGATGGGACCACTCCAGTCAACAGCATTCTATGGAAAGAAATTTGTGAAAGAAGCTTTCAGAATTTTTTTCTACACTATAAATAAGTTGTATTGAATAGGATTTGTCACACTGATTCCATGGGCTCCTGAGTTATATGTAGATGTTAACTTGGAATCACAAGTAGAGTGTCCTATCATCCTTTTTTTCCCAAGACACTGCAGTTGAATTCTTAACCCACTGTCACACATAACAGACTCCCCGTTATCATTTTAATGATCTTAGAAATTAACAATTATAGTCTAGATTATCTGGACGATTTTCTAAAGTACACTTACAAAATATTTCGGTGTCATGTTTAGAATAAGTTCAGTTTAGTTGTTTTGTCTCTATGGGCAAGAACTAAGCAACCATTCAGATACAGAAAGTGAGGGAGTTTGAGCCATTTCCTGGCCCTCCCCTTGCCCGTGTGTACTGTATTCATGTTGAAAGTGGTTGAGTTTCGTGGGGAAGAAGGGATGTTCCACATTAAAAACAGCTAGAACCAAAAGCTTTCATGCCATACTTGGAACAGCTGTGCATGGGGAGGTGCAGTAGCAGTAAGAGAAGGCTGGTGAGGTGCATGGAGTGAGAGTAATCTGTGAGAATAAGTGGGTTCTAGGTTGTGGAGAGTGCCCTGGGCTTGAGCAGTGAGGGACAATTCAAGGTCCAAGTCAGGGCTGTGACAAGAAGAACTGTATTCTAGAATTTTTTTTAATATAGTGTATTTCCTTTTTAATGACATCTTCAACTAATAGTTATTGGTTGTCTTTAAATAAACAGCTCTTAATTATATGTCAAAGCATGCAGGGCACTGTGAAGATAAAGTGGAAAATGAATACCTGGTCCCTGTCATGAAAGAACTAATAAGCTGTACAGGAGCTAAGGGGCTATATAGATGTAAGTTAACATTATTACTGTACTAAAAGAAAAAGCATTGTTCTAAGTGGGCAATTAAACTTACAGAAGAAGATTTATAGCACTGAAAATAGCCTCAAACTCTAACTTGTTACCTAACAATGTTTTCATTTATTGTATGAAATGGTGGATGCAAGCTGCATACCCTATTATGGTTTGATCATCGGCAATTTTATAGTTATACCATGTTATAGATAAATCTTGAAGAGTCCAAGTATTCAGCATTAAAAGCACTTGAGACAAGGGCAAGAAAAGCAAAAATAAACAATTGAAACTACATCAAACTAAAAAGCCTCTTCACAGTAAAGGAAACCATCAGCAAAATGAAAAGACAACCCTTTTTTTGTTTAATAAGTAGAAGATATTTGCAAATGCTGTATCAGAAAAGGAGTTAATATCCAAATATATAAATAACTAGACATTTTTCCAAAGAAGACATATCTATGAGCAACAGGTATGTTAAAAAATGGTCAGCATCACTAATCATCAGGAACATACAAATCAAAGCTATAATAAGACATCACCTCACATCTACTAAAGGGGCTATTATTGAAAAGGCAAGAAGAAGCAAGTATTGGTGAGGATGTGGAGAAAAGGGAATCCTTGTGCTTTGGTGGTACGAATGTAAATCCAGTGTAGCCACTATGGAAAAGAGTATGGAGGCTCCTCAAAAAAATTAAAAATGGAACTATCATATAAGACAAATTCCGCTTGTGGGTATTTAACTGAAGAAAATGAAAACACTAATTTGAAAAGATATATAGATACACCCCTGTGCTCATTGCTGCATGATTTACAATAGCTGAAATATGGAAACAATCTTAGTATCCATCAATAGAAGAATGGATAAAGAAGATGTGGGGTGTGTGTGCGTGTGTGTGTGTACATACTTAGGCATATACATACATACAATAGAATAGTACTCAGTTGTAAAAAAGAAGAATGAAAATCTTCCCATTTGTGATGATATGGATGGACCTTGAAGGCGTTATGCTAAGAGAAATAAGATTAAAGCAGGTATGATCTCAGATGCACAATCTAAAATAAATAAACGAACAAACAAAACAAAGCACAACTAATATATAAGAGAACAAACTGGTGATTGCCAGAGTGTAGAGGAGGTTTGGGGTGCAGGACAGGCCAAAGGGGTAAAGAGGGTCAAACGTTAGAATTTCCAGTTATAAAATAAGTCTTGGGAATGTAGTATTCAGCATGATGATTAGAGTCAGTAATATTGTATTGCACATCTGAAAGTTAAGAGAGTTAATCTTGAAAGTTCTCATCACAGGGAGAAAAAGTGCTTTTGTATGGTGACAGATGCTAACTATACTTATTGCTGTGATAATTTCAAAGTGTATACAAATATCAAAGCATTGTGTTGTACACTTGAAGCTAATATAATGTTATATATCCATTTTAAAAAGGCACTTGGCTATGGACTGGTGTCTTTGAATGTTACAGTTTGGGAAGATCAGAGATAACCCTCCCCTTTTTCTCCCACAGTTGGAGGAAAGGCCAAAAGACATTACAGAGAGCTCCATGTTTTCTGGCTGCTTTAACAGCAGGGCTAGAGCTTTTCGTAAAGACTCCGGGACCAGTATTGGCATTGGGTTAACTTAATTCCTCAGTTTTAAGTAATCAAGCAAATATCTGCTGAGTTAAGTTTGAATCCTGTAAAAGATCTATGTTACAGTGGTCTTGGACAAAATATATTTAAGTTAAGGGAATATTACATATATCTGGCCACTATTAAAGCACGAGCAGAAATATAAAAAAAAATCCTCAGAAATTTTGAGTAGCATGCATATTTTTATTAGTTATTATCCTCATTATGTGATCAAAACAGTTCATTAGGAGAAATGCTTTCCCACAATGGAAAGGCATTTTGAGAATTAATAGAGTGGAGCTGGAGAAAGCAAAATAAGAGCAAAAGTTTAAAATGTGAGGAGAGAGGAAATTTCTCCCACCCCAGTCTTCCTCCCACGGTTCAGCAGCAAGCATGTTTATTAAACCAAAAGTGATCAAATCACTTTTACTGTGTCAGCGTGGGCTGAAAAAGACACCTGCATTTCATGAATTGATGAGTAATTGTTTTTAGTGCTGATTCTGAGTACCCTGTTGATTGCGGTTGTGTGATGTGGTTGAAAAAGCACTAGGTTTCGAGCTGGAACACCTGGATTTAGGTCCTGGCATCGCCACTTACCTTATACATTAGACTTGGGGCAAGTCAACCTCACCATGGTGACTTTATTTATAAAGTGATTTCCTGTAGGGCCCTTGTATGTATCAAAGAAGAGAATCACAGGGAAGCTCTTAGACGATGGTATGCGATACTAAAATAAACTCTTTGGAGTTGGACATATATTTGTCTTTAAGTAATATGCTTTGTACAGATGAGGGAGCATCACCCTGTTCTGTCTTCTGTGCTGGACAAACGTATACTCCTCTTGGAAAATGATATGCATGCCAAGCAATGTACTTTGATGGAAAAAGTAGCATAATGCATGTATGAAATAGCATATTTTTGCCCCTCCTCTCTCTCTCTTCTCTTTTGACATACATGTCTGGGAAAAGCAGTGTGATGGTTGGAAAGGGAGATTTATTGACCTAAGGAATAAACAAGTTCAATTTTGGAATAAAATGCTCCATTTACCCACCCACTAGTTAAATATGTATTTTGATATTTATCAAGGAATTCCCGTCATGGCTCAGCAGAAACAAATCTGACTAGTATCCATGAGGATGCATTTGATCCCTGGCCTCGCTCAGTGGGTTAATGATCAGGTGTTGCCGTAAGCTGTGGTGTAGGTTGCAGATGTAGCTCGATCTGGCATTGCTATAGCTGTGGCATAGGCCGGCAGCTGTAAATCTAATTCAATCCCTAGCCTGGGAGCTTCCATATGCCTCTGGAAAGAGAGACAAAAAAACAAACAAAAACAAATAATTGTCAAAACCTATCAGAGCGTGAGGTAAAATAAATACATGTATTTACTAATGTATTTTGATATTAACTTTTAACATAAATGAAGTTTTTAGCTTTATGTATGGGTTTTTATGCTTTTCTTCTATTGATCAATTAAAGGCAGTCTCGAGTTTGGAATAATTAAGTATATAGATGCTATTGCACTTATCAAGGGATATAGAGTGGAATATATTGTTTTTTAAAGATGATTTTGCATCTCAAAAATTCGAGTTGGAGTTCCCATTGAGACTCAGTGGAAACAAATCTGACTAGTAACCATGAGGTTGTGGGTTCGATCCGTGGCCTCACTCAGTGGGTTAAAGATTCGTTGTTGTTGGGAGCTGTGGTGTAGGTCACAGACACAGCTCAGATTTGGCATTGTGGCTGTGGCATAGGGACCCATTAGACCCCTAGCCTGGGAATCTCCATATGCTACGGGTGCAGCCTTAAAAACCAAAAAAAAAAAAAAAAAGTTAGAGTTGTGTATCTCTGAAATTAGGTTTGTTAATAAGAAATATTAAATATATAAAATTCTATTGTGCATGTAACTTAAGAACCATATATAATAGATACAATGATTGCAATGATAATATGTACTTCTAAAATACCTTTAAATTACACCAGAGAGAAAAAAAATATGTGGGTAAGGGCATATGTGTGAAGTGAGTGTGTATATGTTTGTTAGTATGCAGACATTTGTGAAGAAAATACAATGCTAACATTAGTTATTTCTAGGATATGCGATTGTGAATGATTTTTCCTGTCTTTATTTTAGAAAATTTCTACAATGATCATATACATTGTTGATCACAAGAATGTAGTAGAAGTAAATTTTTACACGGTATATAAAACTAAAACACGAAGCTAAAACTTAAATGTTCCTTTGAAATTAAAACACGTCTTCAACAACAGCATTCCTTCCCTGCTTTTAAGTCACATTTTTAGTGCCCAGTTAGATGTTTCATTCTCAATAACATAAGACGTTTAATTAACGTCCAGTGGTGTCTGATTGGACCCCCTTGTGTGTCATACTTTCACATGAATTATTATAATGTAACATACATTCTAGTAATACAATGAAGTTTTGCAGTCAATTTTCATAATTAGTAAGCTTTTCCTTTTATATGCTTGTAAGATTATAAACAAATAGTTTAAAATGTACTTTTACAAGCTGCCTCACCTTTTTCAAATCTAGAATCGTATTAGAGGTTAGTTTGTTTAAGCAGCTTTTAATAACTAAGTTTGGATTCCTTGATTTAAAGGGTCTAAGAATTTTAAATGTTTGCATTTTCTTTCGATAACTATATATAGGTTTATTATTTACCAAAGGGAGATTGACCTGTGCATATAACATTCAGCTTTGGAAGTTGATGAATTTGGCTCTAGACAAGTTTGTGATAGCCCTGCTGTCTTCCCTTCAATGACAAGCTCACTGCTGTGGAAAGACTGTCCCCTCGCTGGGCTGCTCTAATCATGTGGAAATTTCATCTGATCTCTGCTTCCCTTTAATTTTTAGTATCTGGAGTCATAATGAATAAGACTGTTTCTTCTTTTATGAGATGACCCATCCCCTATTAGAAGACCACCACTCATCCTATCTCACTTTTCTAAGGCTTACTACCAATACCCCACTTCCAGTTTGGTTTATTCGACAAAACCGTCTTTATACTCTGCTCTACCCATTGGGGCTACTCAGATGACCAGGATAACACTGCCGAGGAGCTGCAAAATAAAAGGAGGTTCACAGAGTTAAGAGTGCGATTGGAGAGTGAGAAAGGCCCGTGAAGACATTAAGACTGTACAATGTAAGTTCGGACTGGATAAGGGCAGGCTTTTCATAGAAGGCTGTAGTTGAATCAGACTCTGAGTCAAATACGAAAGTATCCTCAGAGAAGCAGAGAGAAGGGCACACCATGCAGGCGTAGCATCACTGACAAAGAGCTAAGTTTCAAGAGCTGGACAGACCTGCTGAGGAGAACCTGGGTGAGATGGTTCTAGAGTATCCTCTTGGTTAGTTATCCGTAGATCATAATTTGAGGGAAAACATTTTAACCATCAAGCTACATAGTACTTATCGTTAGGTGCTCTATAAAAAGCAAAATGTTGATTTTGGAGTTAATTTTTTCCAGATGTGAAGTTACCTTTTTTTTTTCCCTGCTAGGCTTCCTTAGTCTTTATTTGTAAGGAAGAAGTTGTTTGTTATAATCTTGTTTGCGTCGTTAACACTTTAGTGAACTCAGTGCTTCAAGGTATTATAATAATGGGGACTTCGTATATTTTTTCTCAATACTGCCTTACAGGGCATCAAGTCTCTGCTCTTATAGCGGCATAACTTTCCATGGCAAGGTCAACTGTGATAATAAAGTACATTACCATCATGTCACTTAAAGATTTTCTATGGCAGCAGATACTTTATTGAAATAGTTCAAAATATTCTCGTATTTCCAGTAAGCTAGTTTTAAGGAAACTTAAAGCACATCAGGACTTATACAATTGCACATCTAATACAATTGAATATTATTAGCATAATTAAAATAGCAATTACGTTAAGTTACTCAGTAGTAGTACTTAAATCCCAGATAAAAATGGAGTTGAATAAAAATTTAAGGCTCGTAAGTTTAAGGATTGAGAAAATGTTAAAGATGTAGAAGCATTTCCAAATTCAGGTTATTTGTGATAGCTCTGAAGAAATAACTTAAGGGCTTTCACAATTCTGTAGGAAAAAATTGCACTATAAAGCCATGCCTTCTTCATAAAATGAAGCATTAAAAATGTAAAATGTCTCTGCACTCAACTTTTAGTCTTTTTCTACAAAATTAATACTTAATGGCATGCTTCCCGTGCTTGCAGTTGGCACATTCTTTTTTGTGGCACCAATACAAACTAATCTCCTTCTTGTGATATCTTAGAAGTTAGACAAAAAATTTTTTCCTGTTTAATGTTTTTTTAAAGTGTGAGTATCCTTAGTACTTTTCACCTTGAATGCTGCTTTTGATTATAGTTTTCTTTGCATGAAAATTAAAATGCATAATGAATTAATATCCAGATGTTCTAAAGCTCAATCTGGGATAAAACTGATCTTGAAGGTGGTGTAATTTCACTGGAGATGAAAGAATCAATTGAATTGGAGGCTGAGGTTAAGCCCATTTGTGTTATAGGCATCAAAGTTTATTTTCCTAGAGTTTTTAATCCTTCAGATTTATACCACATGCAGTAACCAAAATCAGTACTACTTAAAACTCCTCCGAAAAGTATATTTTTTCAGCATCTAATTTTCAAAAAATAGAGTCTACATAAAGGTGGAGATAAACAATGCATAATCTTTTGTAACACATACTTTTTTCCTAAACCACCATGCAAATTTAATTGCTTAAGATATACTAAACCGGAGACCATGCCTGATAAAATTTATAAAATTAAGACTTTGAAGGTCATTTTTTGTCAATATTGATGCTTTGAAGAATCACACTTCCCACCTGAGCACCGTGGAACCCAGAGATAATTTTCACTTTCTTTTTAGCTAGTATAAATTCTAGACATGCAGTGATGTTGAAAAACACTACCTCTTTATATTCAAAAGAAAAAATTTTATTCCTTGCTGAAAACCTATATGTATATACTTCTGGAAACCTACTAAAGGTTGCCATCGTGTGTTTTCAATTGCTAGTATACGTGGAGTAACCAAACCACTTAGTTTGAGATGGAGCTAGCCCTAGCAGAAGCAAACTAAAGTCATAATTTGTTGCCCTCTCAAACTGACCCACTGTAATGTGAGTTTATTAAAACTGATTTTAAAAAGACAAAGAAAAATAATTGAATTTGCCTTTTTTCCTTTTTTTTTTTTTTTTTTTTACTGTAGTCCTTAGAAAATAGCTTTCAACTCTAAATAGAATTGGAGGAGTTCCCATTGTGGTTCATTGGTAACGAACCCCACTAGTATCCATGAGGTTTCAGGTTGGATCCCTGACCCCACACAGTGGGTTAAGGATCCGGCATTGCCATGAGCTATGGTGTAGGTCATAGATGTGTTTCAGATTTGGTGTTGCTGTGGCTGTGGTGTAGGCTGGCAGCTGCAGCTTTGATTAGATCCCTAGTCTTGGAACTTCCCTATACCACAGGTGTGGCCCTAGAAAGAAAAAAAATAAAAACTGAAATAATCTGGGCAGTGTTGAGTACAATAGAACAATGAGTAAAACAAATGATAACTACTAGAACTTAATCCTATGGTATTTTTTCCAAATTACAGATGTTTCTGAGTAGCACATTTTGCTCATGACCAGGACGTTGATTAGGACAACTCAAACTAGCTCGCTCTGCAGCTCTGTTTTCTGAGATTAAAGTTGCAATTTTCTACTAATTAGTTTTCATTTCTGCCACGTAGGACTCCTTGCCTGTCAAGTGCCATGTGAGAGGATGAATCTGGTGGGCAGGATGTCAGGGCTTAAAAGTTGCGAGACAGAGCAGAATGGAAAGGGTATCCATGTTGGGTTGCGGGGGGCAGTAGAAGATGCCTATTGCATTGAGAGAAATGATGCTGATGCTAAATTACTGGTGTTTAGAAAACAGAGAGTGTACTTATGAGGAAAAGGCAAAAAATGCCAGCCATTCCAGCAGTATACCTTACTTTTCTTTTTCATTTTACTTAAGGTAAATCTAAAAAAAAAAAATGCTGCTAGTATGCCTTGTTGAGCTACAAATATGAGTGACATTCTAGAATAATGTCTTAGAAGTGTCAGTGTCTGCTCAGTAATACCACGACGGTAGTGTGTTACTATTTAAATGATTTTGTTTTTGGAGTTCCCGTTGTGGCACAGTGGAAATGAATCCAACTAGTATCCATGAGGCTGCGGGTTCAATCCCTGGCCATGCTTAGTTGGTCAGGGATCTAGCATTGCCATGAACTGTGGTGTAGGTCACAGACATGGCTCGGATTGTGTGGCTGTGGCTGTGGCATAGGACTGCAGCTGCATCTTTGATTCAGCCCCTAGCCTGGGAACTTCCATACGCCTTGGTTATGGCCCTACAAAGAAGAAAAAAAAATGATTTTGTTTTCTGAAGATGCAAATCTTTAAATACAGTATATAGATTTTTCTGTATGGTGATTGGAATACTGGCTTTGCTCCGTTTTATAATGAGGACAAATTTCCTCTGGTTTATTTTTCCCTAATTCAGGTGGTAACGATGATCTCTCTCTTCTTGAGAATATTGTTTCCTCAACTAAATTTAAGACGTATGTGCCCTTTAAATAGGTTATTGTAAAAAATACAAATTGCCAACATTGTACCACAGTAATAATCACATTTTTGCAAAACAGGGTTTTTTGGTATTAATTCAATTTAAAAAATTAAATAAGAATTAACGAGAGACATCTTTTAACATTGTAGGAAATTACAACATTATCAAATTTATTTTAAATGAATAACACAATTCAGGTTGGGTAATATTCCAGAAGCTACCTTATAGAAAAATGAATATCTACACAATTCCCAGCTAGACTAAAAGTAATTCAAAAAAATTTTTTTTTTAAATTCTATTTATTTCGATTTCTTTTCTCATGATTAACCTTAAAGCAGAATATTCTGTGTGTGTGTATATGTGTAGTAAATAGTATTTATTTTTCAAAGCAATGGTCTCTCAAGCCCTCCTCTAATTTCTCTAGCATCTAAAATGAGGTAATATAAAATTCCCAGGTGACTAGTAAGTATTAGTTGTGTTGACACCAGCATGGGTGTATGGGTGGCAGTCAGAGGTATAAAAATGATTATACATAATTTTTATGCTGCAGAATTAAGGTTGCCTTAGATGCTTGCATTTCCTTTAAAGAATAATATTTTCTCAAGTGAGGAGGATTAAATCAGAGCCTCAAAAAAGAGAAGTGATATATTGACATCTGGTATAAAGAGTTACTATAAATGGGATAAGGGATCAGTGTCAGAAAAGAGTAAAATATGCTCCTAAAAAATAGAGAGGGAGACTCTAATGATTTCATTTTTTTTAAATGCAACCAAAAAAATTAGAAGATTCTTCCCATTTAGATTTATCTTTTTAAAACTCCCCAGAGTAGGGAGAATAGTTTCTGTTAGAATAGCTGGTTAGGATTTCTGAGAAAAATGCTAGAAAAAATGATTTTGAAACAATCTAGGTTTGTTTTTTTTTTCTTAACTTTAAAAATATTTTACATCTTTGCTTAAACCAGACTCCTGATGAAGAAAATGGCTCTGTGTGGCAGGCCTGCGGTATGTGCTGCTCTCCTAATTTCTCCAGTGCTGATTCACTAAGTACTGCTGCCTTTACTTCTCAAAATTTTGAATTCCTTGAAGGGAAGCTGAGTCATTAGGAAACATTGTACTAGAATAAGAGAAAGTAGGTCATTTACTAGACTTGGCTTCAGATTGATGATAACATGGCTCTCAAACTGAAGGGCACACCCTAACCCCCTGGGAGCCTTACTTAATAATCCAGGTTTCCAAGATCCATCTGTAGAGTTTCTGATTCAGTGTGTTTGAAGTGGGGCTCTCACAGGTTCTCAGGTTGTTGCTTCTAGTCTTGGGCCACACTTTGAGAATCTTGCGCCAGTGGAAGCTTGGAGGAAGAAAAAAACAAGGCAAGCCTTGGCCAGAAGTTTGGCCGAGTTATCCTGTTGGATGGATAAGTAATGGAACCAGCCTTTATTAATTCCTACATCCTGTGTTAAGTCTTGACATCCAATTTTCCATCCAATTTGAGGAGGGATTTTCCCATTTAAACTTCTCGTTTCAAATATCCTTGAGTTGCGAGAATGATTTCTGTTAGAATGGCCTAGGATTTCCAAGCAAATGTGCTGGGAAAAAAAAAAAAGGATTATGAAACAACATATATCTATTTTAAACTTTAAAAACATTAAACATCTTTGTTTAAACCTGACCCCTGTTGAAGAAAGTGGCCCTAGTGTTTCTCTGTGTTACAAAATCACCTGCGCAGAACAAATTTGAAGCTAGGGCTGTCACTGGACCTGAATGTCAGCCTTCGACTGGGTCTGAAGTCTCACCTCTTTGCAGCAAAACATACTTTTGTGCTTGTTTCCAAAGAATATCTATTTGCTTTGCTTCTATGTTCACATGTTATTCAGAAGCCTTCGAGGTTGCTTGTGTTTTTATACCATTGACTTCTAAAATTATATTCTGACCTGATACCCCTCACTGGCAGGCAACACTAATTATTTTATAGCAACTGAGTATATGAGTAATAGAAAGATACAGATATGAGGAAAGAGCTGCAACTCTCAAATGGTTGGAGAGGATATAGAAACATATAGAAATGACTGTTCAGTGAGAAGCAACTAGGTGGCCATGAACTATGCTGAGAAAAATGCCCGCATTATATTACCTTAACTCAGATGAGACCATCCCAAAGAAGATCATGACCTTTTTTTGTTAGTTCATTTTTATGGTTGCTAAGTATTTATCTGTTACTAAGTTTTAATGAAGAATAATTGATTTAACGATGTGTGACAATGTCTGCTGTACAACAGTGATTCAGTTACACATATAGAAACATCCATTCTTTTTCAGATTATTTTCCTGTATAGATTGTTATAGAATATTGGGTAGAGTTCCCTGTGCTATACAGCAGGTCCCCAATGGCCAACCATTCCATATACCTCAGTGTGCACATGCCAGTCCCAAACTCATAATCCACCCCTTCCCCACCTGTCCCCTTTGGTAACATTTCCCACTATGATCTGTCCCTTTTGATAGCCATAAGTTTGTTTTTGAAGTCTGTTTCTGCTCTGCAAATAAGTTCATTTGTATCCTCTTTTTTAAAAGAAATAATCCACATATAGGTGATCTCATATGATGTTTGTCTTTGACTTATTTCACTTAGTATGATAATCTCTAGGTCCATCCATGTTTCTGCAAATTGGATTATTTCATTCTTTATATGGCTGAGTAATACTCCATTCTATTTATGAACCACCTTTTTTATCCGTTCCTCTGTAAATGTGTGTATGTACTCATTGTGTTAGTTTCCTGACATCAGTTTGAGGAAAAACAATGTAATATTTCTGTACAAAATCCTTCAACTGCTCTCAAGTTGCTCATTTATCCATATTTAAGATGGTAAATAATTTCAGTACCACCACAAGTTAAAAAGTCACAGGTAGGAAAACAGCAATATGACTCATTCTGAGCTGTGATTTTAGCATTTAAAGTTGTTTAACTGGAAACATTAGTTTAAAAATACTAGATTTTTTGATTTAATATTTTAGTTTAAATAGCTTATGTGGAAATTCAGCTTTATGCAGTATGTTCTCACTGAGATGTCACTTTAGTTATATGCATTATTAGAAAAAGTAAATTTAGGAGTTCCCATCATGGCTCAGTGGTTAATGAACCCAACTAGTGTTCATGGGGACTAGTGTTCATGGCTCAGTGGGTTAAGGATCCGGTTTTGCCATGAGCTGTGATATAGGTCACAGCCATGGTTTGGATTCCGCGTTGCTGTGGCTCTAGCCTAGGCCAGAGGCTGCAGCTCCGATTGGACCCCTAGCCTGGGAACCTCCATATGCCACAGGTGTAGCCCTAAAAAGACAAAAAAAAAAAAGTAAATTTAGGTAAAACTTTCGGCAGTACCATGAGCTTCTTGAAGGTGGGGTACATGTTATGTATTTTTTACATCGTTTATGTCCCTCTGCATGGTGCCATGTGTATGATCAGAGTTCATATCTGGTGAAGAAATGGTAAAGTATTACTTCCACTGAGTTATAAACTTTTTTCTTTAGCTCAAATCAGCCTATTTTTTGTGAGAAGAAAAATGTCTAAGATGGTGGCTTTCAATAAGAACTTGAAAGAGGTCTGTTGTACATTTCACTTTATTTCAAACCTTATTGATAACCTACATAACTGACTTACCCTTCTAGGTCTGTTTTAAAATAGGACAAGGTGATGCTTTTTATATGTGATTTTATGACCATTTGACCTCTGACCCCCACTGGACCACATTTCTAGGTCAGATTATTGAGGGGGGACAGAGATGCAAGACTTTGAAGATAAAGTCTCCCAGAGCACACATCTTAAAAAAGGAAAAGGTATCATGTATGATAAAGATTACCTACAGTTAAATGTGAGTTGAAAACAGAAGCATGTGTTGAATCAAAAGTCAATTTGGGAGAATGTAATAGCGCATAATCTGACAGGGTTAATGTTACCCTCAAAGGGAATAAACTAGAAGCCATAAAAAGTATACGTATCCACCACTTATTATGTTCTATGATGTTCCTGCTGAGGTAAAGGGATGCTTGAAGATGAAAATAACTAGTTTATATAAAGCTGTATATTCTGATAATTCAAGATTTAATTTTCTGTCTTGCTTATTTTTTTCATGTGGAAAATCTTAACTCTATTTGAGTATAGTTCCGTTTTGCACAACTCAATTTTTTTGTAATGAGGTTTATTGTAGAAATCATAAAATAGGGACTGGAACTGTACTCTAATATTGTCCATATTTTGCTCAGAGACACAAAATTACACTGTTAGTTATGTAAGGGATAGCAATAAAATATATTTTTACAATCTTGATGGTATCTGTGAAAAAAGTGTGTTTTAAAGATTGCACACACACATCAAATCTGATTTACTCTTCTGCTGAATATAAGAGAGTGGCTGATTTCTTTCAACTCTGAGAACCTGGCGTAGACACCCTTGCCTTTATATAGATTGAGTGAATAGATCTGATTTCAGCTGATTTTGTTTCATATAAAACTATAACCTTCACAAGTACACATCAACTTCAGACTCATTGGAGAGATTGATTACTTTAAAATTTTTTCCTCCAAATTATTTGTATAAATAATTTATCTGAAAAATATCTTTAAAATTTTACTATTCTTCTCACCTGTAGAAAGGTTTGACATAAAATAAGCCTGCTTAAAAGTGGAAAACAGGTATGTGATAAAGCACCATACATAATTAAAAGACAGATGGTGAAGAGTATCTGCAATATATTTAACAAAGAATTAATATCTAGAATATGAAATAAATTTCTGTGAATCAAAATGGAAAAGAATGAAAAAAATAGGAAAGAACTAAGATGGTTCTGAACAGTAATTTTATAGAAGAATGACATGACAAACAGGAACAACTACTCACTTTCACTGTCTGGAAATTGAAAATTAAAGTGCTTTCTGAAGATGAGCAAGATTGATAAGAATTGATAATATTCACTGGTGGCTGTCTCACATCATAGGATATATATTTTAATTGCAAATCAGTATGTATGCACACACAGAGAATTGAAATTAAAGTTTCACAAACAGTACTTATATTTACTCTCTGTCAAGCAGTCTTGTATTTTTCAGTCCATCCTAGTTTATCTTTAAGAAAATGATTGTAAGCCAGTTCATTGATTTCATCTCACCTGCTTCATAACATATAATTATAGAAATACATTCAAATATTTCCTCATCAGTTGTACTATTTGCAGATATTTTGGTTGTTTTCTACTGTTATTCTCATGAGCAGTGTTACCATGAAGGTTGTTGTACACATCTCTAGGTTTGCGCCCACAAGGTTCTTTCTTGTAATAGAATTACATAGTCTTTGGGTGCGTCCTTATTATGTTTTCATTGATACCGTTAGACTCTTTATAACGATTGGTTCTAATATACATCCCACCAATGTAAAAAGAATTGCCATTGCTCCATTCCCTTGCAATAATAGTCTAACTCTTTTAAAATTAAAAAATTTATACCCATCTAGTGGGTATAAAATCACATCATGTAATAGTTTTTTATATTCTTCTAATTTTAACTGACATTAGATATTTTGATGCATTATCTCTCTTCTGTGAAATGCATTTATTACTTGTGCATATTTTTCCTTTGCATGGAAGTGTTTTCTTTACTTATATTTTTTTTGCTTTTACCCTGGGTATTAATCCTTTGTCAGTGTTGCCAATATCATCTTTCTGTTGGAGGCTTCTTATTTCACACTTATCTTTTGATAAAGAAAATTTCTTAATTTTAATGTGGTTGAATTTGTCATTTTTAATGACATGTTTTTTAAAATCTTGTCTAAGAAATCCTTTCTTATCTCATTGTCTTAAGGATATTAAATACAATTTTTAATCCCCTACCTGCAGTTGATTGAATATTATGTGAAGTAGAGGTTTAATTTCATTTTTTCCCCATTTGGATAACTCATAGCTGTTCATGTACTTACGGATTGTTCGTAGTTGATTTTTTTACCTTTGGTCGTTTTAAAATTCTTTTTTCTTGATATGTTTCACTGTGATATAAAATTATGGTTGGTTTGTTTGTTTCTGATGGCCACACCTATGACATATGGAGGTTCCTGGGCCAGGGACTGAATCTGAGCTGGAACCATGGCAAGTCTGGATACTTTAACCCACTGTACTGGGCCAGGGGTCGAACCAGTGCCTCCAGAGCAACCCCAGCCACTGCAGTTGGATTCTTAACTCACTGTGCCACAGTGGGAACTCCTAGGTTTTGTTTTAAAAATGTATACTGTTCAAGATTTTCTAGATAGGAAATGTGAGGACTCTATTCTTGGTAATTCTAGAAAACTTACAGCAATTATCTCTAAATTATTTTGTCTTCGCAGCTATCTTCTTGAAAATTTGATTAGATAAATGTTAGGTCATTTACCTCCTTCTTTACATGATGCTTTAATCACGTAGTCTTATAGTTTGTACCTTTTGGTCTCTATGGGCTGCATCTGTGTAATCTTTAATTTTTTTTTTTAGGACCACACCCGTGGCATATGGAAGTTCCCAGGCTAGGAGTCAAACTGGAGTTATAGCCGCCAGCCTGTGCCGCAGCCACAGCAATGCGGGATCCGAGCCATGTCTGCTACCTACATCATAGCTCAGGGCACACTGGATCCCCAACTCACTGAGCGAGGTCAGGGATTCAACCAGTGTCCTCTAGAATACTCATGGGCTTTGTTAACCACTGAGCTATGATGGAAACTCCTCTTCACCAATATTAATTATGCTATTTTGCATTTTCATTCTGTTTTTAATTTCAGTTATTACATTTTTCCTTTATTCTATCACCTTCCTCATTTTTTGATTTTTTATTCTTTTAAAGCTTTCTTTTTATTTAACACATAGAACACAGGTACTTTACATTCTCAGTTTTAACTTTCTAATATGCAGTATCTTTGAAGACTTGATTCTGTTGTTTCTGCAGTCTGAGTCATTCTTAGTGCCTTGTGGGTTTTTTTCTTTTCCCTTTTTTAAAGCTATATTCTTTAGAATTCTTTGGAACTTACTTGAGAATATTTGCGTGTCTTTCTTTTTCCCTCAGCCATTTGAAGCACTACTACCCAGAATCACTTTAAATTAAATTCTCAGCTTCTGGTTACTGGAAATCAGGAGGGATGTATTCAGATGTGGTTCCCCCCCCCCCCCCCCCCCGCCTTATACCTCCTGCCAGGGTCAAGATAGTCAAGTTCACTTGCTGATCTCCTACGTGTGGTGAATTTATTTTTAACACTACTGCAATAACAATATGGAGTTTCTATATCTTAGTTTTTTGTGAATATTTACCATGCATGTCTACTATACACGCTGCCTAGAAGTAGTTTCCTTCTCTATACCCTGTACGAATGAATAATATCAGCATTACTAAGTTTTGTCATATACTCTCAAAATAAAATCAGGTTTTAGTGCTTACTAATTTCCCGGACTCCTCTTTCATTTGATTTTTAGCCTCTGTGGCTTCTTTTTTGTCCTTGATTTATAACTTTCATTTTTTTAATTAAAAAATGTGACCTGGTTTTGGTATATCTTTCATTTAGAGTTTCATTCATCTTCCTAGAGGTTGAAGTTTCAAGTTAATTGTTAATAATTTTTAAAATCCATTTTTAAGATTCTTTTTAAAGCACTTGTTGAGCTTCTTTCAGGTTGTTTTCTCATTTATCTCAAGATTGTATCACTCGAGTTCTTTGATGCAGAGGTGCTTGGGTATTTAAATTGACTCTGGAAATTCTTGCAACACATAATTCTAGGAAGGAAAAATGTCACAAATGAGAAGTAGTGGCGACTGGGAAAAGATGTCCACTGAGATGTAAGAGTGAAATTTGGGGTCTATTAACCTTGATGGAATAATTAGAATGCTGTCACTTTTGAGGCAGATTACAGAAGATTTACAGAACACTCAGAATCTCCTGAGAATTATGATTATTTTTAATTCACACATTATTTTAAAAATAGAAACTCTTTTGGTAAATGTATTTGAAAATAAGACTTCTAAACTGAGCCCATCTGCTTTGTGCTTCAGCATATAACTCAGCTGAATACTGACCTTTTTGCAACCTTTGAAATGAGCATAGTTTGAGGTGCTAAATTCTAGCTAATATGAGAAGCGTGTTGGTATTTAGGGAATAGTGAGGGGCTGACATCTTTGTAATATAACTTCTGAACCTTTTTGTGAAATTTAAATGCTAGTACAATGTTTTTGTCACAAAAGGCTAATTTGAAGGCTCTTTAAAAAACTATTTCTACACATTAGAGCTTTGCAAACATCTGATTGATTAGTGATATCTTGCTTAGCATTTATGAAAATGGGGCAAACCTCAAAAGAAAAGCATTTGAAAGAATGTTTTTCCTGTCCCTAATCATATATATTTACCTGTAGGTAGGGACTATACTAAATTAGTTTTAATTTGTTTTCGATTGGATATATAATCCTCAATAATGGGAGTTAAATAAATTTATGGTTTTATAGGAAGATAAATTGTCATTTTGTGCTTCTGAAAGTAGTGGTGGTTTGTGCTAATGGAGAGATGGAGAATTAGTGCCTAGAGAATGAAATAAATCAATATTTTCCAAATAATTGAACTGTTAACATATAACACTATATATGCACATACATCTGTGCATATGCCCACACATTCATACTCTTTTTGAGCTGGCACATGTTAGACCAGGTCTCAGATGGTAGTCAACCAAGTTGAACAATTAGGATGGTTTGCCCAGCTTTGAGTGGCTGCAGATTTGCTGTTTGAAATTTCTTTTACATTTTGTCTCTGTTGCATTTTATTGAAAACATTATTTGATTTGAGATGTGCTAATGAGATATTCCTGTTCTGATGCTTTTGTTCTTTTGAAGCAAGACCATCTCATCTTTGAATTCATTCCTTGAAGTAGAAAGGGAGTGATTGAAGCTTCTGTGTCTCCTTGATGTTTTGCAGGAAGTTAACCTTTCTGGCACAACTGAGATCTCTAATTTATTGTGATTTGGACTCATAAGCTTTTTATTTTTTGTTTTATTATTTTTATTTAATAATTTGTATTTTTTCCCATTGTGGCTTGTTTACAGTGTTCTGTCAATTTTCTACGGTATAGCAAGGTGACCAGTCACACATACACATATACATTCCTTTTTCTCACATTATCATGCTCCATTATAAGTGACTAGATAGTTTCCAGTGCTATACAGCAGGATCTCACTGCTTATCCATTCCGAAGGCAATAGTTTCCGTCTATTAACCTCAAATTCCAAGTCCATCCTACTCCCTCCCCTTCCCCATTGGCAACCACAAGTCTGTTCTCCAAGTCCATGATTTTCTTTTCTGTGGAAATGTTCATTTGTGCCATATATTAGATTACAGATACAAGTGATATCAAATGGTATTTGTCTTTCTTTTTCTGACTGACTTCACTTAGTGTGAAGAGTCTCTAGTTCCATCTATGTTGCTGCAGATGGCATTATTTGGTTCTTTTTATGGCTGAGTTGTATTCCATTGTGTATGTATACCATAGCTTATTAATCCATTTACCTGCTGATGAACATTTAGGTTGTTTCTCATGTCTTGGCTATTGTGAATAGTGCTGTAGTGAACATGTGGGTGCATGTGTCTTTTTCAAGGAAAGTTTTGTCTGGATATATGCCCAAGAGTGGGATTACTGGGTCATATGGTAGTTCTATACACAGTTTTCTAAAGTACCTCTATACTGTTTTCCATAGTGGTTGTACCAATTTACATTCCCACCAACAGTACAGGAGGGTTCCCTTTTCTCCACACCCTCTCCAGCATTTGTTATTTGTGGACTTATTAATGATGACCATTCTGACTGGTGTGAGGTGGTACCTCATGGTAGTTTTGATTTGCAATTCTCTAATAATCAGTGATGCTGAGCATTTTTTCATGTGTTTGTTGGTCATCTGTATATCTTCTTTGGAGAAAATGTCTATTTAGGTCTTTTGCCCATTTTTCAATTGGGCTGTTGGCTTTTTTGCTGTTGGGTTGTATATAAGTTGTTTGTATATTTTAGAGATTAAGCCCTTGTCAGTTGCATTGTTTGAAACTATTTTCTCCCATTCTGTAAGTGTACGTTTTTTGTTTGTTTGTTTTGTTTTTTTAATGGTTTCCTTTGCTGTGCAAAATCTCAGTTTGATTAGGTCCCATTGGTTTATTTTTGCTTTTATTTCTGATGCTTTGGGAGACTGACCTGAGAAAACATTTGTAATGTTGATATCAGAGAATGTTTTGGCTGTGTTCTCTTCTAGGACTTTGATGGTGTCTTGTCTTCCATTTAAGTCTTTAAGCCACTTTGAGTTTATTTTTGTGCATGGTGTGAAGTTGTGTTCCAGTTTCATGGATTTACATGCAGCTGTCCAGTTTTCCCAGCACTACTTGCTGAAATGACTGTCTTTTTCCCATTTTATATTGTTGCCTCCTTTGAAGAAGATTAATTAACTGTAGGTATTGGAGTTTATTTCTGGGTTCTCTATTCTGTTCCATTGGTCTGTATGTCTGTTTTGGTACCAGTACCACACTGTCTTGATTCCTTTGGCTTTGTAATATTGCCTGAAGTCTGGGAGAGTTATGCCTCCTGCTTGGTTTTTGTTCCTCAGGATTGCTTTGGCAGTTCTGGGTCTTTTGTGGTTCCATATAAATTTTTAGATTGTTTGTTGTAGTTCTGTGAAAAATGTCATCATTAATTTGATAGGGATTGCATTAAATCTGTAGATTGCTTTGGGTAGTATGGCCATTTTTACAGTATTAATTTTTTCAACCCAGGAGCATGGAATATCTTTCCATTTTTTTGAATCCTCTTTAATTTCCTTGATTAGTGTTTTATAGTTCTCAGCATATAAGTTTTTCACCTCCTTGGTCAGGCTCATTCCCAGGTATTTGATTTTTTGGGGTGCAATTTTAAAAGGTATTGAATTTTTGTATTCCTTTTCTAATATTTCATTGTTAGTATACAGAACTGCAACTGATTTCTGAATGTTAATCATATATCCTGCTACTTTGCTGAATTTGTTGATTTCAGTTCAAGTAGTTTTTGTGTGGTGTCCTTAGGGTTTTCTATATATAGTATCATGCCATCTGCGTACAGTGACAATTTTACATCTTCTTTTCCAATTTGGATACCTCTTTTTTATTTTGTTTGTCTGCTGTGGCTAGGACTTCCACTACTATGTTGAATAAAAGTGGTGAGAGTGTGCATCCTTGTCTTGTTCCAGATTTAGTGGGAAGGCTTTCAGCTTTTCTCCACTGAGTATTATATTTGCTGTGGGTTTCTCATAAAAGGCTTTTTCATGTCAAGGTATGTTCCATCTATACCAACTTTGGTAAGAGTTTTTATCATGAATGGATGCTGGACTTTGTCAAATCTTTTTCTGCATCTGTTGAGATGATCATGTGTTTTTTGACTTTCCTGTTGTTAATGTGGTGTGTGTATGTTGAACTATCCTTGTGAACTTGGGATGAATCCTACTTGGTTGTGGTGTATGATCTTTTTATATGTTGTTGGATTCAGTTGGCTAAAATTTTGTTGAGAATGTTTGCATCTATATTCGTCATAGATATTGGCCTATAGTTTTCTTTTTTGGTGGTATATTTGGTTTTGTTATTAGGGTGATGGTGGCATCATAGAATGTCTTTGGGAGTGTTCCTTCTTCAACCTTTTGGAAAAGTTTAAGGAGGATGAGTATAAGTTCCTCTTTGTATGTTTTGTAGAATTTACCTGTGAAGTCATCTAATCCTGGACTTTTGTATGTAGGGAGTGTTTTTATTACATATTCAATTTCATTTCTAGTGATCAGTCTGTGCAGTTGATCTATTTCTCCTTGATTCAGTTTTGGCAGGCTGTAAGTCTCTAGGAAGTTGTCCAATTCTTCCATGTTAAATTTGTTTGCATACAATTTTTCATAGTATTCCTCTTATGATTTTTTGTATTTCTGCAGTATCCATTGTGATTTCTCCTTTTTTGTTTCCTATTTTGTTTATTTGGGTTTTTTCTCTCCTTTTCTTGGTGAATCTGGCCAGAGGTTTGTCAATTTTGTTTACCTTTTCAAAGAACCAGCTCTTGGTTTTATTGATTTTTTTTCTATTGTATTTTGAATATTTTATTGATATCCTCTCTGATCTTTATGATTTCCTTTCTTCTGCTGACTTTAGGTTGTGTTTGTTCTTCTTTTTCTAATTCACTTAGGTGGTGGGTTAAGCTGTTGATTTGAGATTTTTCTTTTTTGAGGAAGGCCTGTATTGATATGAATATCCCTCTGAGCACTGCTTTTGCTCCATCACATAGATTTTGAATGGTTGTGTCTTCATTATCATTTGTCTCAATGTATTTTTTAATTTTCTTCTTGATTTCCTCATTGACCATTGGTTTTTTTCAGTAGCATGTTATGTAGTCTCCATGTTGTTAGTTTTTTCTTATTTCTTTTCCTGTGGTTGATTTCTAGTTTCATGCCATTATAGTCAGAGAAGATAGTTGATATAATTTCTATACTCTTAAATTTGTTGAGGCTAGCTTTGTGCCCCAGTATGTGATCAATCCTTGAGAATGTTCCATGTGCACTTGAGAAGAATGTGTATTCTGATTTTTTGAGATGTAATGTCCTGAAAATGTCAATCAAGTCTAACTTTTCTATTGTGTCATTTAGGATCTCTTTTACCTTACTGATTTTTTCTCTAGAGGATCTGTCCATTGATGTGAGTGGGGTGTTAAAGTCTCCTAATGTTGTTGTATTTCCATCTATTTCCGCATTTATGTCTGATAGTACTTGTAGGTATCTGGGTGCTCCTATATTAGAGGTATATATGTTGATGATTGCAATATCCTCTTCTTGAATGGATCCTTTTATCATTAAGTACTGTCCTTCTTTGTCTTTCTTTATGGCCTTCATTTTAAAGTTTATTTTGTCAGATATGAGGATTGTAACTCCTCCTTTCCTGTCTTGTCCATTGGCCTGAAATATCTTTTCCCATCCCCTCATTTTCAATCTATATGTGTCCTTTGCCCTAAGATGAGTGTCTTGTAGACAGCAGATTGTAGGTTTTTGCTTTTTTTATCCAATCTGCCACTCTGTGCCTTTTGATTGGAGCATTCACTCCATTGACATTTAAGATAATTACTATTATTATTTTTTGTCTTTATTTTAGGGCTGTACCCATGGCATGTGGAGGTTCTCTTACTGGAGATACAGCTGCCAGCATACGCCACAGCCACAGCAACACAGGATCCGAGCCATGTCTGCAGCCTATACCACAGCTCATAGCAACAGTGAATCCTTTACCTACAGAGCAAGGCTGGGAATCGAACCCACAACTTCATGGTTCCTAGTCGGATTCGTTTCTCCTGAGCCTTGATGGGAACTCCATTTAAAGTAATTTTTGATAAATATGTATTTATTGGCATTTTAAACCTTGTTTTTCATTTGATTCTTCTTTCTTCCTTTCTTTTTTTGGTTAGATGATTTCCATTTATTTTATGCTTAAGTATTTTATTTTTAGTTTTTGTGAATGTAATGTTTGGTTTTTGATTTGTGGTTGCCCTGTTTTTTAACTGTGTTAACCCCTTCCTGTATCTGCTTGCTTTAGCCTGATAGTCATATAGGCTCAAACACATTTTTTAAAAAAAACTCTATATTTTCTTACTTTCTATGCCTACGTTCTGTGATTTTGAAGTCCTTTTTTAGCATCTTCATGTTTGTCCTTTTGCTGTTCCTTTTTTTTTATCATCACTTTTACAATAGTTTTTTTTTTAATCTCTTTTAGATCTGTATGCTGGCTTATTTAAGTGATAGCTTTCCGACTGTGGTTTCCTCCATCCTGTTTCTTCTAACTTCTTTTTTTATTTAGAGAAGGCTTTTCAATATTTCTTTTAGAATGGGTATAGTATTGCTGTACTCTTTTAGCTTTTGTTCGTTGGAGAAACTCTTTATTTCCCCTTCTATTTTAAATGATATTCTTGCTGGATAGAATATTCTAGGGTGCAATTTTTTTCCTTTCAGTACTTTAAATATATCTTGTCCCTCCCTTCTGGCCTGTAGTGTTTCTGTAGAGAAAGCACCTGATAGCCTTATGGTGGTTCCTTTATAATTAACGCTTTGCTTTTCCTATTGCTGCCTTTAGAATCCTCTCTTTAACTTTTGACATTTTTATTATAATATGACTTGGATGGGCCTATT
The DNA here is from genome assembly GCA_004024745.2 of Catagonus wagneri. NCBI lineage: Eukaryota > Metazoa > Chordata > Mammalia > Artiodactyla > Tayassuidae > Catagonus > Catagonus wagneri. The sequence goes on from PVHT020000144.1 coordinate 6,639,482, forward strand.
TGGGTTCAACTTGTTTTTGTCCCTCTGTGCTTCTTGTATCTTGATATCAGTTTCCTTTAGATTTGGAAAGTTTTCGGACATAGTTTCTTCCAATATATTTTCAATCCCCTTTTCTTTTTGTTCTCCTTCTGGAATTCCTATTTTGCATAGATTGGCCTGCTTTATATTATCCCTTAGCTCTCTTATATTGCTTTTGTGTTTTTTTCCTTTGGTTTTCTGTCCGCTGTCCTTATTGGGTTATTACCATTATTCTATCTTCCAAGTCACTAATTCATTCCTCTGAATTATTCTTTCTGCTCTTTAGTGCCTTTAGCTCAGTTTGCATCTCTGCAAATTAATTTTCTAATTTTTCTATGTTCTTCCTTGTATTTTCTAGTTACTTTCTTAAGGAATCTGCATTACTGTTCATATGCACTCTTAATTCCCTGATGTCCAGCCTTAATTCCTTCAGTATTTTAATTCTCTCTTTTAAACTCAGTGTCCGTCAGACTGCAGAGGTCTGTTTCATTGTTTTCTGCTTTAGGCGAATTCTCCTGTTCTTTTAACTGGGGATGGTCCCTGAGCTTCTTCATCTTGCTTATGTTTTTCTTTTTCTGTGAGTTTAGGGAAGCTGGGAAAATGCTCCTAAAGGTCAGAATAACTTCAGTAATGTGAAGTCTCTAAATGGAATGCCAGTCGTCTAAAACATTAGAAAATGAAGCAGAGACTTACCCTAGTTTATACCAGTGGATTCCCTTACTTCCCATTTATTCATCTTGCTGTGACACATGCTTCCCTTCCTGCTGTTCCTCCTCAGTCACTGATAAAGATTAGTGAACCAGACCAGGAAATATTTCAGGTCTTCCTGCCCATGTGATTTTGCTATTTGTGAGCTCTGGAAGAGTGTGGTAAAGAAGTAACTGTTGCCCCCAAGTCACCATGATAATCCAAGTGACATTCCTCAAGGCTTTGGAAATGATAGGATATGTGGAGAGTATTAAAACAATATAAAAATATACCTAGAATAGTATAGAATTTAACTTCTTGTCAGCATGGGTGGTAAGTTAGCATTGTACCTAGCTGGATTCTGAATTTAAAAACATGTTTGACAGATTTTTGTTTTAAAATTAACTTTAAAACAAAATATCTTTCTCATTATTTTCTCTGTCAAACTGTTTTGACTTTGACATTACATATTTTATATGGGTTAAATAGATATACTTAGTTCTATATACTTATTAATAAGTGGGATACATTGCAAAAGAACCACCCATTATCAAATGGCCAGCATAACAATCTCAATGAAGTCATATAGAACACGTATTTGTCTTTTTTTGTTTGTTTTTGTTTTTATAGGGCTGCACCCACTACATATGGAGGTTCCCAGGCTATGGGTCCAATTGGAGCTTATCCGCCAGCCTACACCAGAGCCACAGCAACGCAGGATCTGAGCTGCGTCTGCAACCTACACCACAGCTCACAGCAACGCTGGATCGTTAACCCACTGAGTGAGGCCAGGGATGGAACCCACATCCTCATGGATGCCAATCGGGTTCATTAACCGCTGAGCCATGATGGGAACTCCAAACACGTATTTGAACTAAATCTTTTTTTTATAGTTAGTTTTGATTGTTGAAAGAGTTTTGAGTGTGAAATCATTATGACTCCCATGGTGTGATATAAGGAGAGGTATGAAAAAGTAAAATGAGAATAGCATTTTACAGGTGGCTATGCTTTAACACATTCAGGAGATGTCATTTTTTTTTAGATTCTTGTAACAAGTCTTACTTGGGAAAAAACTTTACTGTTTTAGGTGCTGTTTTCTTCAATAGGTTGCTAGGTGATTGCACTGCTTTTGAATTTCAGTGCAATACAGTACTCTTTAATTTTCATAATTGCAATTATGCAAAATATCACATCTATGTATGAATACAGGTAAGGTTCTAGGTAAGTCTTGTTAGAACTTCCTATGGTAATACATAAATTTAGGTAAAATATAATAAAGCATGTGATGATTTTGTGTTGCTCTTTGTCCAATATTTAAATGTCCATGTTGAAAAAAAGTCATACTTTTTCCAGATACAAATTAGAATTGCGTAGTGGACACTCAACACAGATTTTACCAGAGCTGATACTTAAATCCATATACACAACAAGCTTCCCTAAGCAGTGGATTTCTAGGGATTAATGTATTTCCCAAGAGGCTAATGCAACTGTGCCTTTGGTCGCGGTCTTAATGTGCTTGAGACCTGCAATAATTCTGCAGAAACGCAATGATCCAGAGTATCTTGTTTCTTAATTATAAAAGCTATGGTAATTATTCCATTTTAAGTGCTAACTTAAAGTTTTAAAGGCTCAGTAACTCAGCTGAAATTTCCTTAATTATGATGGAATGGGGATTGTTGAGTATGGTTCTGTCACTAATAATAATAAAGAGGAACCCGCCACAATATAATTTGATATCTCAATAATAGAAGTTAACATGTTGAAGTTCTATGTTGTATTTATCCATCATTCATTCTCCTTCTTACCAAACAGTGCTTTAGAGTTCTTTGGATTATTTAATTATCAAAATATGTAAGAATTTGCCAGAAAGAATTTCCTACTTTCTGCTCTTTGGCCCTTCTTTTTGGTGCCCTATTTTCTTTGTAACCACATTTTATTTATGTTTTTGCTATTATCATCATGGATGTCCTATTACTCATCAAATTTCATTAAGTATTACTGTGCGCTAAGTCAGATTTGCATGGCATATGGTGCATAATTTTAAGAGTCTAAAAGAGGGAATGTTGGTTAATTGTCGATTATAGTACCATGTGAAACCTCCATAATAGCTAAATAGAAAGGGAACTGGGGGGGGAGTTCCTACTGTGGTGCTGCAGAAACAAATCCAGCTAGTATCCATGAGGACACAAGTTGAATCCCTGGCCTTGCTCAGTGGGTTAAGTATCCAGTTTTGCTGTGGCTATGGTGTAGGCTGACAGCTGTAGCTCTGATTCGACCCCTAGTCTGAGAATGTTCATACGTCACCGGTGTGGCCCTAAGAAGCAAAAAAAGAAAAAAAAATGGGAGGATTTTTGGCATCACACAAAGAAAAGAAAGATATTTCAATCATGTTGTTAAGTCAGAGAAGTCCTTGGGGTAGATGTCATCTATGGGCTGACTTGAGAATAACAATTTAGTGTTGGTTGGTTGGATGAAGGCTGGATGTGTCAAAGAGCTAAGATAGAATAGTAGGCAGGGTTGGGGCACTTGGAGCCAAGAGTTCAGCAAACTGCTGTCTTCATTCAGTGCTATGTTTGTGTTACACAGAATAAATCATACTTAAGGAATCTAGTAATAAGAGACAATATCAGCACTTCTCACAAACACAGGCTTGGCAAGTCAGAGGACATCACAATAATCATAACAAATAACGAAATGAGTGATGAATGAACTTGGGAGAAAAAAGAAAAACAGCTTGAGAATATGTTCAATTATCTTTTTTCCACAAATATCAACTGAGCACTTTTAATGCACTAAACATGGTGCTAGAAACTGAGGAAGTGACAATGAACACAATAAATGCAATCTTTGCCCACATGAGCCTCAGTTTTGAAAGAGAAATATATGATACATGAGCAATTACAAGTTGTGATAAATGCTAGTTAAAAAAAGTAAAGGATGTAAGAAAGAGTCAGAGGCAGAGATAGCAAATGAAGACTTTTTAAAATGTAGCTAGAGTCAAACAAGCATTTTTGAAGAAGGGATATTATGTTGAGGCCTAGAAAGAAGATGAGGGATATTAGTGGAAGAGCAAGGTGTGTAGAGCATTCTGGGTAGAGAGAGAGGAGCATTCATGAAGATGCCAGGTGAAACAGAGCTTGGAAGCAGCCCAAAGAGACTCTGAGAACAAAGTAAAGCAGACAAGGGAACCAGTGGTGTAAGATGAGGCCAACAGGAGGGGTAAGTAGAAAAGAACTTCGGGAGGTCAAGAAAGTGAAGGTGAAGAGTAAATTAGTACAAAGAAGTGGGGAACCAAGTGTTTCAGAGTCTGTATGGAAGTGATGCAGTTCAATCAGAGTTCAGGGAGCTTGTTCTTCTTTCATTACAGTTTCACAGAGGAGTTTCTTTCAGGCAGTAAGGAAGATGGAGGGGTGAAATAGAAGTGATGGGAGTAATCTATGTGAAAAGCACGTTAGAAGAACACCTATCAATGATTGTCCTGAGAAAATGGAAGGAATCTAGTTTGAGATAAGGAGGAAGGATGGTTAACAAAGCAGTCTAAACAGTCTGCTGGAAGACAATGAGAATGAAGCAGAAAATAAGAATTTGCAATACAATATCTTGAGAACCCTAATGATAATGCCATTATTTTCTACCTAGAATATGTGGGAAATACACTTCACTGAATATTCCATAGTGAAAGCATAATACTGGACACAGAGCAAACATTCAGTAGTTTTCAGAATGTTTGACGTCCTTGGGACATAATGCTAAATGTTTCCTGATCAGGGGATATTCTATCATTCTCTTTAAAAAGATAACCATTAGAAAAAGAGGAATATTAGTTTCTCTGTCATAAATATATGTAGACTTACGAGATTTCAGGTCAGACAAATGGATATACAGCTGCCTCATGTCCATGATGATATAATTAGATATTCATTGAACGTGTTCTCCCTCTCCACCCCCCTTGAAAATTTTAAAACAGTTTCCCACTTATCAGTTATTGCTAAAGAGCCAGCAAAACCCAAGGTGCTATCTAATTTTCAAATTCTCATCATGGTTCAGCGGAAACAAATCTGACTAGCATCTATGAGGATGCAGGTCTGATCCCTGGCCTTGCTCAGTGAGTTAAGTATCCAGCCCTGCCATGAGCTGTGGTGTAGATCACAGACATGGCTCAGATCCCACGTTGCTGTGTAGCTGTGGTATAGGCCAGCAGCTACAGCTCTGATTCGACCCCTAGCCCTGAGAAGCTCCATATGCCATGGGTGCAGCCGCAAAAAAACAACAACCAAAATATGTCATCTAATTTTGCATCATTATCCTAGTGCTACAGACTGTTACCCTGGGAGATCTTGACATTTTTCTTTTTCTTTCTTTTTTTTTCCCCAGCTTTCTTCAGTTAATGTCATTGACAAGCTTTATAAAGTCGTGGCTTTATTAGTTCATGACTTTGCACCAGATATTTTAAGGGAAAGCTTCTACATAAGAAAATAACTTTTACTCCTGAGAAAGAAGACAGTTTGTATCAGACTCACTCACACCTTTGGTGCCTTTATGAGTTGTTTGATTTTGGTAATTTCACCCTAAGAGAGAAGTTGTGAGACAAACATATCTCCCCAAAAGATCCTTAAACATCGGAAGTGATGAGAGCTGGTTTTCAAACTTGTTTTCTGGATATATCTTTCAGCCTAAGCCCCAGTAGAATCCATCTGTGTTCATAACTACTAACCACTTATTAACTTCTAAACAGACCTAATACTGTATTAAAAACTTTAAATTTATGGAAACAATGTAATCATCTTATCAAATAAGTTATTAAGACCATCATATTATTAACTTTTAGTTTTCATCATGTGGTAAAATCACTTCAATTTCAAGTCACCTTAATTGAAAATGCCATTATTTTGATCTGAATTAGAATTTTTAAAAACAATTTATGTTTTAGAACATTTATGGCTTTAACTTTCACAAAATCATGTGTCATTCCCTTGTTTCCAATAGCCTACATGGTTTTGTTTGAGTTTTTGAGGAAACCAAATATTTAAGAATTTTTCCTTTTCTAAATTTCAGTGAAGTTAGAATGTAAAATTTTAAATCTGAAGTAAAAAATTTTTATAGAATTTTGTTAAAAATGGTATACTTCAAGGCAAAAAGTATTTTTGAAACTTAAAATTAAGTAAGGTCCACTTCCTTTTTCTTTTTCCTAAAATAGTTAGACTATGAACAATGATAGCTATTGGGAAAATTAGTAATATTCATAATCATGAAACTGTAGGTAGTAGTTACTGTTCCACTATAAACAGAAATTTTGGAAATCCAAATAGGAAATTTTTTAGTACACATATTTGGGTATAGAAAACATGGTATGATTTTTAAGAAATTGATGAGACTACCCATACGCCCCAACATCAAGGTCTGTGGTTTACAAAACTAATTTTTTTTAATAAATGTGAAGGTTAATTCAATAAGAGCACCCTCCACCATTTATCAAGATCAGACCTGCCTACAGAAAACATTACCATTTGTTCATAAAGCTTGGGAAAGCTTAGAAATCGTGGCTTAAAATATGTATATTTTTTTCTGACATTTAGGTAGAATGGTATCATTTCTTATGAATGAACTTGATTCTTGACATTCACTTAAATGCTAACTTAATTTTGGCACTGGGATAGTCAAGGCTTCCAAATTTTATGGTGGTTGAGTTATCCTGGGATTCTGTTGAGTGACTGGGAATGAACAGGGCCTCCCTCTAAAGGCAGGACAATAATGGAGAAATTAGATGAATTTCCAGCAGTAACAGATCTAGAAAGAAAACCTCTTGAGTGTAATCCACAGCAAAGCCTGAAACCCACTTGCTGTAAGGAATTTCCTGGTGGCCTTAGGGAGGATATTAATGGAACTCTTTAGGCTTAACCTCGTTAAGAGACTGTTAGGCAGCTTTTGTTGTTTGTACTTTAAAGTCAGGAATTTTAAGTAGATTAGAGTGAAGAACAGTGCAGTACAGCATAAAGTTAACATTATACTGTTAATAACACTCAGCTGAATTATTAATTTCTACCAGAAGTTGCTTTTAAAATAATCAGGATTAACTCTAGGAATAAGGATTATTTTCCCCTCTTTGCTTCTTTATCCGAAGAATGAGTCTTTATAATTAAGAATACCTTATAAAAACAAAAAGGGAACCTAGCCATAAAAATCTGTTGTATTAATGACTGATTCTATTAATGTACTATAGCTGCCTAATTCATTATTCCAATAGGGAAGGGAAAAAAAATCAAAAGAAAAGTGTTTTCATTCAAATTATTGAGCTTTGTGTCCTAAGAACCAGTGGGTGAGGGAACAGTTCTGGGATGATTACCAAGAGTGGTTAAAATCGAAAGGTGCTGGTGTGCTCTTTCTTTCTGTTCTGGTGAAAGAGCCATTTGAAAAGCATGCAGGCAACATGGCCTGGACTCGGAAACAGAGAGGCTGGCAGATGGTACCACAGGATGGAGAAACTGCTGGCAGATGGTGTGGACTATTTGAGCAACAAAGACACTTTTGGCTACCAACGCGAAGAGTTGGAAAGAAAGAAGAAGACAACTTCTCCAATGTTGCCAGCTTGTATACAGAAAACGTTTTGGCAGAACGGAGACTGACAAAAGATATTCAATTGTTAACTGCAAGGAAAGCAAAGAGTTGCTGTTATTAAGTTTCATAAAGTGTGTTCCCTCTGGTGTGATTTGAATGCAGTAATTTCAGATGGAAGAGCTCTTTAGAGATCAGCTAAGCCAACTATGCTGACTGAGTATTGGGACCCACACTTCTGTTTTTAGCACTGAAAATATACCTCTTCAAGATATTATTTATACAAAGTGTAATCCAATTTCCTTTTCATAAGGCTTTTTAAAAAATCTTCACTAATGACTCCATATCCTGACTTCATACTGTGAAGTAAAATTGTAGTTGTCCATTGTAGGAATTAGGAGTGGTTCTTGTTTGTCAACTGAAAGTGTCCTTCAGCCATGTTTAGCATGCTAAATCACGTGTTGGGGAGTCAGGCTTGGCTAACATGACGTATAGACTTAGAGTTTTATCAGTAAAGGGTATGTATGCATAATTGTGTCACTGAATTACTTTGGGGGTTGTAGTCGTTACCACATGTATCCCATTTGTTTTCTGGAGCCTCTGAAGCCACCTGTAACAAATAGGCATTTAGTTCCTAATGATTTCACTGGGGCTGCTACAATTTTTCATTTGTAGCTTTTCCACCTTTTGCTACCTTATATCTCTCCCTCTTTCGCCTCTTGTTAGATATTGCGTTTCCAGAATTAATTAATTCAGTTGACTTTTACCTAATCACTTTCACCCACCAGCAGCACTTTAAACTGAAATATATAATTTGGTCATTCTAAAGCAATGCTGTTTTCATATATCAAGACCGCTATTAAGGAAAAGAATTGGAATGTTTTAAAATCAAATATTAATTTGAAACACATTTCTGTGAATAGAAAAGCCAAATATATGTTTTTTTTCTAATAATTATTTCTCCTTAACTCTCTGAAGCTTAAATGCTTAGTATCTCAATTATTCAGAAAACTGCTGAGATTCTGGACATAATTGAAAGTGCTACTGAACTGAGATCAAAAGAGAGAGGTAAGATAGACTTCCAGTGACGTCACCCAAGATGCCTCTAAGCCACCAGCATTACTGTCATAATGATTATTTACCTTCTGAGAAGCCCTCTTAGAGCTTTAGGATTCTCACCTTACACAGTATCTTCTCAGGCTTTGTGATGCTGATCTCTCAGTCCATAGAAGACCTCAAGCGCCTGATTGGAATTAGAGGCTTAGGAGTGAAGCATGGAGACATGAAGATGCAGCCCTCAGCTTAACCTAAGGAAAAGTTCATAAAAAGTACTCAAGTTACTAAAGCAAGAAACGGTGGCTTCAAGAATTTTCAGGGAGCGGAGTTCCCGTCGTGGCTCGGCAGTTAACAAATCTGACTAGCATCCATGAGGACGCAGGTTCAATCCCTGGTCTCACTCAGAGGGTTAAGGATCTGGCATTACTGTGTAGGTTGCAGACACTGTTAGTATCTGGTGGTGCTGTGGCTGTGGTATAAGCCAGAGGCTACAGCTCCGATTTGACCCCTAGCCTGAGAACCTCCATATGCTGCAGGTGGGGCCCTAGAAAGACCAAAAAAAAAAGAGAAAAAAATAGAATTCGTGGAGCAAAACATAGGCTGTAATTTGTAAAATGCACTTTTCAAAATACAGTCAGTTTTTTGTCACTTAAGGCCCAGATATTAATCTTACGGAAAATTTGCTAATTAAGAAACTTGCATTCCCTACTTAAAGAGAGTTTAAATTATATTTTTTTAAACCTATAAATTGTTTTCATAAGTTGGAAATCATATTTAAAATCTTTGCTTAGTGGAATATATCTTCATAGTCTACATATATCTCTTTCCCATAGATAATTGCTTCTTCCTCGTCATCCTCATTTTTGACGATGACAAGGGCAGTGGTGCCATAATGGGAACGGCTAGGTCACAGGAGCCATGCAGCTCTCATTCTGTCTTAGTCTTAGGCCACATGACTGCATCTCCCTAGACTTCTGTTTTCTCACTTCTAAAATAAAGGAGTTGACTTTTAATGCCCTTTCTCCTTTTCTGAATCAGTGAAGCCTTACCAGCCGGTCCAGGGTACAACATATAAAAAGGAAGAAGAATTAGCATTGACTATTTTGAGCCGATGAAAAAGAAAGCAGGATCCAGAAAAGTATACACTAATAGATGTTTGATTATCAAGTATTTTAGATCTTACTCCAGGTTTACCACTGAGCTACTTTTACATTTCAGCGTTGGTTTTCTCTTCTGTGAAAAGTGAGTGTTGACTCAGCAAGATACAATCTGTAAGGTTTTTGCTGTATTGAAGACGGTATGATTTTTGGTTCAATTTGTTAGTCCTGTCCTTTTCCTTCTAGCAAAGGAACCTCTCATGAGGACACTCGCATCTGCTCTTGTCCTAGAGCCCCACCTTTACATCAGCCTCATTCTCCCTCTGTCACTTGCTTCCTTGATCACTGTGAGAATCATTAAGTCTTTATACTTTGGGATGAGAGGCATCGAGCCTGTCTTATTCATCACTACATCTCCGACTTCTAGCCAGTTATTTGTTGAATGAATTAACACAAACATTTCTGGCCATAACTGGAGTCCAAGTGCCTCATTTACCTCTTCAGTCCTATCCTCCCATCATGTCTTCATGTTGGTCAAGATTCTTACCCCTCCCCTCCTCTGTGACGTGAGAACACCACCACGCTTGCTTACACAGCAAGGCTGGCTTATTCCTCTCACTCTCACCATCAGTCTCTTGGACAATAGAAATTGGAATTTTCCATCAGTTTTCCCCAGAAACATTTTTTCCTTGGGGGGCGGGGGGCTCACCAAGCAACATGTGGAAGTTCCCAGGCACAGGATCAAACTGGTGCCACGGCAGTGACGATGCTGGATCCTTAACTGCTGGGCCACCAGGGAACTTCTAGAAACAATGTTTAAAAATGTTGTTAGCTTTGATATTTTAATATTGATGTAGTATGAGTTAGACAAGTTTTTGTTCTCTGGCTAGGAAATTTAACCATTATTTAGCACAGTATTGTTTCTTTGGGAAAATATATTCTGAGTACCAAATAATTGATTTGTAAAGTAACCCATTCATAAGTTGAGATGGCCCTTTGCGGTACAAATAGAAAGGTACATTAGGATAAGTAGGGTGTTGACATATGATATTTGTAGTGCCTCAAAGAGGACTTTGTAGCTTGTGACAAAAGAAGAGAGCATTCCCAAATCAGTCATTGACTTTTCCCACATGGACCAATTTTCCCATTAAGCAAAACCTTTCCAGAACACATCTACTGCAGGAGCAAAGTTAAGTCAGATTTCGTAAAAGCTGAATTAGAATAAGGGCTCCATTATTACAAACTTTGCCAATCCCCACTATTTACAGTTCAAAAGATATTTTAAGTGGATTATTTTCATTTAAGCTGTCATCTGTGATTTGATTTTTCCATGAGGTGTTCCTTTCATTTTGATAATGCTTCACTGGGGAACTGTTTTGATAGCAAATAGACTGCTCCCATTCTATTTTTATACCTCTGCTTTTGAGTGTCTTAAAATCGCTATCTTTTCCTGGATGACTATCTAATACTCCAGAGTCATCCTTCTGTTTCCATCCTTGCTCATCCTGAAGATCTGTCTCCTACTTTTATATGTAAACTCTCAGACTGGAGACACTGTCTGATTTGCATATCACCATTCCCTGGTCCTTAGAACAGTGTCTGGCACATAGCAGACACTCACATATAAGTGAGTGAATTAAGTGAGTGCTTTGGATATTGATTATATAGATCAAGGTTTCTCGATCTTGGCACTAGTGGTGATTTAAGCCGGATTAAGTCTTCTAAGTGAGGGAGCTGTCCTGTACATGGTGCAATGTGTGGCAGATTCTTGGCCTCTACCCGCTAGATGCCAGTAGAACTCTCCCAATGTGACAATTTAAAAAAATGTATTACTAGACAGTGCCACTGATTGAGAGTCACTGACATGGTGGAAGGAGAGAGAGTTCCAAGGTTTGTATGTTAGAGTGGTGAGAGTTAAAGATATGGGAATTTAGTCCTACCCTTAGGAGCTGGACGACCCCATGTTCTTGTTCCTTAATCTTTGAATCTTGGTTATCATGAGAATTAAATGGTTCTGGGTATCTTGTCCAGCATGAAACCCTTGCTTTCCAGGCAGATCCTGTCTGTGGCCAGAGATACATATGCAATATACCAGGTTTGCCCACTCCTGCTCATCATGGATCTTTAGTGAGGGCTTGTACCAGATCATCATGATGTCATACATAATGCATAGGTTCTTCCAGATGCCCAATATTCCTAGTATTTTGCTCCTAATTGACTGACCATTACTTGTAGCCATGAGAGGATGAGTGAATTGCGACATGTGTCATAATAGAGTAGCAACAGTCTAATAGATCAAGGGAGTTCAAAGATTACTAGCACCATTCATTAACTAGGGTTCTGATTATTGTATGTTCTGATTGTTGCTTATTATCTGTGAGCTTTTGGTTATACAGTGAATTACTGGGAAGGTTAAGTGGAACTATGCAAATCAACACTAAGACAGAGCTTGGCACATAGATGGTCCTTAAAATATGTGAGTTCTTTCCCCTCCCCTTAAATTTTCCAAGTTTCATTTGTGTGTATATATATATATATTCATATATCTATATCTTATATCTATCTATGAATATATCTATGGATAGTTATTCAATAATTAATAAATTAAAAAAACATTTATTGATCACTTATCTATTAGGTGCCAGCATTATTCTAGATGCTGTAAATAGAACAATTAAAAAATAGTATGATCAACAGCAGTCATTAATAGTGATGAAGAGTTAATTTTATGTTCTCCTCTGACTTGTGTATAGGATAAAACCAGGAAAATTGAGAATCACTCTAGAAACAGTCAATTTAGGAGTATGATCATTTGAACATAAAAAAGGGTGTCCTTGTCAAAACAGTGTTGGGGTAAAGGATTTGTTATACAGAAATACCAAATGCAAAATACTGAAAACCTGAACTTTTAACCTAATACTGATTTTGAATTTTGACCTGAGAAATTGAAGTGGTTTAAGCATTAGAAAACAAAACAAAACAAAAAAACCTTTTCAGTTTGTTCCTCGTCTCTGGTTTATTATGCTTCTGCACACCCGCAACACTCAGACTGATGCTTGAAGTGCACTGGGGGTGAAGCACATTTCTGTATTATCTGGAAATATTTGTTTATCTTCCTGTCTGAGAATATCTGGATTTTACTAAATTTCCTCTCAGGGAGATGGGTGAAAATAACTTTGCAAAACATGGCTGCATCATCCCCAAGCACCATTACAACATGCTTAATGGGCTGTAATAGTATTTTTATTATCTTATAACTTTGGCTCCCTGAATGTGTTTGAAGGTCTTTAAAATGCACCTTTGAGCATTGTTGCATGTGCTTTGTGTCCCCTGAATGAACATTATACCCCTCTTGACTTTTTAATTGTGAAATTTGATAATAGTAAGGGAAGAAAAGTCCCTGACCATTTTATATGTTTTGCCACTTGGTTTCACACAGCTTCTTTCAGTTTCCAAGGATGTATTTAGCAGACATGTCTGTTTGGAATGGATGTTTTTTGATTGTTTAAAAAAAAAATTGAGGGAAGCGGAAAAAGGAAAGAAAACCCCATTGCCACTCTATTGATATTTAACTAGTGCTATGAGGTAAACGCTATGAGGTAAACTGGAGGTGTTTGAGGTATTGAAACCCAGGCACTGTACCAAGACAGGGAAGAATGTCTTGGATGGCAAGGCATTCTTGTGGAATAGATACTAGAGAGACGGAGTTGGGCCCTGAAGGGATGTGTACTCCAGAGAGAAAACATCCTAAGTGTCTTCCCAGCTAAAACAGGAGCATTGTGGAGAACATCTCCAAACTGGAGTTCCCACCGTGGCTCAGTGGTTCATGAACCCGGCCAGTATCCATGAGGGCACGGGTTCATTTCCTGGCCTCACTTAGTGAGTCAAGGATCTGGTATTGCTGTGAGCTGTGGTGTAGGTCACAGACATGGCTCAGATCTGGCGTTGGCTATGGCTGTGGTGTAGGCCGGCAGCTGTACCTCTGATTGATCCCTAGCCTGGGAACCTCCATATGCCCTAGGTGCAGCCCTAAAAAGACAAAAACAAAACAAAACAAAACAAAACCTCGTAGTTCCCATTGTGGCGCAGTGGTTAATGAATCTGACTAGGAACCATGAGGTTGTGGGCTTAATCCCTGGCCTCGCTCAGTGGGTTAACGATCTGGTGTTGCCGTGATCTGTGGTGTAGGTCACAGACGTGACGTGGATCCCATGTGGCTGGGGCTGTGGCCTAGGCTGGCAGCTATAGCTCCGATTTGACCCCTAGCCTGGGAACCTCCATATGCCGTGGGTGCGGCCCTAAAAAGCAAAAAAAAAAAAATCTCCAGATGTCGCTGACTCTTGGGGTGGTGACCGGGTTATGTGAACGACTTCACATGGATGAAGTTATTAACTCCCTCTGTTGCCTTGGCCCAGCAGGGCTCCATAAACATAAAGGGACTGTGCTTAGCTCCCAGTGAATCTGACATATTTTGTTGAGAAAAAAATTTACTGTGTACAAAACTATCAGATGTTTACAAAATGTGGCAAAGACAGTGCTCAGTGCTTTGAGAGCTTTATTGCATTTAACCTTCACAATAATTCCACTAGGTTAATGGCAGTGCCATTACTATTTTCGTTTTGTAAGTGGGAGGACTGAGATTTGCGGGGATTAAGTAATTTACACACAGTTTTAGTGCCTGTAAAGGATGGCACTGTGGGAGAAGGATGCAGCACATAATATAGAAGGTTTAAAAATTATCTACAGTCATGCCACAGTCATAGAATTTTAAATCTAGAGAATCTTAGAAATTAGTACCCCCCCCCAGCACTACCACCAATATTTCATATGAGGAGGACTTTAAGTCCTGAGGATTTGAGGTTTTCCTCAAAATACCCTAACAAAGCTGTTATTTTAGCAACTTCTTGGGAGGGCTGTTATTTTTATTGAATTGTTTGTTAATATTAATTCATTATAAATACTTTAGATTTAGACAGGACGTGGGTGGAGTGTACTAAATTGGTAACTTGAGACTTTCTTACTCTGTTGAGTTATGATGGGTTGCATGAGGCAGGTGTTGCATCAGGGCAGGTTGAGACTCTGCACTTTCATTGGAAATCCCATGCAATAATGTATAGAGGGAAAGAGGATGTAACTGCTGGTTGCCAGTTAGTATTTAACAGCCAACAACAGAGAATCAGACTCTGTATCTATCCATACACCTATAATCACCACTAGAAAGGTAAAATGAGATATTATATGTATCTGACCAAGGTGATCTATACTTTTCAAGCTGCTGATGTTGATGTGTGTTTTTTCCTCTTAAAGGCTTTTATTACTACCAATTATCTGTTTGTTTATATTGACCAAATATGGTTTGTGAAAGAGAGGAGGCATGGTATGATATGATTTGTTTGGGACTCTGTGCCACCATTGGAAAAGTTTTTTCGGTCTCTTTGTTTCATTTCATTTTTTCAACTTGTGGGTGATAATCCACTTGGGAAACATTCTAAAAGGTGTTTTCCCCATTTTTAAAGTATTATTGAAGTATCATTGATTTACAACGTCGTGATTAAAAATTCCTGCTGTCCAGCAAAGTGGTTCAGGTGTGCATGTACACACATCCATTCTCTTTCAGATTCTTTCCCATATAATCACAGAATACGGGTAGAGTCCTCTGTGCCATACAGCAGATCCCCGTTGGCCAATCATTCCAGATACAATAGTGTGCATACGCCAATCCCAAATCCCCAGTCCATTCCTCCCCCGCCACCTATCCCTATGGTAACCATAAGTTTGTTTGACTCTGTTTCTGTTCTGCAAATCAGTTCATCTGTATCCTGTTTTTAGATTCCACATATAAGTGATGTCATATCACTGTCTGACTAACTTCACTTAGTAGGATAATCTCAAGGTCCATCCATTTTGCTGCAAGTGGCATCATTACACTTATTTTTATGGCTAATTCCACTGTATATATGTACCACATCTTCTTTATCTAGTCCTCTGTTGATGGACATTTAGGTTATTTCCATGTCTTGGCTATTGTGAATAATGCTGCAATGAATTTATTCACATTGGGCTACATGTATCTTTCCAAATTATGGCTTTCTCTGTGGGGCCTAGGGGTATTCAAATCTCATTTGATGTTAGTGAGTCATAACCAGTTTTTGAGAAATGCTGAATTAAAGGTATGACTGTGCTTTTGATGTTTCTGAGATAAAGATTAAACATCCTTCATGCAAAACAAAAGACATATTTAGTTTGTTGGGTCAGGGGTGACTTTTTTTTTATTTGACAAATATACAGTTGGAGCCTAGGGTTGAATTTATCTTTATAGAGACTATATTTAGGAAGAAATAGAAGAAATAGCAACCTAAGAAAACAAAATATTCTGATGACTGCTTTGATGCAGTATAAGGTTCTTCTAATGTAGACAGTTTTTGTTGGCTATGTTTCTTTTTTTCCACTCTTCCAGTATTGGACTGAGACATGGATGTGATTAACATTTTTCTTTTCCAGGATCAAAGCAGCCTGAAAATGTTAAAACTATATGAGCCTTCAGTCTGTTTCTACCTTTAACTTCTTTGTGCTCCCTTCCCTTTTTTCAACAACTATTTTGGAATTAAGTTTTCCAGAGGCATGTGTGGAATTTTTGATGTTTACTTCATACTTAAGTATCAAAATGCTCCTTTCTCCATAGTGGCTATAGCTGAATAATACTCAGTTGGTTCCTTGTGTTTTGATTTTTAGCTTTAGTTAGCATAGTGTTTTCTTGTTAGGGCTACAACTAAGATGAGAGTTGGTTGCAGAAGCCACTACTTCACCCATCCCAGAAGTTTTCAGATCTACTCGGGCACGCCGGTAAAACGAGGCTTTCATTTTACACGAATAGCCTTACTCACTCTGGCTCACACTCTCACTCTTGCTCTGGCTCTCTTTTTTCAAGGGCTTCAAATGAGCACTTTCACTAGGGTGGTAGAAAAATCCCCTTAGTTTGAGAAGCAAGTAAACTTAAGTATGCTGTCAGGCTCCAAGCCAAGTATAGTGCTAAGCATGACAATTAATTGGACAGCTACCAAAATCCCTCTTACTGTAACTGTAATTCAGAGTATCCCTTACTGAAGTTAAAAATGGTATTACTTAATTAATTTGAATGTTTCTAAGAACACTCTCCAAATGCTTGCACCGTTTGCATGCTAGGTTTTGGCACTGCAGCAAGGGGAGGGAGTGATGCATCCTTAAAGCTCTAGCTGTGCTGGGAATTTACTCCTTACAATAAGGAAGAGTCAGGTAGCCTGCCTCCATGTCATAGATGAGGAAACCATAGGTCACACAACCAGTTTGTTTCTATCCCCCAACTAGGGATTTCCCATGACTTAACACTTACATTAAATAATGAGAGTGTGAGTCCGAGTGATGATATCAGTAATAACAGAGCTATGATTTCTGTCTTGAAGGGTTTATATTCCAGCAAGAGAGAGAAGCCACACATACAAATTATAGGGCTTGTACAATTTAATTAAGGGGCAAGTGAGTAATAGAAAGACATGCTGTGGGGATTTTGAAGAGTGCAATGATATGCAGGGATAGGGCCATCATGAAAAATGTCATTGTGGAAATAAGAATTGACGTGAGTTTGAAGGACAGGGAGGGGTCTTGACTGATCAGTAGAAATGAAGAGGCCCTTCCAGGTGAGGAATATACTTCAGCCACAGCAGAGACAGAAAGTGGAAGATCAAGGCTGAAGGGTAGGACATGTGATAGGGAGATTGTAGGAGACTCTGGAAGAAACATGAATGCCAGGCATACGAGATGGGCTGCTACATGGTGGCAGCGGGAGAATTTTTCATTGTTGAACAAGTGTCAGTTATGAAGAACGTCAGCACTAAACATGAGGATGTGCGCTAAATGGAACTGAGAGTGAAAATACTGGAAGCTTGGTGAAGCTGATTTGGAGACTGTTGAAATAATCTAGCCTTGAGATAATGAAAGTGTGACCCTGGATGGAAGCTTAGGGAAAACAAACAAAAACTGCAAGAAAGAAATGAAAAATGAGAGAGTTTAGTGGCTCAACAGAAGCAGAAAAAGTAGTCAAGTGTAACAGAGGTGCTACTACTGAGAAATAAAATTAAATACATATATCCATCATAACAGCCACCATCCCCCCAAAGTCCAAAGTTAGTTTTTACCAAATGCTCATCTTCTTTACCTGCTAAGGGGAAGAAACACATCATTGGAATCAAAGCTTAGGGAAGAGTGGAAAATATTTGCCTGGAAATTATCGTTGTCCCCATTGTATTATATCTGTGGGCATTTCCGTAGTTCTGTTAGCATCACCAACAGCACCTACCTGGAAGCACTGACACACTTGATGTGGTGTTAGAGGCCTGAGCCCTCCTAGTTGATCAGGGTCATCTGATCGTGTTGCTAGAAATTAGAGGACATGCATTCATGCTGAGTTTGTAAGAACGATGAACAAGTACACACTCTTTTATGTGATGCTGTATACAATTAATATGGGAATTTTGTTGAACTTCAGTGGAATTAAAATGATAAAAAATGAGTTCATCTTTAAAAATGAAGAAAGAGGTACACAGAATTGTACAGAATGTTTCTTTTGTGTCTCTTGAATATTTTATTTGGAATCTTAACTAGTCAAATTGGTTTAAATACCAATTTGCTTTGGTTGCAGGGATTTTTATGTTTGTTTTGAGCTCCTCAGTAATAAGTGATATTTAGAGAAATGTGAAATTGCCTGCCCATTATTAAAGTGTCCAAAAATGTTTGAAAACATTTTACAAAAACAGCATAATTAAGAAATTATGCTGCTATTTAATTTTTAATATCAAATGCAAACTCAACTCCATATGTTTTGATGTAGTATGGTTTGATTTGAATTTACTTTGATAAATTTTCTGTTTCAAGTACCTTCTTATTCCCAGTATTTCTTTAATTTTAGGCCCACAAAGTTATTTTCCTAGCTGGATATTCATTAATTTTTTTTTCTTTCACTGCTTATTTTAGTGTTTTTATAGGAAAAAGACATTTGTAGATTGTTCAAGAATTGTAATTATGTTCTTACATAAACTCCTTTTGGAGGCTTTGTGTAAATTTCCTTTTGATTTATTGTAGGCTATAAACAACTCAAAACAGATTCTATTGTTTAGGGTTTTTTTTAAAAAACTAATCATGTCATATTTCTGCATCATATCCTGATTTATCCTTAAATTTTAACTTTGGAAGTGGCTTCCTCTTTGTTTTCCTGATCTCAGGGCAGAAATTCAGAATTCTCAGAACAATGTGTGAGACAGGAGAATATTTTCAACAGGAAACAAAAGTTTAGTTCTAATCCTTTCTCACTTAAATGTTCTATTTTTAAAAACTGAAGTGCTAAAGTAAATAATGATGTTATGAAAGATTTCTTTATTTAGAAAATCAGCTGCCAATTACCTAATGAATATTCGTTTTAATCAGTGTTAATTGGCAAATTTCCTGCACTTATAAACTCCGCTTGTGTAATGGGTTCATTTTGTCTGTGCCTGATTTCCCTTTTATGTTTGGTGGTCCTAGTGGCTACAGTTCTGTCTCTGGAATTCCCTGGTCTGGAGCTAGATGGAGCTATGAGATCTTTTGTAAGCAGACACCAGGCCAGTGGCTTTCTTTCAGGTCTCATTGTGACAGCTGATGTCTGCGGCCCATTTTGGATGCCTCTTGCCTCTTTATTCATAAAGACAGTGCAGAAGAAAAAGTCTGGACTTTGAAAACAGTCATTAAAATTGACAGATAATCCCATAATTCTCTAATTATCTAGTATTACTAGGCAGCTTAAAAAACAAGTATAAAAACTCCCAAAAAACAAAACAAAAACACACATACAACCTGCAGATACACCTACTTTTAGCACTCAAAACCAGACTAAATGTTTTGTCATTAAAAATACAATCATTTGTTTTCTTTTCCAAAAGAGTATAATTCTCTGAGAAATCCAGGAAATATAGAAAATGATAGAAAAAGGAACATATGGCAATTGTTTCAGGTCTCATTTGCCAAATTTTTATGTGCACACATGTTTGATAGGGAGATATATATCATTATGTACATAATGTGTGTAATATGGGTATATATATTTATACGAGAATGTGGAAAATATTTTACCAAGAAAGATTAAAAGTTTTGCCTATAAGGTTTTGGTTATAATTTAGAGATCAGTGACTTTCAGAGTTTCCCTGAATTCCTGGTGGTTTTGAAAGTCTCATCAGTGAGTCTTGTCCATGCCTACAGAACACTTTGGAAGAAAAAAAAAATGTTCTTATTTTGTATGTGATTGCTTTGTTTTTCCCTCAGCTCTCTCTGTGGGGCCAACTGTGTGGTTGTCTCCACTTGTTATTCAGTGTGTTTAAGTCCTGAGAAATATGCCCAGACTGCTGTCTCGCTGCTTAATATCTGGGAGGGCAGAAGTGGTTAAAGGTCATCTGCTTTCTTTGAGAAACTAATTGTAATAAATTCTTCTGTGCAATTCCCTAAGTGGATTAGCTTTAGCTCTGTGCTAGTCAGATATTTGGATGATCCTGGGGATGATTTTCATTTTCCTAATTTGGCCAATTCTTACTTGAACTCGGCACTTTCTTGGTATTGCTTTATAAGTCACTTGTAGACTAACCCTAAGTCTCTTATTAGGAATTGTATCCCCTTAAACTTCACTCTCCCCCTGGATGCTGGCTTTACTTGCTTTTCAAATCTAAGGGGGTAAACAGTACTTCCAATAGTTTCTAAAAGACTGTAGAGAGGTTTGCCTTGGCTTGACTTTAATAAGCACTGAGAGTATTTTGTCAATCTAGCTAGCGAGCTATTAGATAAATAACAAATAAATAGATAACAATTGTTATAAGCTTATAAATGAATAGTAAAATTGATTAATAGGTAAATAGATGAGGTCTTACCTCTGAAAGACCTGAGTATCTAAATGCATAAAGTGTATATGTATGACTGGGTCACTTTGCTATACAGCAGAAATTGTCACAACATTGTAAATCAACTATAATAAATATTAAAAGTAAAATAGACATGAAGAGTTGCATTAAAGCTTGTAACCTTTACAGACAGAATCGTCTTTAAGACCTACTTGTTTGGTCATTGCACGCAATTTGACCGGACTTCATTATCGGCTTCTTTCCCTAAAGAAGGCTTTTGAAGGCCATTCAGTCCTCACAGAAGAGATACATAAGTAAAGCACTGTCCCGTTTTAACATGTGAGGGAGAACCAGCTCTGAGGGCCAAGGCCTTACTCTGTCTCCATTCAGCCTGTTGAAGTGGGCTGGATAGCCTCAGTTATCCAACTCTCAAGTCCCTACCTTCTGCAGCCATTCATGATTCATTTGTCCAGTCAGAGCCACCCAGCCCCATCCCAGCACTTCCTTAAGTACTTAATTTTGTGTCAGACACTCTTTAAGCTGCTGAGCATTGAATAACTTAGTCATTTAGTCATGTGTGACATCGATGAGGTTTGCCTATGAAGGGAGACAGACAGTAAACAAATCGGAAAAATGAAACCAAAACAATATAAAATTATAATGTGGGGGGAAAAGACATAAAGCAGGATGCTGTTTGAGAGAGTAACCAGAAACAACGTCCGGCAGGTTGATCATGGAATGTCTCTGCCAAAAATGCACCTCAGTCCACATTAGGACACTAGAAGCAAAGAGAAGGAAAGATAGTAAGTAGGTAGCTGGCAGGGACAGAAGAGGCAGGCTAATAGCAACACGTAAAGCAGACAGGAATCAAAACAGAGCTAAGGGTGTAGGAGCTCTCATTGTTGAGACAATAAGTAGCCCCTTCTAACACACATACCTCTCAAGACAGTTCTTTGTGACAGCAGAGTACTCTAATTGATGCTCATGATGGAAATGGGTTATACTGGAAGAGATGAAATGTCTATATTCTGTTTCAGAAAGTAAGCACTTGCAAAGAATTTTAGGAAAAAAAATTAATTTAGAATAAATAAGTTTTTGTGTTTAAAAAGAATAGAGAGCCATTAGTAGAGACTTCACTTCGAGAGAACGCCACAGTGCTGAAGACGACGAGAAGGGAGATCCCCACTGCAACATTTCTATTTCCCAGATTGTAAAGGGCGTCCAGAATAGATGCCTGTGGGGAGCAGGGCGAGATTTTTTGTTGTTATGTCTATGGAAATGAAGTATAATTAGCATACAATAAAAGGCAGATTTAAAGAAAACAATTCAATCACTTATGTAACCACCACTTAAAGAATGTAGAACTTTTCTGTTAACTTCAATAAATTGCCTTGTGCCTCTGGCCTGTCCGTTCCCCGCCCCCCATCCCCCCCATCCCCAGAGGCAACCACTGCTCTGATTTCTATCTCCCTTGCTTAGTTCTAGAATATCACAGCAACAAAAGCATTGGTGGGGCTTGCTCTGTCATTCCCCTCATTTTTGTGAAACCTATGTAGTATGCATCAGTAGTTTATTCTTTTTTTTATTACAGAATGGTATTCCATTGTATGAATATACTACAATATATTCGTTCTCCTTAGCTATTCCAGTTTTCATGAAATGACATCTTACGGTGGTTTCTTGTTTGCTTGCTTGTTTTGCTGCCTCCATGGCAGGTGGAAGTTCTAGGTCCAGGGATTGAATTCCCACCAAAGCAGTGACCTGAGACACAGCAGTGACAACAACAATCCTTAACCTCCTAGGCCACCAAGAACTCCTTATGGTTTTTTTTTTTTTCTCTTAATGGATTTTATTTCACTTATAGGTGTGCTCCTTATGGTGTTTTAAATTTACATTTCCCTTGTGATTTGTGCTATTTGATCTTTTTATGATTTTAAAGTTTATTTCATTGGTATGTTTTTTTTTTAACCAAAGCAGATAGTTGAGTTATTTTTTTTATGGAAATAGAGTTGATTTACAATGTTGTGTTAATTTCTGGTACACAGCAAAGCGATTTGATTTTATATTTGTTGGTAGCTCTCAAAAGCCCTTTCCGAAGAAGGAACAGGAAACAGCCACACAGGGAGACACCTTTAGGGCCCCTATGGGGACCAGTTGACTAAGAATAGGATTTCTTGAAACCCCTTTGAGGACCTTTACTCAGTTTTTGGAACCACATCTTCTGTGAACTCTCCCAGATCTTTTGGAGGACCTGAGTGAAGAGAGAATTATATTCCATTGTTACCGGTTGACAGACGTTGACCTGGACCTGTGGAAACAGAGTGGTATCCAGTCCTGCCTCAGTCACTGGGTTATTAGTTGAGTAGTCAACAAAAGGACAGTGCTATTTTCAATGATTGCATCAAAGATATTAACTTTGGCTTGAGTAATTAGTGTCATAAAGTACAATAATCCAGGGGTTTATTTATAGAGCTGTCTTTGCAAATATGATAAAAAGCCTCAACTCAATCAATGCTTGCTGAGAGCTATGTATCGGTACATTTAGTTGAAATGCAAATATTTTCTTAAAGTTGGTTATAAAGTACACTTTTACTGAGCAAACCGAGTTTTGTCTAGTATTATCCATCATATAGTGGGTGATATGTTGGTATAGACACAACCATTGTTGGATTGAGTTAAAGGATTCTGATTTTCTACAAAAAATGTACAAGTAACTGCTATTTCTTGCTACCCTTGCCCTTGGCCGACCTGTAGACATAACAGTTAAAATGCAAAGAAAGCTAGATATTTTGGTTTTTAAAATTTGAATTCTTCTAACAAGATGCAGTTCTGCCTCTACTCTGGGAAATGTCCCATTACAGTCATGTGGACCCCTCTTTCCAGACCTGGTAACTTCCAGAAACTTAGACTTTTGCTACCTCGGAGTGCTTTGCCATCGAATTCAATTCTTATAAAATTGTAAGTTGTATTAGGATGTTAAATCTAAGCAGTAGGGGCTACTGCTTACCTTGTCTGAAGTCTTGATTGAAAGCCCTTAATTTGAAGATAGAGGTTATATACATGAAAGTGCTTCACAATAGAAATTCTGTACAGTGTGTTTATTTAAAGTGAAGTATATAATTCTGTCAGTCTACTGAAGAATGCCACCAAAGGTGCCAGTATTTTATGAAGTCTCAGTATATGACCTACTGAAAAACATCAGTGATGTTTTTAAGTAGTGATGGTCAGCAAATTTAGATTTATTTAATAACGATAATAATTGCAATACATTTGTGGACATGAGAACTCTGTGTTTCTACTCAAGTCTAGCCAAATACCGTGTGTCACTTTGCAAACATCAGCTGGGTGCCCAGCATTGTTTGGTTCATTTCAAAGAGAATAATTTTGGCTACAGCAATTTAACTATGGCTGTGTGTTCTCAGAACTGAGTAACTTCCTCAGACTGAACATATTAAATTAGTTTCAATTTCCTGCCAAAATTTATAGACAGGTTGTAAATGAAAAAGCTGCCTCTGCTCTTCATTATCACTATGTATTATAGTTTCTTAAATAAAAATGTTATTTACTTGCACCTACTGTCAGATATTAAACTACAGAGGCATCCATCAACTGTTCTGTTGGTGCTGTAAGGAAAAAAGTCGTATAACAGCACACCTGGCTTTAGTGTTACAGCAAAGAGTTAGTGTTACAAGGTGACTTTGATATGTCAGAAAAGCTAATTATGTTCCATCAAAGGACTAAAGAAATTGCCTTTTTTAATGAAAAGTATTTTATAGGAGGTGACAATGATCTTAGGCAAAGCAGTAAAACTAGGTGTGTAATTATATAAATTCTTTAAATTCTTATTAGACTTTACTAATTGACATGTTACTATCCCATATTGTAGGAAAAAAAACGGTTAAACATAAAAACCAGAACACTGGTTTTGGACTGGAGAGATACAGTCTCATCTTTCCATTTTTCTAAGTACACTCTCATTTTTTTCCTGATACTTTATAGTCACACATGTTTTTATTTTATGTTGAAATAAAAGAATAGTAGATTCTTATAAGAATAAACTGTTGGTCAATGCAATGAAAAGGCAACCTAAAGAATGAGAGAACATTTTTGCAAACTATATGATAAGGGCTTGAAATCCAAAATATATAAGGAACTCATTCAACTCAATAGCAAACAAAACAAAAAACAAATAACCTAATTAAAAATTGGGAAAGGGCTTGAATAAACATTATGTAAAGGAAGATATCCAAATGGCTGACAGGTACATGAAAATTTGCTCAACGTCACTAATCATCAGGGAAATGCAAATCAAAACCGCAACAAGATATTACTTCACATTTATTAAATTGACTTTTATCGAAAAGAGTACAAATAACAAATGTTGGTGAGGATGTGGAGAAAAGGGAATCCTTGCCAACTGTTGGTGGGAATGTAAATTGGTATAGTTATTACGGAAAACAGAGTGGAGGTGCCACTCTGTTAAAAAAAAAAAAAAAACAGTTAAAAACAGAGCTATCATATATGATCTAGTGATCCCACTTCTGAGTATTTATCCAAAAGAAATGCAATCGTATCCTAAAGACATCTGTACTCCCATTTTTTCTGCAGCACTGCTCAGAGTAGCCTAGATATGGGACCAACTTAAGTGTCCATTGACAGATGAATAAAGCAAACACGTGTGTGTGTGTACTTTTGATATGGGAATATTATTCATCCATTAAAAAGATGGAAATCCTGCCACTTGTGACAAGGCACAAGAACCTGGAGGCATGATGCTGAGTGAAGTAAGCCAGACAAGGAAAGGCAGATACTGCATAATCTCATATTAGAATCTAAAAGAGTCAGACTCGCAGAAACGGCATAGAATGGTGGTTGCCAAGGTCTAGGGGGTTTGGAAATGGAGAGATATTGGCTATAAGGGTACTAAGTTTCAATTGCAAGGTGAATAAATTCAGGGGATCTAGTATACACAGTGTGATTATAGTTAATAATAGGGTGTTGTATACTGGCAACCTGTTAAGAAAATAGAATTTATATATTCTTACCATCACTGCCTTCCCAAAATGTAACTGTGTAAGGTGAGATGGTAGATGGCTTAATTAGTTCAGTTGTGGTCATCATTTCACGATATACATCATACATCTTAAATATTTACAGTTTTTATTGGCCAATTATATCTCAATAAACTGGAATAAAATAATAAACTATTAGTAACATATATATGCTCCTTAAAAGTTTTCCTATCTAAGGGGAATAAATTGCCCAAATATCTTTTCACTTTCGATATGTATATGATATGTGTATGTTTATTTCCCATTCACTCATACACACATGTGCACGCGCACACACACACACACACACACACACACACGAATTTAGTTTTTATTCCTTTTGAAGAGCCACATCAAGGGTGATTGTGAAGTGAGTCCTGTTGTATATCAGGATTAAGAGCAGAACTTTTTATTGCTCACTTTGACAGAATGTATGTGATGATTAGTGATGTCTTTTTTTAGAAAATTGTAAATTACAGGAATGCTGTGCAGGAAGAAAGAAATGAAGCATACAGTAGTTATTTAGGTTTACAAGATTGACAATGATTTTTTTTTCCCCTTTACAGAAGGTTCAGTACTTAAAGCAGAAAGCTGTAATTGTTGGTTGCTTTCGATGCCCTTAGCTATTTGGGATGTGGAAAGATGTCTGCTATAAATGTTTTACTCCTGTAATTGTCATCACTTCAGAATGGTTTGATTGTAGCTGTTTTGTAGGAAAGGTGCAGGAAGAACTGATCTCTGGTGTCATTCTATAATGGTGCCCATTGAGGTTTTTTTAAATGGCATATGTGAAAGAAATTAACTCATCTTTGTTCCTAGATGCTAGCATGGTTCCTGAAACTCCCTGTTTCTACATCTCAGAGAGTGGTCTAAATGAGGACTATGACAGGGTAGCCAACAAAGAGTAGTTGTTTTAAGTGTTTGGGTTGGGAGAACTTCTCAGGACAGGCTTCAGCTATTTGGATTTATGATCCTGAAATTGTAAAGTGAGACTCAAAGATATGAACACAGCTATGTCATATGAATGTGAGTACAGGTAATCAGGGTATGGCCTTTATCCTCATCCATCTCATGTCCTGTGACACAGGCCAAATCACCTCCCTCTCTGAGTATGTTATAATGTCATGGTCAGCTCTCAGTTTGCTTAGATTCTGCGGCAGTGTGACACTTATGAAGGAAACCAATGTAAAAATAGATAATTCATAGGAATCTAGGCCAGAGCATTATCTTGGGAACCAAATGCTTTAATAGGTTGTGGATAGTATAAGATTCTGAAATAACTCTTGATTGCTCACATTGCATGTCCTTTGTAAAGCTATTAAAGATGGCCTCTTATCTGGGGAATTGAATATTTGGTTGGAGGTGGTTTGGCTTGTATACTTACTTGTACCTACTCAATTTTTTGTACTTACAGCTCCTAGCTGGATTTTGAAATTAGGTTTCCAGAGCCTGGATATCACCAGGCATGTTTTTTTTTTGACAGTGCTGGATTGACTGGCCAACAAAAGACAGGTGCCAGACTCCAGTCAGATTTAAACGGAATCTAACTGATGATTAGTTGAATTTCAGTGGGACAGAAAGGCAAGGTTCTTTTCACTTTGTTTTATTAAGTGTGAAATAGCTAAGCATCCTTTTATATTGATCAGACATGATGTGACCGTTCTAAAGGATTCATTTCTTTGATATCCCTGGATTGTGCTTCTCAAAAGGAATAGATTGGATCCCTGATTTTCTTTTCCAGACTGCCAACTTCTGATATGTGGAGATTGCTCTATAAAATGACCCCCTTTCTGAAAGGGACTTCTCGCTGTTTTCAAAGGGGCTGTCAAAGCCCAAGAAAAGAAAAGGCTTGCTGGAGGAGTTGAGAAAGGTTGGAGGAGTTGTCTGGGCTTTAACATCATTTAGCTTCTTGGAGTTATCAGCTGGTCTCCATCTCTATCTTTGGCCGGTTGCCTGCAAGTTCCATATACATAGCAGTTTGGAATCCAGCAGGGTATGCAAAAGCCTTGTTATCTCCCAGAAACGTACAGCTCATGTGGGGCTACACACAAATGACTTTCCCATGGGCAGGATATCTGGTCTAACTACTTAAAAAAATTGTATAATCCTATAGGGAGTCCTAGCTAACTAATACAATAATTATCTAGGAGAGGAGCCAACATCCTGCAATTATATTAGAATAAATGTGCTGCAGTGTTTCTGTTCGTATATGTCTCTTGGTATCTTAAATTAATATTTTATCATATTTCATTATGGAAAAAAATAAGCCAGAGAAGTCTTGGAAACAAAATCATTGGAATTACCTGTGGTGTAAGGCTAGGAAATTTCTATGAAGTTTTCTTTCATCTTGACAAAATAATTTCACACTGCGGAAAACAATTCATGCTTCCCTCGTAGTTAAGTATAAGCAAGTATTTCCTTGAGGTCAGTGCTTTAGAAAAGCTTGACCCTATCAGATGTTATCTTTAGTTAATTTTTTTCTTTTAATTCTTTTTATTGTTTTTTATTCTGTGTCAACTATTTGTGAATGAATAATTAAAGCAGTTTTTTTGGTTGAATACAAAATACATTAACAGAGCCTAACATTTATAAGTTGGTAAACCTTAATTGGCAGTTATTGCTTTGGCCAGATGCTTCTTATTTTATATATAAATTTGGTTATACATTGATAATGTAACCTAACATTTGGAATTTCACTTAATGAAATTTTGAAAGCAATGTGAAAGATTTAAATTTTGTTTGTTTTGCTTTTTCCTCTTCCTTTTAGTCATGAATGACTCCACATTGTTCTTGCCAGTAGCTGGGAAAATGAGTTTTAACCTGTAAATCTCAGTCTGAAAAATAACAACTCTTGGATTTGGTAGATGGCCCGCAACCGGGATGTATTGTTGTGAACTTGCCTTTTTTCTGATTAATTCAGGCCAGGCTAATGGAAATAAGATCCGAGGCCCAGTGTATCCTTTACCCAGGTGTATACTGGCATAGTGGTAGAGGGGTGGTTGTTGAGACAGAGAATGAGTTTGTAATCAGGGGACGAGTGTACTGAACTTGTGGGTGGTCATCAGATGGGCATCAGTCTTCCTCTCCCAGGGGGATTGAGAGGGGCTTTTACTCTGTCCTGAATCTTGAGTGTGCCAGGAGGGGCAAAGTTAGATGTGGGGACCTAGAACTGGTGTAACGCTGTGGTTGATATATATATATATACATATATATATATATATATTTTTTTTTTTTGGCTTTTTAGGGTAACACCCATGGCATATGGAGAGATTCCCAGACTAGGGCTCGAATTGGAGCTACAGCTGCTGGCCTATGCTACAGCCACAGCAACATGGGATCTGAACTGTGTCTGCGACCTACACCACAGCTCACAAAAATCCCGGATCCTTAACCCACTGAATAAGGCCAGGGATTGAACTCGCATCCTCATGGATGCTAGTCGGGTGTGTTAACCACTGAGCCACAACGGGAACTCCATGTGGTTGATATTCTTTAGAGGGTCTAGTGGATAGCTGACAGCTTTGACTGAAGCATGTCTGAGAAACATTCTGCTATCAGTCAGCCAAAACGCCTTCTTAGATATACTTAGATTTACACACTTGCTCCCTTTGTCATTTAGCAAGGGATGGAACATGGTCCCAGCTGCACTGAAGCATGAAGCTGTGAACCAACTTTCACTGCTTTTGAAATACAGTTGATGCAGTTGAGTTCAATTTCAAAACTTTGCATATCCAAGAAAAGCATTTTGTTCATCCCTCATGTTTAAATGTCTATACAATTCCTCTGTTATCCGGAAGTGAGAATCCACTGAGAAATCTTTGTAACCAGCCAATACATTTATCCCATTGTATGCAGAGTTATCAAGTTTAATGAAAAATTGCTCTAAATATTTCATCTAGATCATATCTTCCATGAGAACAGACAGATACTCATTTTATAATCTTCTAAAATTTAGCATGATGTTGAGTAATTTAGAAGTGTCAATAATTACCTTACCACTGGATTGCTTTGGTTTTTGGCAAAAGGCAAATTTTTGGTAAATTTACAAAAAAATTATATGTGGATTGTTTATTTACCCCTCTTCCTTCATTTCTCACAAAGGATTGCTTAATGTTTTTGTAGTCAGACTCCTGGACAAAACATCCACATTGAAGTCTACCAGTAAATTCTATGGGTTTCAAACCATGGGTCCTGCTAGGATCTTTCAGTGAGACTTAGGTTTAGAATCTTTTATTCAAAGTATGAGTTGCGGACAGCCTGGCATCATCTGCAAGCTTATTTGAACTGCAAAATTGTGCCCTTCCTCCTGTTCAGTGACTTAGAATATTTTTGAGGTTGTTCAGGTGACTGAATCTCTGAACATCCAAAACTGTGACAATGGGACCTCAGAGAGTTAACTTTCAGTACTGTAAACACCATTCAAGATGAGTTTGGTAGGCCTGGTAGAATGATGAGGATTATTGCAACCCCATCCTTTCTGTGCCTTTACAGTAGATCAGACTTTTCTATGAACAGAAATGAGCTTCCATTGCTCTTGGAAGGATCCCTTGTAGCACATGTCTAGAAAGCGTTTCTTAATTTTCTCCAGTCCATTTGGAATATCATGTAAATAAGAATTCACATTTTGTTCTCAGTGTCTCTGGAAATGCAAGTAAAAATAAATTTCCCGGTGGTTGATTTATCACCAGCACTGTCCTCATTAACTCTGTTATTTCGACATTGTGAAGTAGCGGGAAGAGGATGGACTTTGGAACTAATTGGAAACTGGATATAAATCCTGGATTTGCCAATTATTAGAACTATGTAGCCTTGAACAAGTTACTTAATGTCTCTAAACCTCAATACTAAACCTAAATACTTTACCAAGGAAGTATTTGAGAAGATCCATAAGCTTCACGCATAATATGTATCTAAGAAATGGCAGAAACGGTCACCATCATCACTGTCTCCTGCTCTTTCTCATTATCATCCTCACCAACCCTGGGAAAAGTCTCCAGGGGTAACTGTTAATATTTTATTTTCCAAAATACTGTTGAGACCTAAATTGTTATTCACGGTTTCATTTTCTGTCATTGATGTGTTGTCTATATTCAGATGCATGCACACATTTTCTTCGTGGGAATCAACACAGGAAGGAGCTAAGTCTTTCACCTCTTTAGGGCTAAAAGTGAGGTTTCTCAACCTTGCGCCATAGCAGAGAGAAGTTATCTTAACCTTAAACATAATCCTAGAGGGTGACTGCAAATGAGGTTGCTGCTAATAGAGCCAGTGGGGTGAAAATGTGAGTAAAAATTAAAATCTGAATAGGTGATACCTGAAAATTTGAAACACAACTGCTGAGGTAGCTGAAACAGACCCACCTTAGTATGGATAAATGAAGGGAAAACTACTTGAATACTTTGTAAATAGAACTGTGGCTTTGTAACCAATAGGGTGGGGAGGCGTGTGGCTTTCTGTATGTTTTTCCCTCAAAGAAATAATGAAACTGTAAGCAGAATAGAAAATTGACTTCTGGAAATAGCAAACGTTTCTTTATACACGTAAAGCAGTTGTCTAAGGGTGTTCATAAATTTTTCTTCAGAGAGAACCAATATTTAGTGAAGACCATTTATCCTGGCTATGTTACATGTTTTGTTTCATCCTTATGTGAGTCCTGTGAGATAAACATATTTTCAAGATAATAAAATAGTTTCAGAGATTAATAAACCAGAACTTTAGTCAAGATCTGTGCTTGTCCCACTTAGAGGCTGACCGTTAAAAAGGATAATAGAGTTTGAAGACCAAGTTTGTTGAACCTGACTCTTGTGAAGAAGAACATTTTTCAGGTATCTGGTTAGTTGCCTGTATTTGTCTGATTTCAAGTTGGAGTCTGAAAGCCTTGGTGATTCAGTGGCTCTGGTTTTAGTGTCTCAAGGAGAGACTGGCATACTTTGTATTTGCTCAAGAAATGTTTGTGGACCGAATGCTGAATGAGGTACATACTGCTTCCCCTGAGCTATTTGCTACACGTGGAAACAGCTCCTCTGTGTAACAGTCATCCCCAGAACAGGTTCATTTCTCCCACGTTTCATTTTCCAAGTGAGGTTACAGGGCACTTGGACACCTGTGAAGAAGAACTGAGACGTAAAGTCAGTTTCCCAGTTTTCCTCTGTCCATCATTTTGTGGCTCAAAATAATCCTTCAGATTCTATGAATGCCTTCAGTGTTGTTTCCAGAAAATACAAGGCATTCACCAAGCTGAGCCAGCTAGCGAAGATGAGAGTCATCTCATGAATTTTGCCTGGGTGGGTTGCTGAAATCTTCATGTAGGGACTTGGGGAAGCAAGACTTATCCTCGTGCTTTTCAAATGAAGTTGTGTACTTTCAGGCTATTTGTATGAGTTCCCATCATAAATCATGCTGTCATAACATAAGCATTTGACCTCATTATTAGACATCAAGAGAGCTGTCACATTGCTCCAGCACCAGTGTCTCCAGTAAAAATTAGAAATGCTCTGTGTTCCCTCTTGGTGAATTCCTGGGTATTGCCTGCCAATGTTTTGGGTCTTGGTGTTTTATGAATTATTCTTCAGTCTGTATATTTACATCACACTTGACAGTTCTGACTAATAGTCCTTAGGCTGAATACTAGTTTTTAACAAAGGGAAATGCTTGATGTTATTAAGCAGAATCTGCTTAGATTTGCTTTCGGATGCAGGATACAGAAATGAAAAATATTTGAGATTAGTGTCTAGGAAACATATGACGTCATGCAAACAAATATAATATCTCTTCATGCCAGGCAAGCCCCAGAGAAACTGTCTGGTTCATTCTGGGCTGGCAATGCTGAAGAATAAAAATGTTTTCTGTGGACTGAGAGTGTTCTAGAGATGAGGACACTTGGGATTCTTGTCCTTTGAGCAATTGTCTGACAGTTGGTCTGTTTAACATCAGGGTGTCATACAAAGGCAGGTTTTTTTTTTTTTTTCTGAGATGGTGCTTTAGCCTAATGACTATGACTGCCTAACAGTCACTCCTGGTGTCTGACAGGCAGTCTCGGCATTTTCAAAGGCCTGCAAGGTTTATATCATTACCCTGAGCATTTGATGCCACGAGCTCATCAAGGCATTCTTAATAAAAATCAGTTTTCAGTTCTGTCTGTTCAAAAATAGGTAAGCCGGATCTCTTTGGTTCCTTTTTTTTTTGTGTTTTTTGTTGTTGTCGTTGTTGTTTAGGGAAAGTGATCTGTTCAATAGAGATGAATAGTAATTGGATTACATTACTGTAATTCATTTATTAAGAGAGCATTAGAATCCACAGTGGTGTGTTTCCATCTTAGAATCCACAAATTACCAATTAAACACAATCTTCTGTTCTAAAACAATGTGATTATTTTTATTTAAGCCTGTTTTGGAAGCTGAGTCACTTGCCGCCTGCATATATCTCTGTTTATAAAGCATTAGTGGAATATTCCTAAAGCTGAGGCTATTGCTTCTTCATTTGTCACTCACAGGGTAAATGGTGATAGCTGTTTGTCCAGACAAAGCCTGGCCAGGTCTGGCTATCCCTTCTACATGTTGGCTAGTTCAAGCAAGTTTTAAAGGCAAAACTTGTAAGAAATTATACCATTGGAAAAATAAAATAAATTGGAGAAGAGTGGTGAACTACACTATAAATAAAAAGGACAAGCTACTGTAAACGAGGATGCTGTTGTCTTTGATTTAGCAATATTGGTTGAGCATTATTCTATACCTGGCTCATTTCATTCCATTTGGGAATTTTAGCAAATTTAAAATCATATCCCTGCCCTCAAGCAGAATACAGTGTAACTGTAGATATAACATGGATACACATGGAAAGCTAAATGGTGCAAGATAGATAGCATACATTTCAAAACCAGAAGGTGCATAGGCTTTGAGTGTACTAAGTTCATGACAAAGAGATCACTGTGCAGTAATACAGCCAGAAAAGTCTCCAGAGAAGTGGTGAAATATGAACTGATCTTGAGGATTATGTGGGAGCTTAAGGCATATAGTGAATGCCACTTAGGCCATAGAGTGAATGCCAGTGTTCCGACTGGGAGGTACATGGCATGAGTACCAGAGAGATGAGAAGCTGCGGAACGATGAAGAGGCTTGGGTCAAGGGGGCAGAAACAGGATGTTAGGTGTGATGAGCACTGATTGCAGGGAAGACAGAAGGCTAGAAGGGTTGATTAAAAAGATCCATACTTTTCGGGACATCTGTGTGGAAATATCCACTAAACGTTGGTGGGTGTGCCTCAGTGTGTCCAACAGTAGTAAGGCTGAAGTTAAGAAGGCCAGAGGGGATTGGGTGGTGATGCAAAGTTAGAAGGGCAGTGGACCAGGATATTCTTGGAGAAAAGGTAACAGTCAGATGGTAGCCAAAGCATGGGTACAAGTACTGTGTCTCACAGCCAAAGGACAAGACAGGGCCTTGAGGTTGAGTTCCCAGAGGATATGGATGTGTTAGAAGGTATTGAGGAGCCAAGATGATAAGGTCTGAGAAAAGTTCTTTGGTCATGATGACAGAAGCCTTTTGAGAGTCCAGTAAAATTGAAGCAAGCAAACAATTTAGTAGACCTAGGTATATCTATCTCAGCTAGATATTTTATGATATATTCAGGCTGTTAGGCTCTATAAGTTAACTATAGATGCTACTCTTAATAGATTGTTTATCTCCCTGATAAGTAAAGGCAGAAGAAGCATATTTTATGCAAATAAAAGGGTGACGTAAGTAGATGTGAAATCAGTGAACTCCCAGAAGTCAACGCTCCATGAATCTGATGCCTTTTCATGTTTTAGGGAAACCCTGAGTCAGCCCTGCTTCTCTTTGATTTTGCCTCAGCTACTTGAGACTTTGGTTCCAGATCTTTGACCCCTTTGGGGTCATTAGGTGAGCATATCAAATGGGTTGGTTCATATCCCTTCCACCCATCATGCTTGACTCATCCTAAGACCATCTCTGCTCCTTTACCATCTCAATTCTTCTTAGGTGAGTAACAATTAAAGACATACAGCGAATTCCATATGGCAGATGACCTTTCTACTGTATATAAAAGGGATTTTGATATTTGCCACCTTTCTCAGTGGGCGGCACCAACTACATGATTTGTTAGCTTAGTGCAAGATGAAAATGGCAGGCACATTGTTCAAAACTTAGTAGGAAATTAAGAAATTTAGGACAGTGACAAACCAAGCATTAAACCAAGAAAGCTTGTGACTCTTTGATGGCAAAGTTTGCGCCCCTGCCTATAGTGACTCTTCAAGGCCAGCAAGGCAGCAGTGGATATTCTGTCATCTTAAGTAAAAACATGGTAACAAGTAGTATTAAGAATATTTGAACAAAAAATGAATATTGTTGACTAAAGTTCTTTCATGCTGTCGTATTTGGCTGGAGTTAGTTCTGACCATCATTCATGGTGTCAAAATAGTTACTCTTGTTTTTTCTGGTCCACCACTGATCCTACACAACTGGGTTGGTGAAGAGAAAGTTGGAAGTGTTAGGAGTCTTTCAAGACTAACCTGAGAGTCTCTTTCCCCAAATCTAGCAAACTTGATTTTCTAGTAGCCTAAATGGGAAGTGTTCTAATCAGTTAGCCAGAATTTATTTTTGATTCTAAAATCATTTGTATTATGTGATGACTTTTTCCTTCCTATAGAAATGTGTCAAGAGTTGTTTTGTTTTTTGGAAGTTTAATTTTACTTATGGGATGTATTCTTACTGCAGCTGAATGCAGGGTTTACTGTGTTTTCTTTGCCTTTTCCATGTGTTGATGGGTAGCCCTCCTCACAGTGCCAATTCATATGGCTCCCATTTGGCAGGATAGGTGCCACATTAATGATTCAGTGACCCAAGTGTGTGTAGGAAAGTGTGCTTTGTTTCGGGGTTACATGCATAATAGTCATTTCTTAAATATTTATTGAATAAGTAATGTATAATCCTATTGGATGTATTTTTTTCATCAATGTCTTTTCTGGAGAAAATGACAGAGCCTGGAACAGCATGGTATATTGCAAACTCTTCTGCTTGACTGATAGCAGGAGAGATTAGTTTCACTCACTAGTCAAGAAGTTTCATTTGCCTCCACCTCCAATTGTAGGAATACCTCAGTTGATGAAATATAAGCTTTTGGCCAAAATGTGTGTACCTTAGACATGTGTTAAAGTCATTGGGTAATTATTTAAAGGATGACAATGTTAATGGAGTTTTCATGTTTTGGGTACTATCATTGATTTTTTTTTTTCCCTCTCTCATTGTCTTTGAGAATTTTGTTATAAATGACATGAGCGGAAGAGAAGCCAGGCGACAATTTCAACTCAGAGTGTCACAAAGTGACATCCTAGATAGATATATAGGTGTTCTAAGGACTGATAACTACAGTGAAGCAAGAATGTCCATGCTTGCACCACCTCCCATTCCATGCTCCCTAGTTCATTGTTATTAAGTGATAGCACGTTTTACTGCAGTTACTACACCACCTTGGTTGTCTGGAGGATTAGAATGTTTGATGCAGATGTTGTTCGGGATCTAAAGCAACTGTGACATTGATCCTTTTCCACGGGCAAGAGAGATTATCTCTTGCCATCATCCACTGTGTCCGTTCGGGTATGTTAGGAATCTGTATCTAATTACCTGTGTGCGGCTAATTACCTCTGCCATGTTAAGCAGCAGCAGTAATCTCATTTCCCTTTCAAGTCCATTTTATGGCATCCAACTGTATTATATTCCCCTTTTAAATGGCTGCAGACAAAATTACAGCAGCACCACCAAGGACTTGACAGGGAATCTGCCTGCTTATGAAGAACCTAGTATGTTTTCTGTTGATTCCTTTTGCTTTTTTTTTTTTTTTACAATGCACTATTAAATACCTATATATCTGAATTATCTCCCCATAGCTCCATTTGTTTGATTAGCATTACGATACTGTGACAAGACAGTATATCAGTAGTAATCGATCTGATTAGCATGGAGATGATATGAACACAGATTGCATTGATGTTTAATAGTGCAGGCATCCAGGTGCTGTAAACATTATAGATGGTTTTGTATGCTGTATGCAAGGTCTCTGTAATGAAGACAGCAACCACAGCAGATTTTCAACCTCGATGATTTATTTTCTGCCAAGTGCCACAGTGGGTCTTGCATAGTACATGGCACTCCTGTGCTGGATCTGCACAAAATGTTTTAATCGGTGTTCAAAATAATGCAAAAATTTTCACTGGACAGTTTCTAATATTGCTTTATTAAGAGATGCTTGCCACACTGTAGAAAAAAACCTTACTGCAGTCTCTTTGTAAACCAGCCACATTCTTCTCTGACCATATCCTCAGGTTACTTTATTATTATTATGCATCCCATTTTTTAGAAAGACTCACAGGAGTTTTGTGCAACACGACCTCTTTTCATTCACACCACGTAATCAAGCTTAAAATTTAGCTATCGGACCTCTTTTCACTTTGATTAGGCTTTTTGCTAAAGATCACTTATTGATCTGGATTCTGTGGGTGAAGGAAGAATCAGCTGGCCACCATTTGGGAACTGGCTCTTGGCAGTCTGTATGAACAGAAGGGAGTCTCTGCCAAGTAACGTTTTGTGTAAATTGATGAACTTTTTGCAGGGGATACAGTGGAGAGAGGGCATTCCTAGAAAAGGATCTTCCTTTGACATCGTGTTAATCCCGGTATCAACATATTTCTGTAAACTCGTTCTGCAAACTAATAGAAATGGAAGGAAAAGAGATAGATTTCCCCTCCTCTTGAGAAAAGAAAACATTTGGAGTTTAGAGATGTTTCTCATTTCATATTTATGTAATCATGTAGCCTTTTAATTTTCTCTGTCTAGCAGTAGAAAAATAGAAAGTACAGGTAGAAGATCATGAACATGTTCCTGAGAATCATCTGCGTATTTGTATATGTACATATACACATATATTATGTACAAATATACACACATACATATGCAATTTGTACATACTCTACAGACAGAGATATATCTGCACACTTATGTGCACTTGTTGTATACTGTATTTACTTTTATCTGGTGTGCATGGGTCTTTTTGTCTCTCCTGCTTCCCTTCCCATCTTCTTTGCTCCCACTGCTCCTTTATGTATAGAACCCGGTACCAGAGCCGAATGCAATTGCTCCTTTCTAAATTTCACTGTTCTTCCTTGTCCTATGTCTTCTATCTTACGTTCTCTAAATTTTCCTTGGAATGTTTCACTTCTTTTCACCACCATACCTGAGAGCTACCATTTGCCAGCCAATATTCAGTTCCAAATCTCTCTCATTGGACAGTTTTTCTGAATTTGCCCATCCTCTAACCTTCAGTAGTAGCAGTGCCTTCCTCTGAGCACTCCTGGGACCTTGTACATGGCTTCTATTACCCTGCTCCTGACCCTGATATATCCATGATTTTCTGCCTTGGAATGAGGACCCCTTGAAGGCAGTAATTAATTATTAAGCATAACTGTGTGCATGGCAACCAGTGGAATGCTTAATATTTTTTCTTATCTGTAAATATGTATTGAGTGTCTCTTGATGCTTACATTCTGATGAGAGAGAAACAATTAAAACACAAATATATAACAGATGGTGAGAAATAGATAGGGGGGACCAAGCAGGGACAGGGTAAAGAGGGAAATACTATTTTATATGGGGTGAAGAAGAAGGCCTCTCTGAGTGGGGAAATGGAGAGAACAGTAAGTGCAAAAGGACTGAGACTGGAGTATGCTTGGATTCTTGCAGCAGAAGCAAGGGAACATCTGTGGCTGGAGTTGACGGTAAGAGGCAAGGTCAGTTGAGTGCAGTGGGAGGGGGAGGATTTTCAGAGCACTGTGGCCCCAGTAAAGCCTTTGGCTTTTACATGGAGTAAATTGAGGACTCATTAGATTCGGTGAGTGTTTTGAGGACAGATGTGAAATCACCAAGGCAGATGTAGGATCATTCTGGCTGCTGTGCTGAGAACCAATGATGGAGAAAGACTAGTAATAAGGTAAGAATCAAGGTGGCTTGGACCAGGTTGGTAACAGTGAAGGTGAAGAGATGCGGGCAGATTCTGGGGATAGTATGAAGACAGCCTCCATAGGATTTAACGATGGACTAGATGTGGGGAAATGAGAAAGAAAAACTCTGAGGGAAGGGGGACTCCGTAAGCTGTTACTGTATGAGTTTAGTTAGAGATACTTATCAGACATCTAGGCAAAAATATCATTTGACAGGTAGTTACAAAAAACTGTGACTTATAGAAAAAAGTCCATTTGGGGTGATTCAGTACAGAAATGTTTTTTAAATCATGAGACTAGATGAGCCAACTAGGAAGCGAATATAGGTCTGTGACTTTATCTGGGGACATTCCATTATTTAAATATCAGAGAAATGTTGGGGATATGGAGCAAATGGCACAGGAGGAAAATCAGAAGAGAGCATGCGGTCCCAGCAGCCAAGGGAAGAAAGCATTTCAAGAAGGAGGAAATGACCAGCTGTGTGAGAGGAGTGAGAGGAGGGCTGAGAAATGGCAACCAGAATTGAATCTGCCCCTTGGAGGTATTAGGGCCCCTCTAGGAGAGCTGTTTCAGTAAGATGGTGAGAGCAAAGGTGGGGGCAGTTAGTAAAGCTTGACTTTTCAAGAGGTCATGCTCTAAAGTTGAGTAGCAGAGTGGAAGTGTACTGGGAAGGGAATATGGGATAAAAGGAAGGATTCTTAGAAGATGGCACTACGTAACTAAATAAATCGTCTTTGTAGGGTGGATCAATACCTAATCAAATGAATGTACTTAAAGATTCCAAAGCTGTGTTGTCCCCCTCCCCCCACAAAAAAAGAACAACATGTGAACCACATGTATAGTTTTAAATTTTCTAGTAGCCACACTGAAATGTAAAAGGAAACAGACCACATTAATTTTAATAATAACTTTTATTTAACTCGGTTTAGCCAAATATTGTCATGTTAAGATAGAACCAGTATAAAATGTATTGAGATAATTTATGCTGTTTTCATAGTAAGTATTCAAAATCCATGTGCATTTTTTATGTATACAGCACTTCTCAATTCAGGGCGACCATGTTACAAATGCTCAATAGCCTCATGAGGTTAGTGGCTACCAAATTGGAAAGCACAGTTCTGGAGAAAGTTCCTCACAAATAAGAAAGCACTCATGTTATAAGTAAAGCAAAATGTTTTTTTTTTTTTTTTATCAAATCATATTTATTTAAAGTTGATAATTTGTGGAGTTCCCGTCATGGCGCAGTGATTAACGAATCCGACTAGGAACCATGAGGTTGCGGGTTCGATCCCTGCCCTTGCTCAGTGGGTTAACAATCCGGCGTTGCCGTGAGCTGTGGTGTAGGTTGCAGACGCGGCTCGGATCCTGCGTTGCTGTGGCTGCGGCGCAGGCCAGTGGCTACAGCTCCGATTAGACCCCTAGCCTGGGAACCTCCACATGCCGCGGTTGCGGCCATAAAAGACAAAAAAAAAAAAAATAAAGTTGATAATTTGTACCAATTGATGCAGAATGAATAAGAAATAGATGGATAGGGTAGTTTTCTGAATTTTTTACAGATGTTAAAAATGTGTTTTAAATAGAAAATATATCTGTATACCTTTCAAAGGCCTTAAGACTTTCTCTTAAGCTTTCTATTTTAGCGGGTGGGAAAAGCTAATTGCTATTTCAACTGTATGGTTATAGTAAAACTTGAAATGGGTTTAATGTTATAACATTTATAAAGTTTTGGGTGATTTAGAGGGCATTAAGGTTTTTTGATGAATTATACATGTTGGTACTCAGAGATTAATGGTGTCCTTTGCAAAGGATGTGTGTATTCTACTTGAAT
The DNA here is from genome assembly GCA_004024745.2 of Catagonus wagneri. Taxonomy (NCBI): domain Eukaryota; kingdom Metazoa; phylum Chordata; class Mammalia; order Artiodactyla; family Tayassuidae; genus Catagonus; species Catagonus wagneri. The sequence continues at coordinate 6,679,666 of PVHT020000144.1, forward strand.
TTGTTGAAATTGTAGTAATGGAATTGCATTTTTGCAAGGTTGTATGTTATACAGACATTTTCTTTAAACAAATAGTTTGAGGTGAGGAAAAACAGAGAAAAGAGTGTAAACTAAGTTTGGAGTAAGTTCAAATTCGATTTTTAGGAATACCAGAAAAATATAGTTAGAGCCATATCAGAGTCACAGGTGTTTTTATTTTTTTGTTTTTTTACTTAACTTCCTATCCACGAGATAAGGCAAACATTCCTGCCTCAGTTTCTTCTTTAAAAAGAAGAAATGGACTAAGTGCTTCTTAGGATATATCCATAATGTGAGTCTCTGAAATTCAGATTACAGAAAATGGCAAGTTTACAGTGAACTATAACTTATGCAAATTATTCAATTATATAAATGGTTTGCATCCAATAATGAAAGCATAAAATAAAAAAAATAAACATTGTAAAACTCTGTCTGGAGGCCACCCTGGGCTGAGTTATTGGTGTTTCAGAGATAGACATTTAGAGTGGATTTAATGGGAATAAATTCCTCAAATTTATTTTTTCAGATTTTTAAAATACTAACTATACTTAGAGACTACATAGATAAGATGCTGGACATCGTACCTTTCAATCAACAAGGAAATAATGCCTTTGGTTCATAAAAGGAGGGCTTATCAAAAGAATAAACTTCACTCACAGAAATAAAATCAAATTTATTTTAAAAAGGAAAATGGGCTTTATCCCTTTAAGGTAAAGACCAACTTTACCAAATGTTTGGACTAAATTAATATTTTGAAAAGTAGAGGATTAAGGAGGAATATTCTTTAAATATATAATTCAAGTGGACATAGTGCAGTGTGAAAGAAAGGATGTGCAAATGTGCATTTCTTTTGAGAAAAATCGAGTGCATTTAAAAACAGAATTAATTTGACAGAAACAAAAATCTAGAAGACTAGGAGAGCCTATGTTATAAAAGTAGTTTATTTTCCTTCTCCAACTGTATGTGTTTTTAGAATCATTTTTAAAAGGCTAGTTTGGAATGTCTTTTGCAATTTTTAAACCAAGAGCTTTTTATGAAACTTTTTAAAAGTAATGCTCATCATATTTTTATGCCCATATATATCTTTATAATTTTGCATTGCATAGCCCTTTAAAACTCAGAATATAATTTAGATAATTCACAAAAATAAGGTTATAGCCCAGCCAAAGGTAGTCTTTTTCACTCTATCATGCATATAAATGTGATATATGAATATGATTACTTGAATTTACATTTGTTTATTCTATGAACATTCATACTATAATGTGGTATTTTTGCAATAAAAGCTAAGAAACTCTATTATTCTTGCATTAAATCCTTTACTAAAAATTTACTCTTTTACTAATGTAAACTTATTCAAACTTAATGAATTTCAAACAAAAAAGAACTAATATTAACTTTTCTTCATTATGCTTTATATCCAGGGTATGTTATTCTCCTTTATCAAATTCTACTTAGATGTAATCTGTTACCTCTGTTTAAACTCAGCTTCTTCCAATAGCATTTTTTTTTTTGGTCTTTTGTCATTTTAGGGCTATACCCGCAGAATGTGAGGTTCCCAGGCTAGGGGTCTAATCAGAGCTGTAGCCACTGGCCTACACCACAGCCACAGCAACGTGGGATCCAAGCCGCATCTGCAGCTACACCATAGCTCATGGCAACACCAGATCCTTAACCCACTGAGTGAGGCCAGGGATCAAACCCGCAACCTCATGGTTCCTAGTTGGATTCGTTTCTGCTGCACCATGACAGGAACTCCTTCCAATAGCATTTTGACTGTATCAACTGAAAGAATATGTGCATGAGAAAGCAAGTGGTATGAAAAAAATTAAAAATACTTATAGGAAACAATTCTTCTTAAGCTATATAGGAGGTCCACCCAAAGGCGTACCACCTTTCCTTTTTTTGTAAACAGTATCTGAAAAGGTAGACAGGACACAAAGACTAGTACTATCAATTTAGCTATATAGTAAATAGACCTTTTAAATATAATCAGAATATAAATAATTTATTTCCTTAGAGTTTTTCATCTATGAACATTTTGGTTTGGGAATATACAGGCTTTCTGTGGAGACTGTCCACTGTGTGTCCTTTTCTATTTTCTTATTTATTCTGTGAAATGCTATTCTGCAAATACAAGCTGCTGTTGTTATTTGTGACTCTACTCAGGAATAATTACTAAATGCAAACACTAGAGATTAGGTTTTGAAAAGAAGGGTAAAGAGTTCCCATCTTGGCTAAGGGGAAACAAATCTAAGTAGTATCCATGAGGACACAGGTTTGATCCCTGGCCCCACTCGATGAGTTAAGGATCCAGCATTGCCGAGAGCTGTGGTGTAGGTCGCAGACGCTGCTCAGATCTTGTGTGGCTGTGGCCATGGCCAGCAGCTACAGATCCAATTAGACCCCTAGCCTGGAAACCTCCATATGCCATGGGCACAGCCCTAAAAATAAAAATAAAAAAAAGAGATAAAGAAAAGGGTGAATTTGATGTTAGCAAAGCTTGGGAGTTTTGCATTAATGCAATAATAAAGATAAATGTGGGTACGACCAAGGTGCACCCATTTCTGCTTCCGGAAGTTAGCTAAGGGTGTTGTGCTGTGAGTTGATGGGGTTCAGCTCAAGGGCTCTGGGCTATTCTCAAGGGCTAGAATAGCATCTCTCTTAATGGTGACACCTTGAACACTTCTATACATTCCATCTAAATTTTAGTTATCATATGAATGAAATAGATAACTTTTAGAACCTACCATACCACAGAGATTTGAAAGGACTAATTTAAATCATATATGTAAACCATTTAATATAGTTCCTGGCACAGTCTAAGAGCTTAATAAATGTTAGCATTTAAAATGATCATTAATATTGGTTTTGTTGTTATTACCTGTATTATTTGTAAGAGAGGCTAATGACAATGCAGTTGAAGAAGTTATGCAGGCATAAATAAAATTCAATAGTCCTATTAATTAGGAAGGGGACTGAGAAATATCTATTCAGCCAGATCTTGTACATTAAATAAAGGTTATCTAAAGCTTTAACCATTGTTATCATCCTTGTTACTCTGAGTCTCTGAGACAAAGTCTGAGCCTAATTGTTTGGAGGTCAGAAAGTTAAAAATGATTTGAACTCTTGTCTGAAACTAAAAATTGCTGCTTGGTACACATATGATCTCCAACACATCAAAATGAGTGTATCAGTAGTTAATTGCATCTGCAGGGAAAGAAGAGGTTGAAAAGATTTTTAACAAGTGAAGAATGATAAAAGGAAATTAATGTACATTACTCAGTATGCTCAATGTGTTCACAGTGGCATAGACATTCTTTTTTTTATTATTTTCATAAATATTCTTAACAACTAGACTTATCAAGTTTCTACAAGGTCATTAATATTTTAGTTCTCAAAGCCTTGTTTGTGCTTTAAGGGCTTAGATGTATCAGAATTGGTGGATTTAAAAGGGTTTGCTGTATATCTCTCTTTATTAAAAGTTTCTTGTTTAGATTTCAGTACAGTTGCCTTTAATCGATTTTAGAGAATAGAGGGTTGTTAAATCATTGCATAAATACCTTCATGAGTTTCACTCTGCAGGCTATGATAATTGTAGGTCTATTAGACCTTTAGTTCCCGTTGGAGAATGGATACATAACTGAAAAGTGGAGAGAAGGGATTAATAGTCTGTATCCTAAAACTCTGATTGGCTTTTTTTTTTTTTTTAATTTGTTTTTATTTTTAGGACCTTACCCATCGCATATGGAGGTTACCAGGCCAGGGGTCAAATCGGAGCTACAGCCGCCAGCCTACGCCACCCGCCACAGCAAAGCAGGATCTGAGTCACGCCTATGACCTACACAACAGCTTATGGCAACACAGGATCCTTAACCCACTGTGCGAGGCCAGGGATCGAACCCACATCCTCATGGATGGATGCTAGTCGGGTTTGTTAACCACTGAGCCACAACAGGAACCCCCGACATTGACTACTTCTTGTCTTTCGCCTATGGTTCGAGAGCTTTGTTGTAGATAATACCTTTCTTTTAGAAAACATCAGTTTATTTTTTAGGTAGAAAAAGTAATTTTCTTTAAAGATCTATTGAAAATTTAAGGCATACTGCAAGGAGTTCTATAAATTAATTGTTCAGTATTCTTTACCCATCATCTTAGGGTTTAAATTTTAAGCTTGGAATTTAATATAAGGATTCAGTGATACTTTCTGAGGAGGTCAATTTTTTAAGCTTCATGAAAAATAATGGTTTGCTATTTGTTCCTACAGTTACATCCTAAGTATATCTTTACATGAAATTTTCTGTTTTTTTTAGGAACTTATGCTTGTTTCATTGTTTTCTACTATATTTGGGCAAAATGAAGACATTGCCCCAGTAGTGGCTCCTGAATTCATTCAGTGTGTGCCTTTTCAGTGCTCCAGTTTTTGTTTTGTCTTTTTAGGGCCACACCTGCAGCATATGGAAGTTCCTAGGCTACAGGTCAAATCAGAGCTGCAGCTGCTGGTCTACACCACATCCACAGCAAGGCCAGATCCGAGCTGCACCTGTAACCTACACCACAGCTCACGGCAATGCTGGATCCTTAACGCACTGAGCAAGGCCAGGGATCGAACCTGCATCCTCATGGATACTAGTCAGATTCATTTCCACTGCACGATGGGAACTCCCAGTGCTCTAGTTCTGTTGTGGATCACTGGTCACTGGAATGTTGATTACTCTATAAAACTGCTGGAAATGGTAACTGGTTTGCCAGAAAGAGGTATATAGCTGGAGCAAGGGTTTAAGGCAGAGAACTCAGTGGAATAGAGGAGCTAGTTGAAGCCATTGAATGACATGATACTACATACACATCTCTCATTGTCTTAGTCCTTTCAGACTGCTGTAACAAAAACAACACAGACTGATGGTTTAATAAAGCAAGGACATCTGTCATTATTCTGGAATCTGGGAGGTCTAATATCATGGTGCTGGCAGATTTGGTGTCTTGGTGAGGGCCCACTTCCTGGTATATAAACGTCAGTCTTCTCCCTGTAACTTCATGTGAAAGGAGTAAAGAAATGCTCTGACCTCTTTTCATAAGGGCATTGGTCATATTCACGAAGGCTTCACCCTCATTGTGTAAGCACTTCTCAGATAATTCCTCTTTAAATACATCGCATTGTGATTTAAGATGAATTTTGGAGGGACACAGTCTATAGCGATCATATAAACAAGAAAAAAAGAAACATTTTTCCTTTTGGCCTTTGTGGTACTTCTAGCTTGGAGTACGTGTACATAAAATGAAGAAAAGTTGTGGTTCTCGTAAGCTTATTTTATAGAACTGAAAAGGCACTTGGGTAACGAGCAATGAAAGAGAAGATTGAGTTTGAAACCAGTTAGCAACAACTTGAATAAAATATGCATTTCTTATTACCCCCATGTGATATAAGTATAAATATGACTTTCCTATTTATAATAATAAGACCAATGGCCAACATTTGGTATTTGAGCAATGAGCTTCCAGACCTATTGTGTTATATACATGAATTTCTACACCCTTGTGGGTGCTGGTAGTGTGATTTACATAACCACAAACTGACAGAAAAACATTATATTGTGCTAAATGTATCCATCTTTCTGAAACCTAACAATGTTGTTTATATCTAAACTTTTTGATGTTCTGAATCTCGCAAACCATGCTTTTGCAGGAGAAGCCCCCCTGATTGTTTCACAAATTTACTCTTCTTTAATTTCCTGAAAAAGTTCCTCATTCTCTTATTAGTGATCTGAAATAAAATGAAGAATAAATATAATTCTGACAGTCTTCATCTGTTTCTACCTTTTCATTAAAAATGGCAGTCACTGCAGTGCCCTTTTATATGTAAATCTTATTTTGCCTCTAACCATCATGAAGCTTTAAAGAAACTAAAATTTTAAAAACCTGTTGCAAATAGAAGAGACCTCTAGTCTATAGAATCTTCTTTGAAATTAGGTGACCAACTCTACTCAGTGCTGAGATGATACATTATGCTGTCGATGTCTAATTATCAGTCTACTGTTTGTAATTTCTCTGGCCTAGAGTATCCCATTTGCTGTTGGATGCTACTTGAAAGAACACCATTGATCTATGCCACATGTAAGAGTTTTAAATTTTTCCTATCAGAGGATATTGTATCCTTATGAATAAGAGAATCACATTTTTATTTTCAAACAGCTGCTTTATAGTTCTTTAAGTTCAGTTTGATACTACCCTTTGTTAAATTAGAAAAAAAAGTATTGTTTTCCTTGTTAAACTATTCTCCATAATCCAGGACAGTTTTTGCTAATTCACATAATTACCACTACTCAACCAACTGCCATTAAAACATCTTATTATTAAGCATGTTAGTACAAATATTGATCCTTATCTTTATTAACTGCTATGACAGAGGCCTGGAAATTGACTTTAAATTTTCTTGTTTAAAAAAAAAAAAACTTAACCTTTCTATAGTACACCTAAGGTATCCACTACTAACCTAGAGGTTATTCTTATTTATAGATTCTTCCAAGGAACTTTACCAAGTACCTTTGGAAATTTTGTGCAATTCACATCCTGTGAGTAACCCTTACTTCTGTTTAGTTTGCCTTAATTTTAATCATCTCTTAGTTGAGATGCAAGTTTTCCATCATTCAGTTATACTTATCTATAAATTAGCTATAACAGTTTCTTTAATTTCTACTCATTTTTCAGAAATCCTGTAGTGTCCCCAAAAGATTTTCTTAAAAAAATAAAATTGTGATTTTGATTGGGATATTATCTCTTTTATCTGTTGATTTTTATCTGTTTCTCTTTTTAAAAAACACATCGATCCACCTGATAGCCTTTTATATATTCCACTGCATTTTTGGCCTTCAGTTTTGTCTTATTCAGAATTGACTTTAGGTCCACACATTTGATATTGTTAATAAATTTTACAAATCTTAAAACAGTATTATTATGTAGAGTGTGGCTATGTTAATGAATCACTGTTTTAATGAATTAAGTAGCCCGTTGACTTTTTTTTAACTTTTTAATTTAATTTTATTGGAGTATGGTTGACTTACAATGTTGTATTAGTTTCAAGTGTACAACAAAGTAAATTAGTCACACATATAAATATAGACATTCTTTTTTTCCATATAGGTTATTACAAACTATTGAGTAGATCTTCCTGTGCTATATGGTAGATTTTCATTAATCATCTGTGTTATACAGTAGTGTTTATATGTTATCCCCACCCTCCCAATTCTTCCCTCCCCGCCAATGGTTTCACCTATGATAACTGTAAGATTGGTTTTGAAATCTGAGTTTGTTTCTGTTAAATAAGTTCTTTTGTATCATTTTTGTTAGGTTCCACATATAATTGATAGCATGTGAAATTTGTCTGGCCTGTTGACTTTTATTAAAAACTTGGAGAGGCAGTGTAGTGAAGTGAAAAGAGCATAGGTTTTGGAGTAAGATAGAATTGAATCTTGGATTCTCCTGGGAATCACTTAACTCTAAATTGCTAGTTGGTGAGGATTAACTAACAGAGATAGCATATGGAAGTTCCCAATACGTAGCAATAGTTAACTATTCCTCCTTCTGCCTTTGAGTTTAACCAAGTGAGAGAGAAGATAAATTTTAAAAAGAAGAAAGTGGAGGAGTGGTGATGTTCTCAGCAGTAGTTTTTAAACACAGTTGGAGAGTGGGTGTATGTGGGTGGCCTTTGGGGCCTGGTGTGGTGGTGGGGGAGGGGAATAAGAAGAAAGGAGTCATGGAATAGGGTTTTTGACCCTTCTCCCTGGTCTCCACTGGCATAGCTTTTTATCACCTTTCTTGAAATCTGCTTAATAAATTGTGGTTCAGTCTGAGTTCTGTTGGAAGAAAAACGGCTTCACCATTTAAAAGTAACATATTTGAATAACCAAATGTAAATATATTCATGGTCATTAACTGTTTTTAAAACGTTGTGTAGGATGTATTAGTACTTAAATAGGAATGGGATCACCGGTGTCTTAGGAGCTGTGGCAACAGGATCTGTGGCATCTTGGGAGTGCTGGTTGCAGATTTGATCCCTGGGCTGGCACTGTGAGTTAAGGATCTGGCATCACTGCCCTTGAGGCTTGGGTTGCAACTGAGGCTCAGATCTGATCACCGGCCCAGGAGCTGCATATGCCATGGGGCGGCCAAGAATCAAACACACACACACACACACACACACACACACACACACACACACAAAATTTAAAAAAACAGTAATTTTCCCTCTGCAGTGACTTTCAAAAGAGTGCACCCTTACCATCTGAGAGGCATAAGGCTTAAATCTCTCCTGTGGGTGAAGGGCTGAGCATGTGGCTGGCACAATGGGATGAGGTCAGTAGGCACAGTGACCAGAGATGGAGTAGGGATGTTAACATTAGGTTTCATTGAGCAGCTGCTCCACACTGAGGGAGTGTTCAAGATGGATGAATAAGCATGCAACTTGGATTAATAGGAAGAAAACGTAATGACTCTAGAAGACCAGTGGCAGCCATATAGCAATATTTAACACCTCAAAACATTCCTGGAAATGCAAAACTGCTAAATCAGTGGCAACAGAAAGAAAGGAGGATAGCAGGTGAAAGACTAAGACATTTTAAGGGTTGATCTGAGAAAATGCAAATTCAGGTGCCTTTCCAAATGAACAGAAGGCAAAGGTGGGAAGACTGTAGGGTCAGCTGTGGTCGTGACTTTACTTTTGGTGAAGTGATTTTGCTGACTATTGGTATATTTAAGGAATTTTTTAATTTCAGTCTGTAATCCCTATAGCAGTACCTTTTATTCCTTGCCTGGACTAGGTAACTAGTTAATGTTTTTCTATGCCCAGACTTGGAGGGCACAATGTGTGATTTGGACTATAACCATTTGGTCACAGAGATTGAAAAGAGATGTTCCTGTCTTCTCTGTATAGGATTCTAGAGTAGGTATGCCTGTGAGAACGCAGCTCCTTTAGACTTAGACATTTTTCATGCTTTGATGCCCGTAATAACTCTCTCATGTAACAGACAGGTGAAGATTGCAGTTAGAATGCCAAAGCCCTTTTTCATCCTTTGTTTTCTCCTTCCCTTTAGGGTATGTGTGCGTGTAAATGAATGACTACCAGGATGAGGGAATTCTCCTCCCGTGCCAGTTGGGGATATGGACAGCAGACCTTATGATTAGCTAGCAAACACATGGTACATGGATTGTTATTGATAATTATTTCTTTTGCTCAATGTGGCATCCAGGCTATAATTTCACTGTTTTCTCTTTCACTGGTAATTTAACATCTATTGTTCTGCCTAATAACCTCACTTGGAAGATATATGAGCTGCCCAATGTTTGTGAAAGGAGTGAGTTTACAATTTGTTGTCATATTCAGCCTGACTCCCAGCCATGGTGGAGGAGGCTTTCCTTGCAGTGAGGTTGTCAGGTTCTGTTTTTCCCAGGCTTGCTTTTCTGTTAAACATTTTACATGGAATTATTTGATCTACACGGATCCCTAAACCATTGCAATCGAGGTTCTTAGAGTGCTATCCTGGAGAATGTACATTATTTACAGGTAATGAACATTCTTTGGAAATTTCAGCTTTTCTCCAGAGAACTGGGTATATTGAAAAAAATTTTTTTTGAAGCAATGATATTTCCTTTTGAAAAGCATTTAAGTGAAAAGCATTTAAGCTTTTTCAGCAACTGGGAAAATGTCTGTGGAAAAGTATGACTACATCTGTGATAGATGATCTGAATCCACAGGGCCATGCTTCTAGCTCTTGTCTTTAAAAGCTTAAATTTTAGTATGCCTTGTACTTTTTCATTTGAAGGTAAATTATACTATGTAATAAAATCCCCCTGGAGGAAAATTCCCCATGCAGCTAATTTCCCTAGAGCATCCTGCTGATAATACAGAAGAATTTATTCTTTGCTGACAATTTTCCTCTGTAGCTCTTGATATTAATGCAGGGGACATTTTGGGCTCAGCCAAAGCCTTATTTTCATGGGATTCAGAGTTCAATCACTGCGTTGTCATAAAATTGTGTCTTTTTATTGATACTGAAAGACTGTCTTGACTTACATTATTTCTCAAACTTGTTTCTATAAAGTTTTTTAAAACTTCTCTCTGTTTTTGACACACATTGGATTCACTGCAAATTATATTGTTACTAGCCTGCCTATCATAATAATTTAAAGTATTTTCTAAGCCCGTTGGTACTATCTTATACCAAATGAGTTAAACAGATACAGCTCCGTCCTTCTTTGAGCTTTTAATGCAACAGGATAATGATAGCAAAGGAAATAAGCGATTCAGAAATATGAACTAATGTTAAGGGTTTTTAACCAATGTATCATAAAAATTTTGAGCTAAAAGGAAATTTAAATACACTAAAGGATATTTATCACATACTGAAAATGAAATTGAATGCTATAGAAAAGAATTGCCTAAATTCATACAAAAAGCAAATGGAAGAAATTGAACTAAAATAGCAGATCTCTTCTTTGCCCATTGTTCTTATGAATCAGACTTCCAGAAGAGTAAAATGTTAGTTATATGTTTAAACTAGTCATCAAGCAGGGATATCTAAAAAAAAAAAAAAAAAACCTACACTGTTCAGAATTGCATTTTGGGGGAAATTGCTATGCATTTTCATAGGAATGTAAGTTAGTTTAGCATTTGCATAACACTCTACAAAGCATAAGTCTAGGAGGCACAAAAGAATACTAGAGACTGGCTTAAGTACCAAAGAGTCAAGAGGGGAAAATGTTGTAACAGAACAGACTCTGTTCAGCTTGATCCCATCCTCTTATAATTTGTGCATTCTCTGTGAATCAGGTGAATTGGCAGCACCTAAAAGAGTAACTAATGTTACCAAAAATTCAAAAAGACTGAAGAATAGCTTTTTCTTTTTCTGTTGATCTATGATCGTTTTACCAAGGAGTTTCCATAAAGATAGCATGTTTGACTTAGGTAAAATATACTTAAAAAAAAAAAAGAAAAAAATCTCATGAGACCTTATGGCTTAGACAAAGTTAAGGGCATGAATCTGGGCAATAAAATAGTTGAGTGGGCTCATACTATCAGTTGTGTTCTTCAGCACAACTGGTTTGTGTTACTTATAACTTAAGTCACCAAGGAATTTATTACCAGGAGTTTATGCAGTTCAGCCTTCTGCAAGAGGGTTCAGAGGTTATGTAGTTAGGAGTCGTAGACATAATTACTCCTTAAGACAAGAAAGGATGTTGTCACGTACTTTCATCAAGAGATTAAATTGGTACAATTATTTGGGAAAGTAATTTGTTCACATCTACTAAAATTGGCAATGCATATACTCTTTCACATAGAAATTACGTGTCTGGGAATTCATTCTACAGAAATAAAAGAAAAAATTATAGGCATACAGGATATTTATTGAAACTTTTTTTTACATTTTTGAAAAGTATAGTCATTTACAATGTTGTGCCATTGTGCTCATTTCTGCTCTACAGCAAAATGACCTAGCCATACATGTGTATACATTCATTATTGCAACACTGTTAGTATTTTTACAAACATGTCTATAAAGATGTTTATTTTATTTTGTCTTTTGTCATTTTAGGGCCACACCCTTGCGCCATGTGGAGGTTTTCAGGCTAGAGGTCTAATTGGAGCTGTAGCTGCCAGCCTACACCACAGTCACAGCAATGCAGGATCTGAGCCGCCTTTGCAACCTACACCACAGCTCATGGCAATGTCAGATCCTTAACCCACTGAGCAAGGCCAGGGATCCAACCCGCAACCTCATGGTTCCTAGTTGGACTCATTTCCACTGAACCATGGCGGAAACTCCCTAAAGGTGTTTATAAACATCTTTGAAGCTAAGGATATATTACTTAACTGGTATGTGCCTCAGTGTCCTCACCTGTTTTATTAGTCAGATCTCCAGAGATAGAAGCAGCAAGATATCAATGTGTGTGCCTACCATTTTATTTTAAGGAATTAGTTTATGTAGCTATGAAGTCTGGAAAATCCCCAAATTTGCAGGGTGAGTCAGCAAGCAGGAAACCCAGGAGAGCTGATGGTTTGCTTTTAATTTCAGTCCAAAAGCATGAGAACCAAGAGGAGCCAATGCTTCAGTTTGAATCTCAAAGCAGGGAAAAAACTGATGTCCCAGGCAGAAGAATCCTCTCTTACTCAAGAGAAGGCCAACATTTTTTTCTTTCAGGTCCTCAACTGATTGGATGAGACTCAGCCACGTTAGGGAAGGCAGTCTGCTTCACTCAGTCTATTGATGTCAATGTCAATCTCATCCAAAATCACCATCACAGAAACACTCAGAATAATATTTAACCAAATACCTGAGCACTCTGTGGCACTATCAAGATGACAGAGTTAACCATCATTCCTAAAATTGAATAAAGATAATGATAAATAAAGATAATAAAGATCAAGAGAAGGAGTTCCTTTCTCAGCTCAGAGGTTAACTATCCTCAACTAGGATCCTTGAGGATGTGGGTTTGATCCCTGGCCTTCCTCAGTAGATTAAGGATCTGGAATTGCCTTGATCTGTGCTATAGGTCACAGATGCAGCTTGGATCCCACCTTCCTGTGGCTGTGGCATAGGCCAGCGGCTGTAACTCTGATTCAAACCCTAGTCTGTGAATTTCCATGTGCCACAGGTGCGGCCCTAAAAAAGCCCAAAAAATTTTTTTAAATAAAAAAATAAAGATAATGAGAGTACCAACACAAAAATTTGCAGAATTGTTAATGGTTTATCTTTAAAGTTGGCATGTTCTTGGATCTGATAAGTTTTTCCCTTCAGAAAAATCAGGAGTTCAGAGTTTTGGAAGAGATATTCCTTTAGTTTGTACAGTTTTAAAAAGTGGTGGGAACATAGGTGATTTTACTTTTGAAATCAAGATCAAATTTGTCGCACACTATCCCAGTGTGTGAAACTGCCATACTAATACAGTGTTTCCTTTGTTGCTAGACATTCAGATTTTTAAACTGTTTTTCTCACTCAAGAGAAAGGAAGGCATTCCAAAGGAAGAGTCAGCATAAAGAAAAGTGTATAGGGAGGAATGACCATGATCTAGCTCATTGCTGGAAATGGTATATAGGGAGGTTGAGTGTCATGAGCTGATTAGATGATGGGTGGGGAGGGGTAGAGCTGAGCCCATGTGAAGACATTCCAAGCAAAATATTCATGGGAAGAAAACATGGAGAACTGAAAGATCTGATCACATGAAGAACCAGGGCAATAGTGTCCTGAAATGCAGAGAAAGCAGCTGGGGACTAAGTAAGAGACTATAAAAAGAAGCAAAACTTCCTAGAATTCGAAGGTTTAATAAAATAGCTTGAGAGCTTTGATTCTTTTCCTCTAAGGCCTTAAAGGAAAAACTGGACCTGAGTGAACTTTTCTTTTCTTTTCTTTTTTTTTTTTAAGAAGAGAACTTTTTTGGCAAGGGAAGAAAATTATCTAAGGAGGGGAAGCTAGGGAAGTTGAACACTGAGAGTGAAGGAACTTGGAAAACCATGGTAAAATAATATTGATTTTGTACTTCCTAGCTAAGGGCTGTGGTGGTCTAGATGGAGAGGAATCAATAAAATATTAGCAAGATGGAACAAAAATTTTAAAAAGAGGATAAAAATTTTTGATGAGTCAGAACCAACCCTAAGATGTGTGGCTTCTGGGGGAGAAATTAACGTCTTGCCTACACTTATGAATAAGATCAGTGTAAAAAGAGGATCTTAATTTAACTGGACCAAGCGGTCCATACAAGTGGTGTAGGACTAATAATTTAAAAATAAGCAAAGGTGATAGTTTTAATAACATCACTGCAATACTCATAAATTATGGTATTGTGTTAACATTCTTTTTTTTTTGGTGTGTTTCTGAGCATTTCAAGTAACAAGCACGTAGACAATAATGCTTGCAAAAAATGAAACAACAAATAGACTAGTGGGCAGACAGACAAGACAGTGGGTGGCAGATAATGTCTCGCTAGAGCAAGAGAGCAGAGTAGATGCTCAGGTGATTCCAGGTTAGGAAGGAAGCCTAAATAATTCACTGTGCTCCTGTAAAGTGAGGTGCCCATCACAGTGTCAGGTACATTGTACTTGGGAGCTGCCATTACCATAATCAGTATTATTGGCCTCCCCATCATCAGAGACATTCACCTGATTATCAGCAAGTTGGAAAACACCAATGGCCAGAAGCCACGATTCTGTTGTTACATTATCTACTTTCTGTAACATTTTGGGAGCCAAGAACTCATCAGTACATCTTCAATAATTCAGAAAATTTTCTTTCTTAAATTTTCAAAGATTTCTCCATTTCATAAAAGCAGAATGCTATCAGGAATTTGCTTCTGGGTTCAGAAACTTTCATTTCAGTCTGCAACAGTGATTTTCCATAGTGGAGTAATATGATTTTCAACCTTTGATATGTGTCCCTTAGGGTATATGTGGCTGTTTCAAAACATGAATAGAAAGTCACAATTAAGCACAGGGCATCTGTCCTTAACAATTTACTTGAAGGTTTAGAGAAACAAAATGTGTATTTGAATACACAAATGTATCTTTGGCCACAGTGAAAACTTTGCATGAATTTGTTGGTTAAAATATTTAAGTTTAAAGATAGCTTGGGATCATAAAAGGCTATGTTAGAAATGGTCCCAGTTGTCTAGACTAGTATTTATTTGGGTGGTTATTTGTTTAGCTTCCTCTCTGGAAGAGGCACATGGAGTATATTGGTTCAAATGTTTTAGAAATATTATATGATAATTTCAAAGCAAATTCAATAGATTAACATGAAACATTAAAAAATGCATGAGAATTTGGAGGTGATGCTAAGTCTTGGATTACATTTTGGTATAAAAACGATTATAGCCTTTTGACCATGTATTTTTATACCTTTGGATCTTCCCCACATTGCTTTAAAGGAATATCTTAAGTCAATAAAGTATACCCTTGACTGGCAATTCAGATATATCATATTAAACATTTTGTGAATAATTTGTATTTGGCTTGATTTTCATAGTGCTTCTATATGTTTAAAGAAGGTATCTTTCCTAGTGTAAATATATACATTAGTAACAGTTTTGTAGAATTTTAAAAGTATAAAGTATACAGATTTTAAATGCATTTCGAGTAGTAAATTTGTTTTAAAGAGAGATAACCATCAGGAGCAGTTAAGAATTGATGTTGTATAGTATGCTCAAATTGTGTTTGCCTTTTGATACTGAAAATAAGGAATTTTGTCAAATTATTAAGGAGCAAGTGGAGAAAACCTCAAAAGTTTGAAATTACAGAATCACTCTAAAATACTATATGAAAAACTAAGAGGGTAAGTAAGGGGTGTTTCAGTTCTTTATTTGCCTCCAACTTTGTTACCACAACTTTGTTATTTTATTTTAGCTCTTGTTTGTTTCCCTCTCCCACATTTGTCAGAATTCTTCCATGTTCACCTGGCTAATCTGAATACTAACCATGACAAATAGATGTTTGGAAGCATTAAAGTGATGACTTTCAAAGGGGTTATTATCATTTATCATGGAAATGGATTCAGCCCACTGATAGCAATTTAGCCTACAGTTAAATGAGCACGGTATGTTTATAAAATGATGTTTTCAGATGTTTAACTTCTTCACAATAATGTTTTCTGATGATGCAATATTGCATTTAATACTATTTTTGCAAGAGATACTTTATCTCATTAAATCCCTCAGTTCTATGCTTAACCATCAGAGAAAGATGGCAGTTGAGAGGTTGGTTCCTAAAAAATATGCAGTGCTCAAACTTTCATTGCCTTTTATGGAAATATTCGAATGTATTCCTTAGTTGAGTATGTTCTCTGCCTAAATCAGGGACACTTCCGGGCCCCAGAATCAAATTCTCTGGAATTGAATCCAGTCCAACCATTTAATAGCTGTGTAATACTGCTTTAATTTCCTCTTCTGATGTCTGTACTGACTTTATTATGACCATGAGAGGATTATGAGATAATGCAAGAGTGTGTAGTCATAGTTCTTATGGTACCCAAATCATAAGCTGAGGTACCCAAGGGTGCTACAGAAAACTCACAGGGGCACTGTACAGTATTTTAGATTTCTGTGATACAGCACATGAACTAATAGACCAAGATAGTTCAGTTTCAATATGAGATCATACTGTGTTCCTGTGGATGATGTTATATCCTTGGGCACATGGGTTTTTGTCAGTTGCTATGACTCAAGGGTACCATGTGACCATCACTGGGGAACAGGAAATGAGGGAGCTGGTGTCTGGTTTAAGAAGCTGTGCAGTGCCTGACAGACACATGCATCCCATTAGTTTGTCATTGTGTTTATTTAAGAATTAACTTAAAAGTGTTTTTGTTCCATATTATATGTATTTTTTTCAAATGGCTACTGAAGATTTTTCAGGATATAAATAAATACTTTGGACTTTACAACCTAATGAATACACTTGTCAGGCTTTTCGCTTAGCTGGATGTCACCATGAAAAAAATTACTGAGAAACTAAAGGCTCTATGAACCAAAAAAGCTTATAAACGTTTGACTTGGCATTAGCTTATGTATATAGTAAACCCTCAGTAAGGATTCGGTTGGTTTTTGGTGGTGTTAATAGTTAGAAAGTCAGAAGTCATATCCTTAAACATAACTGAAGTTCCTCTACTCATCACTCAAACTCCTTTTGTGTGTGTGTAATGACAGTTAGTGCAAGGGAGAGAGGAAGAGAAAAAGAGAACAGGAGGGAAGGAAATGAAATGAACAAATTTGCTGATGGAAATTGGGGCATCGACCAGATGTGGAAAGGAAAGCAACCTCCATTGACAGTAGATGAGAGCTGCTTCCTGCAAAAGAAGAATGGTTTATCATGTAGAAGCTGCCCTAGAGTCAGAAAAAAAAAAAAATCCTCTATGAACACCCCAGTCCAGCCTAAAAAGCAGGAAGCATGGCATGGCGGTGCCAAGGTTAGGAGCAGCTACCTAGAGACAAGGACAGAAACTAAGGGCGGGGTGGGGGGGGATGCTGAGGGCAAGCAATGGGAGGGAAAGAGTCTCCTTCAGGAGGTGTACGGTGCTTGGGGGCAGAGAGAACTTGTGAGTCTGGATAGAGGCTCTAGTGCCCTGACCTAAAGCCGCCAACTCCTTTGGACCACTGCCTGCAGCCTAGGGGAAGTCACTGGGCTGGGTTGTAATTCTCAGAAGCTGTGCTCTGCACTCAGCCAGGGATAGACAGCCAAGCCATGAAAACATGAGGGAGAGGCAGCAATGAGACAGACCTGTCTTCACCCCCACCCACCCCACCGGTACCCCACCTGTTTAGTACTCCTGGATGGATTGGAAGGGCCGAGCTACTAAGAAAATTGTGCAGCTATTAATCTGCACCCTTACTGTACCTCTCAGTGGATGACCTGGGGAAACCCTTGTCACATCTGGAAAATATTTCCTTAATGAAAATACAGAATATTGTTAGCTAACTCCTTTTAAATATCCCTATATGAACATATATTCTTTGAGTTCCCTTCTCTCAGCCACTTTTGGCTCCAAGTTAAATTATACTTACTTTCTTTTTCATTTTATCAAAGGGCTCATTCTACACTCAATAAACTGTCTAATTAATAAAATTTCATTGTAATTTTAGACTTCTCCTCTCTGGAGAGGTCTCCCCCCAAATGAAGCCATATTTCATTTTAAGTTTATGAGTAATTTCTATTGTTCCTATAGTAATCATTGTAATGCTGAAAGTTGTCTTGCATCACTTAAAGACATTTTGAGTTATGGATATTTTAGTAGTCATTCTTTGGCATACAATTTTAGTTATGAATATATAAAATATATAACATTTTCAGGGTTACAGGTGGAAAAAGGTCACTGAAGTTTCAACAAACTAAAACTCAACTTTCAGCTTGGAAAAACCTGTACATAAATATAACATAGAAAGTAATATTTTTCAGCCCTCATAATTTCAAATCGTGATAACAATACTTGGGGCTTCTGCAAAAATTCATTTTCTGAGATTTTTGGCACGTCTTTATCTAATTAATACTCAAGATACCCCATTTGCTAGATTTTTCTGTGGTTTCATTGTCACTGATGCATGTTAATGACATCAGACAAAATGCTTTTCATAATTGCTTGTCTCAAGGCATTGTAAAAATCAAATATCAAATAATTAAAAATTCATTTGTGGTTTGTGGCTGTGAATTGGACTGCTAGAAGTTTGAGGGGTGGGCTTACCAATGTTCTTGAAAGATTTGCGTGGTTGATTCCAAGTTCAGTTACTGTCCTGGTCATAATTTATAGTTGGCTTCAGTGAAGGAAATGGATGCTTTAAAGTGCAGTGTGGTAACTGTGCATATAGGCACAAATAGCTGTTGAAAATAACCATTAAACTCTACTTTCAACAGATATTTTATTTTCCAAGATAAAAAATTAGGGTCAGGTGTTAGAGTCTTGCTCACTTTTCACTCTTCATGCATAAATGCTTTCATTCAGATATAAGAATATTTTATGCATTTGTGAAACAAAGTATTATTTCACTGGCTATGTCGCTTTCATTAGAAATATAAAAAACAATATGCATATGTTATTTTGAACTTTATAGGTCATTTTTTAGATTAAAATCTGTATCAATTCCTAATCAGATACAACATTTTCTGTTATGTCACAGAATTGTTAGAGATTCTCTGAAGGCATGTAATATTTTTAAATTTCCTTGGTTAACCCAAAGAATGGATAAAGCAATGTAAGAATGGTCCAATTTGTATGAGTAGCATATTGAATTTAATATGCTATGGGGATTTATTAAAAGTCACATTTTTCCCATCATCGAAATTGCATTTTAAGTGATAAATAGTCCAGACAAGCTCATTTGTAAGAAAAACTAAATTAGAAAATATTTTCAGTATCTAAAGATATAGGTATTTTTTTATTTGAAAAGGTTCTGTGTGAGGAAACTAATTAGGTATGATTTATCCATTTGTTCATAGAGTTCTCTTAATGAGCAAGTGTATCACATATTCTTAATTAATTGTAATTTTTGACCATTTACAGATATCCTTTTCAAATAGGGGTAGGATCCATCATACTCACTCTTCTGAACTTTTAGCATATGAAACAAATTGTAGCTCATCTTTAATTTGACAAATACTTATTGAGTAACCAACAAAGTTGGAAATATTTTCCTAGGTTTAGGGGATATGTAAGGCAGTGAAGAAAATGGGTAAAAATCCCTGTTGGTTTGAACATTTTAGTGAGGAGAGCCCTCTCTAAATTCAAAGAAATAAGTTATTGTATAACTTGCTAAGTGTGCTAAGTATTTTGGAGAAATATACAGTTGAGGGGGAGGGTAGAGGGAGCCAGAGGACAACTTAGCACAGAAATCCTCACTCTGAAGGTGGGATTTGAAGCCTAGGAGGCAGGCATTGCTTGATGGTTGTGTAGATCAAATAGGGCCTTATAAATTAGTCTGAGAACTTGGCTTTGCCAAGGATGCAACAACACCCAAGGGCCTAATCTCCAAAATATACAAACAACTCCTGCAACTCAAAAAAAAAAAAAAAAAAAAAAAACAAAAACAAACCCATTTGAAAAATGGGCAAAAGACCTAAATAGACACTTCTCCAAAAAAGACCTATGGATGACCAACAGGCAAATGTAAAAAAAAAAAAAAAAATGCTCAATATCACTAATTATTAGAGAAATGCAAAACAAAACTACAATGAGGTACTACCTCACACCAGTCAGAATGGCCATCATTAACAAGTCAACAAATAACAAATGCTGGAGAGGGTGTGGAGAAAAAAGTACCCTTCTCCACTGTTGGTGGGAATGTAAATTGATACAACCACTATGGAAAAGAGTATGGAGATACTTCAGGAAACTAAATATAGAGCTACCATATGATCCAGCAGTTCCACTCCTGGGACTATATCTGGATAAAAATTTCACTGAAAAATATACATGCACCCCTATGTTCATAGCAGCACTATTCACAATAGCCATGACATGGAAGCGACCTAAATGTCCATTAACAGATGAATGGATTAAGAAGAAGTGGTACATATATACAGTGGAATATTACTCATACATAAAAAAGACAAACTAATGCCATTTGCAGCAGCATAGATGGGTCTAGAGGCTCTCATATTAAGGGAAGTAAGCCAGAAAGAAAAAGACAGATACCATATTATATCACTTATTTGTGGAATCTAAAATATGGAATAGATGGTCCTATCTTAAAAATAATAAACAAGCAAAAACAGAAACAGATCATGGTCAAGAAGAGCAGACATGAGATTCCCAAGGGGAAAGGAGAGGGAGTGGGATAGATGGGCATTTTGGGTTTTTTTTTAGAAGCAAACCGTTATATTTGGAATGGATAGGCAATGAGATCCTACTGTACACCACATGGAAAAATGTGTGCTTGGGTGACTTTTGCCACAGAATTTGATGAAAGTCTGTAAATCAACTCTAATTTTTTAAAAATGTTAAAAAAAAAAAAAGAACTTGGATTTTATTCTGCAGCCTGAGAAGGCAGAAAGGTGATTATAGCTGAGAATGATAGCATCTAACTGTATCTTGGAGAGTGGAGGTTGTAGGTGTGTGGGTGGTAGGTAGGAGCCAGACAGTGAGCCTGTAAGATGCAGTAGTAACTTTGATTCTGAATATTCAGTATTAATATACTATGTGAAGTATGAGAAAAAGAAAAGCTAAGTATAGCATCAAGATGTTTGTCCTGTTCAACTGGAAGGATGGGTTGATCTACTGAGATTTGGTGAATATTATCAGAAGTCTGAAATTTAGATATAGATAACAAACTGAAATATAAATTGAAAGTTTATTTTTTTTTTACAGTCTAGAAATTTTTGTTTCTAATTTGGATCACTGAGGTATTAAATAACAATGTAGAAAGTTAAATACGTTTTTCTTTTATCCAGGACATTTCAATTGTGGTTCAAATAGAAGTTAATTGTTTTAGGTTCTGAAAGGCTATGGTGCATGGTTATTATGATTTATGTATACTGACTAATAAAAGGTATTTTTTTTTCATTAATAGTGAAATCTGGCAATAGTAAATACTAAAAGTGGTTGTGTTTTCATGTTTTAGTCCAATTAAATATTAGAATGTACACTTTGGTATAGTGGAAGTTTTTTTTTTTTAAATTAGTTTACAAGAGCTTGCATTATTGGTAAAGCAATTAAACTAAACTTTACAAAATTTAAGAAGAGCTTATGGCACCCATAAAACATACACCCTGATACATTTTATTAAGATTTGCTGGATGTTCTGACATCAGGAAAGAATTTTTGTGGAACCAAGTTAAACCTACAAGGAGAAAATTGTAACTTAAATGAGTAGAAGGAAACGTAATCTGTGTACCTTTGGATTTTTCCTTTGAGAATATTCTTAATGTAAGATGAAAGCTTATTTATTTAATTTTATTAATTTATTTAATTTTTCTGGCCACACCTGCAACATATGGAAGTTCCCAGGCCAGGGATCAAATCCGAGCCACATCTGTGACAATGCTCCACTGCTGTGGCAATGCTAGATCCTTAACCCACTGTGCCACGGCAGGAACTCCAAAAGCTGTTGGATTTTAAGCATTACAAACACAAACAGACGTTTTGTTTTTTAAACATCATAATGTTTGATAGTGTCCTCTCCTAAGGGAGACATTTCTTTGCAAAACTTGCTTTGAAACTTCGTGGAGAAATTATTCTTTTAGTTGGTTTTTTTGCTGAGATGTCAAATTTGCAGAAGTTATGAAAAAAAACTAAAGGTTTTAAAGATCTGTCATTTGTTCTTCCTCAAGGACTTTGTAATTTTTCTCTTTTTTTTGTCTTGGTCATTTGTCCCACTCTGAAGGGTAGTAATGGGCTACATCTACTTAAAGCCCATTACTTCATGGTAGCTCCGTGCCACTGGTGACTTTTCTTGCTCTGTGATCCTTGAAACCTCCCCACCCCCATCTTTGGACCCGACCTTGTGTTCATTTAAAGGTAATTGCTTCCTCAATCCTTCACGTTCACTTTTTCCAACATTTTATTATGAAAAATTTCAAATATACTGAAAACTTGAAAGAAATCATACAGTGAAGAACGATTTACTCAATACTTGGATTTTACAATTAAGCAAAACAAATATGGTTAAATGTTACCTATTATTTCTGAATACATTCATCTATCTATTCCTCTTCATTCTTTAAGCCATCTTATTTTTTGATGCATTTCCAAGTAATTACAGACACAAGTGCTCTTCCCCCCTAATACTTTCGCATTCACATCATTAGCTAGAGTTCAATATTGTTTATGGATCTTCAGAGTAAAATTTACATATGATGCAATGCACAGATCTTAAGTGTATCATATGATTAGTTTTGACAAATGCATACACCTGTGTAATGTAACTTCCTATGGAGATATAAAACATCACCATCACCCCAGAAAGTAGCGTTTTCCCGGATTCTATCCCCAACCTCTCAAGAGCAACTGCTTTTTTGATAGTTTTCCTATCATAGAGTAGTTTTGGCTGGTTTAGAACATGATATAAATTGAATTATACAGTGAGTATTCTTTTGTGTAAAGCTGTTTTTACTGAGCATATATTTTTGAGATTTGCCCCTTGCTGAGTGTATAGTAATTAGCTCTTTTCTAACACTGAATAATATTCCATTGTATGAATATTCAACAGATTATTTATCTGGCCTCCAGTGAATGGGCATCTGAGATATTTCCATTTTTGAGTTAATAATAATGAAATCAATATGACCATTCCCTCTTTTAAATATAACTCATCTTTCATCTAGTAAAGCATCTTCTCGCAGTCTTATTTAACATGGTCTACAGAATATAGTTTATTTGAATTTCTAAAAACACTCTGCATGTGAGAAGAGGCTTTTGTGGAGACTTGAAATTAAAGACTTTAGTGCTGTTTTGGGGCCCTGAAATCTATCTCCTTAGCTGCCTCTTCTAGGCAGTTACTTATTTTCTAAGGGCCTTCCATTTAGACAAGCACATTGGATTTCTCCTGCAAATTCTTTTCCTTAGCTCTTATTTATTCTCCATTTAATTAATTTGAGGACAATAGAGCTTTTCCTCCTTTCTGTGTACTTGGGAGAAAACACTTTTTGGAAGTATATTTACAGAACAATTAGAAGCCCCTGGGTAATTATGTGTCTAATGCTCCATTTGGTTTAGAGCATGACAAGACAAAAGGGCTTAAGGTTCATGCAAGCCTTCTTCCTGGGATTGTGAACCATCAGGACATGCTGCTCTCTATTAGGTTGACCGATAAAAGAAATTTTGAATGTGACCTTGATGTTGCCTCCGGCAATCATTTTTCCTAGAATGAGGCTCTAATACTATGACCATGTAATGACTATAACCACTTGATAGCAAAAGATTCTACTTTGATAGTTATTTGTTTAAATAGTTATTTCACAGTATTGTGTCAGTTTCTGCTGTGCAGCATAGTGACCCAGGTGTGTGTGTGTGTGTGTTTACACACATACATTCTTTTTCTTATAACTACTTTGATTTTTGTACTTCCTTTTCTCAGAGTCCTAGAGAACCAGCCATGGAGGCCATTTTGATGTGTCCTTTTGTCTAAGGACCCTTTTCTGACTAACATAAAGCTGAGTGCAACATAAAAATCTTACGCCCCGAGTTCTAGGACTCTAAATTTGAGTCAGGAAAGAGGACCTGTCTTCAAGGTGATAGAATGTATCCTCTGATGAAATGTTCCTTTCAAAGACCATTGTGGCTCATACCAAAGAATTATTATACTTGATTAAAAGTGAGGCCAAGAATCTAATTTTTGCATTTTCTCTCTTGCTTGTGTTTTCAGCTAATATTGTAGAGCCTTTTATTTACTCAACCAGATTGACAAGATTATAAATGAGAGCCATGTGTGGAAGCCTCTAATTTTTCATAAGTAAATGAATTAATTTATCATCGCTGTTGTGTTTTATTGCTGTCTCCATGCCAGGCTGCCCTGCTCCTTTATTCCCCCTTTTGCCTTCTAAACACTGGATCCATGTCATCGTGTTTGACAGGTTTCTGATTCCCCTGTCACATGCAATTTGGTGCTAATCACATTTCCTTCGCTCAATGTCAATGATACAAGCCATGCATAATATTCCTGTATGTCCACTCACTCACTTGCAGTGCAGCTGGAATATCTTGTGCATTAATCTGATAGAATGCCACATTGAAATGCAAAAATGACGCCTACGTGCAAAGATAATGTGGTCAGGCAGATGTGCAGTAGATAAGTGAGGCTAAACTGGTGATCTTTCCTAAGGTTTGATGAATTTTATTTCATTTCTGAATATCTCTTTACAAACTCGAGAGTATGTAATCAGTGCTGGTTCATTAGCCCTTCAGCATTTTTAATAGAATTCATTCATTGTCCATGTATGAAAGAATGAGGATTATTTTTCCCATTAAAAAGCAAGTTATAGGTAGTTATTTTTAATGTTGAAGAGTATTCCTATCTCAGATCATGTACTTTATCAAATATATGAAAGTGGCTAACAACCTAGAAAAATCTGTTTACAGAATAATGTGCCTGTGTCTAGCCTGGAGGAGACCCCCAAAAGAATAGAACTTCTGTTAGATTATCTTAGACAGATACAGAATGTGATGGGCGGATTGGGAAGATTTGGTAAGAGGGCGATGGTTATTTATATTTTGAAGCCTAGTGAGATGTTTTGACAATCAGAAAGGGAGGGGGAAGCACTCCAGAAAGCAGAAAAAGTATGAGGAGCAGAGACATGGGGGTGGGCATTGTTTATTCAGTGAGATGGCTGTCCTCCATTCTGGTGGTAAGAATAGAAAAGCAATTCAAGGGCATATGGGAAGTTCTCAATTTTGTTGAAAAGAGGGAATTACTAATTTTTTTCATACAGCAGGTCGTATCATGTTTAAGTTTGAATTTTTCAAAAACATTTTGATGATATGGAAGGGGGGGAATTAGAGAAGAAACCAGAAGGAATATTAAACAAAGGACCTTTGCAATAGGCAGATGAGAGATAAGGGCTCAAATCAGGACAGCGAAAGTAGAAGTAGAAAAGATATGACTCATGTAAAAGGCATTATGAATTAACATTTATGGTTATACAGTTGGGTTGGATATAGTGGATGGGGGTGGTACTGGCAAGGCAGGAAGAAATAACAAAAATCTATGCCTCAGTTTCTAGGTGAAATAGAGTGCTTTGAATTGTGATGCCTGTTAAGAAGACCATGAGTATAGGCAGGGTCAGATAGTGAATTCAAGGGAGTGATCATTGGTTCGTGGAGAGCAAAAATATCTTAAATATTACTGCATTGTATCCCAGAAAATTTCACCTATCAGACAAAATCTTATTCCTTGGTGTTTAATTTCTCTTGTTGGGTTTTCTTGGGTATAATAAGAGCATCAACTGAGTTGACAGGAAGTACACATTATGTATAAGATCAGAGCTATAAAATTAGGGCAAATGTATAGCTGTGATTGGAGGACTTCTGATCTCTTGCTAAAATCTAGAAGTTGTAACCTGAGAGGTGACATGTGTGCCTGTGAGGTGCCATTTGGCTGCCTTGCGGATGCCGTTTATTTTGTTCTTTGGTGCTTTTTGTACATGACTTGGACCTTGACAATTAAAATATTTTGTATTTTACTGCTTAATTTTATAAAAATTATTTATCACATCTTTAATTGAATATAATGCTGAAAAAGAAAAGTTAAGATCTTAATTATTATCTAGGAACAAATGAAGTTAAAAAATATTTTCTTAAGTAAAACTTAAAAGTCCAGTAAACTAAAATATGTGTTTTGACAATCAAAATTTTAACCATTTTGCTTTTGCTGGAAATATAACAATTTTGAATGATTTTTTCAAAATTTGATTATATTTCTATTATGCATTTTATAAATTAGTTTCATATTGACTGCAATAATTGCAGTTTAAGTAAAGGCGTTTCATTAAAAATTACTCAATAAATACTGTTACATAGCTAAGTTAAATGTTAATATCTTTTTAATTTTTAATTAAACTTTTAAAAAATTATTTCGTTCTTAACTGCATCAAATAATTATAAACCTATACTCTTTATGTATAAAACATAAATTTATATACACTACATAAACAGATATATATTTTATTAAAATTTCATGTGGGACTGCAATTAGGAAAACTGTTTTAAAGGCTCCTTAGGGATAAAGTTATGGATAAAAAGTTGAGAAATACTGGGATAGAGGAATCTTAATATTTCATCAGGTTTTGTTCCTTTTACAATTGAACAAAAATTTTTCTGTGAGACTTACTCAGTGGTGTGATACCAGTGTTACTGATTTTAGAAAAAATACTCCTTTTTGAGACATGATGCTTATAGAGGATATATGCTTAAGATCAACTTTATACCCACAGTTAATTTTGATTCATAGAAAATGATAGTGACAATTTTAAAAGTTGAAATATCTAAAATGCTAAGTCAAATTTTAATGACATGAATTGAATTTCATTATAATGAGCACTTTTGAGAGCGCAAAAGATGTGTTATCAATGTGTTGTTTGGCTCTGTGATGCAGGACTTGATGAATGGTACTGCAGGAGAAGGCTTATTCAACTCGGAGGATCTGAAAGGTATAACACAATGAACTACAGCCATTGTTAGTGAAGGAGAACCTTGAGCAATCAGGCCCCATGAGTCTTGTGTTGAAACAAAAGATGGAAAGTGTGGGGTTTGACTGTGCAGCCGCCAAAACAGCCGTCTTACTGAACATTAATCTGCAGGGAGTTCTTGAAGGGTACAGAGACTATGCCAAGACAACCTGAAACAGAATCATCCCAGCTTTGCTTGGGGGAAGATGCTTCCATTTTCAAGCTGTTAGTGGTGTTAAGAGAGTGAAATCTTCCCATGCAATTAGTAATGGACCATTGATACATAGTGCTGGTAGCTGCTCGTAGTCTGTTTTGATTTGAGGCATTGTAAAATTTCAAACTGGCATTCTCAAATTAGGATTATTTTCATATATTTTTTTCTTAATTTCAACATTCAAAGGGAAATGTAATAAGCACGTACTTTCACAGCAACTCTATGTATTAAAAAATCTATCAAGCTATCAATTAGGGACTGTTAAAATTGTCAGTCATCTATGAATAGCCTTTTGCAAGATTTGGCTCCCTCTTCAATATCTTCTTAAAATCTTTGTGAAAAAAATGTTCAACAGTATCAGTCCTCACTGTATAGAATTCTGTAAGAGAAACACAGACAACTTGTCCCACCTTTTAAGGAGATTGAAATTTAATGAAAAAGCTAAAACATACACATTTCTAAAACTATTCACAAACTAAAATAAGTGAAAATGCAATGCAAATGATAGATGTAAGTGTCGAATTGGATTTACAGTAATGGAATGATCAGTCAATGAGGTTAATAAAAGACAACTTCCCAGAAACTGAATACTGAATGAGATTTTCAATGAAGAGACAGCATAAAGTGGAATTGCAGAAGGAAGAAATTTTGTCACGTGTAAAAAATATCAAAGTAAATGTATAGGAGTTCCCATTGTGGAGCAGTGGAAACAAATCCAACTAGGAACCATGAGGTTGCAGGTTCGAACTCTGGCCTACCTCAGTGGGTTAAGGATCTGGTGTTGACATGAGCTGTGGTATAGGTTGCAGACACAGCTCAGATCTGCTGTGGCTGTGGTGTAGGCTGGCAGCTATAGCTCCAATTCAACCCTTAACCTGGGAACCTCCCTGTGCCGCAGGTGGAGTCCTAAAAAAAAAAGGCAAAACAAAAACCAAGTAAAAGTATAAAAAAGCCAACAACTGATGCAGATATGGGGATGGTCAGCAGTCTTTCCTGAGCAGTAGACAGAGAGGAAGCCTTGGGAAGAAATAAGAATGGCAAAGTAATTATTCACTACATCTAAGCCTTGTCAGCTAGAGATACTGAAAATGATGGGATTTTAACCCTTTCTATGGTGAGTATGAAAAAAGAAAAAAGAAAGGAATAGATTTTGATGATTTTACTGTTTACTGCTTAACTTTGCAGTTAGAATTGAGACAAAGGCCCATCCCCAGATACCTCACCCCGCTTTGATATGTCATATTCATTTGTTTTGAAATAATTATTGTAACAGAACTTCTTGGTTCCAGGCAACAAAAAACAGCTCTGGCTACCTCAACAAGAGGAAATATATTTGAAAAACATCAGTGTTCATAAAATCAAAGAGGCTAAGAATTGAGAGTTTATTAATGGGCAAGGACTCAAGACAAAGTGAGGAAGCAGGAGTTAAAAATACTCTTTAGAAAATGATCTGCTCAGGGTGCAATTCTGCTATAAGCGGACACAAACTTTTTCTCATCCTATGTCATTTCAATGAGATTTAAAGTTCCTGGAGAATAGTTATCTACTCAGTTTTGGTCTTAGTCCCACCACTGCCCTGTACCAGGCCAGAGAGGGGGCTAGTATCGAGAAACTTTGTCTTAGGTAGTGAGGTCCAGGCACCTGGATTTGCTATTCAGGCAGGACCACACACAGGAAAAATCCGCTAGAGAAAATCAGGGACCTCTTAGGGATGGGGAATGGATGTTGGTTGGCCAAATACTGAGAAATATCTACTCTGTTATCTTTGGGTTTTGTTTTTTCTGTGTTTTTTCTTTTTTCTGTGTCTTTCTTTTCCTTCCTTCCTTCCTTCCTTCCTTTCTTTCCTTTTTTTTTCTTTGCCTTTTTAGGGCTGCACTAGCAGCATATTGAAGTTTCTAGGCCAGGGGTCATTTCGGAGCTGCAGCTGCCAACACATGCCACGGCCACAGCAATGCAGCATCTGAGCAGCATCTGCAACCTGCACCACAGCTCACAGCGACTCTGGAAGATTAATCCACTGAGCGAGGCCAGGGATCAAACCCACATCCTCATGAATACAAGTTGCGTTCTTAGGCTGCTGAGCCAAAATGGTTACTCCTAGTTCTCTTATCTTTGGAATTTGAGACATGGGAACAATTTATCCTAGAGTCTTTGACTTTCAAAGTGACTATTTATTAGTTTATTCAAATTCTTTTTATATTTATCAAGGAACTTTATTTTCTCTAATGAAGTTCCTAGGTGAAATAGTTCTCCAAGGAAAATAGCGCACCCTTCACCAATAAGAATAGAACCTGAGTATTACTAATTAAGTCTCCATTACAACTGCAGTTAATGAAATGACAAGGGGACCATCAGCTAGAAGTACCAATACAGTGTGGTACTGTGCCATGCCCCTCCAGGATCTCTTAGTGTGTAATTTCTGTGAAAGCATTTTGTTATTTCTCTCTGAAGCAAACTGGTCCCCAGAGCAGTTTTAAGTTTCTTCAATTAATACTCTCTTTTTGACCATTAAACCCCTAACTTCCAACACAGCATTCCAGAACCCAAGGATAGATCTTAACAATTTTTCAGTAGTCCATTATATAGCATAATTTTCAAGCCTGTTTTCCCAATACATGAAGGTAACAAATGTGGATATATTTGCCATTCTTTTAATATTATATATTATCATTATATGTATTAAAATTTCTAAACTATGACATCTAAACATGTAACAAAAGGTCTACATCTGTTTTTTGAAAGCCAAGCTAACACTGAAATGGTTTCTATCACTGGAAGAGGAATAATTAATTCCAGCAATATGTTTGGGATTCTTTCTTTGAAAGACAATAGCATAGTGCAGCCAGAATTATTATTGATGATCCAGAGAAAGTCCAAAAATTAGGATAAAGAGAATTTGTTTCCACCAGTATTTTAGCAGAGAATGCATAGCCCTGAAGAATAGCATGTTTTTGGCAATACTGAAAAAAAATGAATAACTACAGGAGAGGCATTGACTAATAATATAATTGTATGTTAATAATATAATTGTATGTATATTTGGAGAATTACTACTCTAACTGCTTGGATTGTAATTATAACTTTAAGAACCATTTATTAATGGTTTGGGTTGACACATGAATCCGTTCTACTAGGAGTTATGAGCACAAGAAGATATTCTAAGATGGAGGGTAGGTCACAAGTGTTTTTCTTTTCTTTTTTTTTTTTTTTCCTGTAGCCCATTTCTTCATTTCCTTAATAAGACCTAATAATCCTTTGGAAACCATGTAGCTAAAGCATAAATAGAAACATATAGATAGTTATATAGATATAGGTGTGTATATTTAAAATATATTTACACACATATAAATGCACATACACACATATGTATTCATTCATGTGAATGCTTATATATATGTATGGTTTTTTAAAAAGCGTGTAGCTAGAATAAAACCATGTATCAATTATCTGTTGCAACAATAATGTGTAATACATTACCATAAAACTCAGTGACTTAAAATAAGCTGTTTTTCATTGCCCGTGAGTCTACATGTTAGTTGGGTGGTTTAGGTTCTGGCTGTGTTTCTTCATGTATTTTGGATAGCTGTTGGTCACACAGGCATATCTGCTGATCTAAGCTGAGTTCATTCACACGTTTGGTAATTAACTGTTTATTGAGTGCTCTAAGATGACCCTGACCAGGACAACTGGGCTCTTCTTCATGATATTTCTTACCCTCTTGCAGGCTAGCTCTTGTTTGCTTAGTGGTGTGAAGGCCAAAGGAATAAGCAGAAACGTGCAAGTACCCTAACAGCCTAGACTTGGAATAGCACTGGGTCAATTCTGCCAAATTCTATTGAATGAAATGAGTCACGAGGCCAGCTTTGAGTCAGGGAGTAGGAAAATAGACTCCACCTTTGAGGAAGGTGCTTCAAAGTCACATTGCAAAGGGAACTGATCCAAGGAAAGAAATTACTGGGGCTACTTTTAAAAATTAAATTAACCACAAAGTGTGTGTTATATATACACACATACATGTGTATATGTATATATCTGAAAGAGTTTTATGGTATGATTTGATGTTTAAAACAGGGTTCTAAGTCCTTTGCAGAGCAATAAAAAAATATTGCTTTTGGAAGGAGATTCATCAAATGCATCTTGGTCAATCCCATCATCTAAGTGCCACAGTCGAGTGAGGACCCCAACCCAAACAGGGAGAAGAGGATTTGGCCTACCCTTGCTGTCAGTGAACTGTGCACAGATCAACTTATTGTTCCTTTGTTTCTTGTACCTCTGTGTGGGAACCTGCCTTTAGCTTCTGAAGTCTCCCCTGCTTCAAGAATAACAGTGGTTAGAGTGGAATGGCTGAGGTGGTAACTGTTCAACTGACCAACAGGAGCGGTTGAGGGTGGGTAGTCTTCCACTCATGCCGTGTTTCTTCAATGAAAATGTTCCACTTTGAAACCGAGAATTAACCTGCCTGGTCTCTGTTCTGGCTGCCCTTTTACAATAAAGACATTTGGTTCTTGTTCTAATATCTGTAACTGATTGCAACTCACTAAGCCCCCACCCTCCCGGTCAGTGGCTGTTTCACACAGATGGTTTGCTTAATCAGAATACTTAGCTTTTTATTTTTATTGATTGATTGATTGATTGATTGTCTTTTTGCCTTATCTAGGGCCGCTCCCACGGCATATGGAGGTTCCCAGGCTAGGGGTCTAACAGGAGCTGTAGCTGCCGGCCTTCGCCACAGCCACAGCAACGCGGGATCCGAGCCGTGTCTGCAACCTACACCAGAGCTCACGGCAATGCCAGATCCTTAACCCACTGAGCAAGGCCAGAGATCGAACCCACAACCTCATGGTTCCTAGTCGGATTCATTAACCACTGAGCCATGACGGGAACTCCTAGAATACTTAGCTTTTTAACAATCGTGAACCTAACCAAAACACTTTCTGTAAAAATACCTGATCTTCCTCTTTTCAATATGCTTCTGAAAATAGTTTTTTAATGAACTATGACTACATATATTATAGGTGGCTGCTTTATTTTTAGAGGTATCTATGCTATGTTTTGGAATAGCAGCAAAAAGTTTTTCTTATTGGATCAAATAACCTGCTAATGGATACAATAACACTTAACTGACATTGAATGCTAAACATTCCCAATAATCTAAGCCTCAAACTCGCCAGTAGGAATGACTTGAAGAATGGATTAAGATAGCTCATTTGTCTTTCCTTCATATCTGTAAAATGCCTTAATATTACTATCTTCTAGGCTTAAATTTTATACTGCACCTTACTCTCCAGCAAGGGTGAGACTGGGCAGCAGTCTTTAAAAGTTAAAATAACGTGAATTGAGTAAAAAGTTATTTCCTTTTGGTTTTATAGATTATCAGAAGATCAACTAGATGAGAAACATATAAATAGCTGTTGGTTCTTCCCCCGAACATTGAAATTTGGGAGCAAGCTCCTTTCCCTAGATTGCTGGCAAAATAGAAAATGAAAACAAATGTTGTGTCTCAACTCATAAGGCATAATTATTTTTCTTATTCACTGTTCTGACTATCCCAGACAATTTAATTCTTCCCAAATCCGGCTCTATCCCTACTCCCATTACAGTTAGCAGGATGACATTAATTTTTAATTTGCTGCGAAGTTTGAGGCTACCCAAGCTTAACTCCCTTAATTCCCTCCTCCCTGGACATGAAAATCTTGATTTGTTTTCACTTGCTTCTATTTACTGTGTCTAAGTAAGAAATGGTCTTCCTCTTTGCCAAGCCCAACCCTTTACTTTCTGGTTTTAATCATAATCCCCCATCCTCTCAAATCTCTGGGAGTTTTGCTCAATTACATTTTTTCTGACATTCCCTAGAGAATTGTAAACAATGACTTTTTCCTAAAGGGAGTTTGAAAACCCTCCATTTCTAATATCTCTGTATATAGTTGGTTCTCCCCTATAACTTACAAACATGCACGATTTTCCTTTATTCTTAAAAAAACAAACAAAAAAACCCAAATTGCAGTCTTTTAAATCCGGCATTGTTTTCATCCTTTTCATTTCCTGTCTAAAGTTCTGGAGTATTTTGTACTCACCAACTCAACTCTATTACTTCCCATTTTCTCCTTAATCCTATAATCCACACCTTCAGTTACTGTGGCTGCTCCCTCAACATTTTAGGAAAATAGATCTTTAAAATAGTCACCAAACAGTGGTTGAATTCTGAAGCTTTTCTTTAGGCCGTTATAACCCCCAGCCCATTTACCATGTTCTCTTTCTGAAACTCTAGCCTCAAATTGCTTTTGAGTTCAAGAACTATCCAGTGCACCCAATTGCTTGTTCAGACAATTCTCTTTTCCTTCCATTCCCTTTTCTCGTCTCCTAGATTAGTAACTAACTTCCTCTGTGTTCCTTATTACTATAACACTTGCTTGAAAATCAAGTTTAACTCCTACATATATATTTTTATCTCCTCACTAACTTGTTAATGTCTTCAGGGGCATAGATAATATCTCATATGTTTTTGTTTTCTTGTTCAGCCAAGCAAGAAAATAAACAAAGTACTCTTAGGCTGATGTCATGGTCTTTGACTTGGAGCAGTTCCATTTATTGGCTGACTGCTGGTGGAAGGAAGGGCTTAGCTTTAACATAGAATCAAAGCAGAAACGATAAATCTTCAAGCACATTTATGTTCTCAAATTAAGTATTTTGTAAAAAGTTATCACTCTTGGGTCACTCTGCCTTACTTTAGATCCCACCTCCAATATGTTAGCTGTGGGATGTCAAGTCAAATTTCTTCACTATTTTAAAATTTGGTTACCTTCTTTGTAAAATAGGGATAATCATGACATGCACTATTGGTGTTAATGAGGTTATTCTTAGCACAGTGCCTGGCATATAGAGAATATTCAATAAATATTAGTAGCCAGCAGGTCAATTTTTCTGATTAATTTAGGAGTATTCATTTGGGGGGGTTGGAGAAATCCAATTTAATTTAATTTAATTTTATATATTTTTGGTCTCACCACGGCATGTGGAAGTTCCCAGGCTAGGGAAAGAACCCATGCATTGCAGCAACCCAAGCTGCTGCAGTGACAATATTGGATCCTTAACCCACAGTACCACAAGGGAACTCCGAATTGTAGCTCACTTTAAAATATGTCATATTAGATTTTTTCTATTAGTTGAGTTTGATAAACTTGAGAATATATGAAGTAGTCATTATTTTTCTTAGAATAGAGGATAAAATTTACTTTGAATCACAGACTTACATAAGAATGTAGGAAGATATTTTTCCCTTTTCTCCTAAGGTAAAATAATATTAGAAATTTTTTCAGCTTTTGATACCTTTTGAAGACCTTTTAGATAGATACCACAGATCTGATCAAGCTACCAGACTTGCTAAATTTGCTAGACCAATGACTTTGGTTAGCACATTTAAATCTCTTTTAGCTACCAGTTCTTGCAAATAAAATTAAACTAAGGGGAAAAAAAGAGCAGCGGTCAGGTTGCTAAATTTTCAAAAGAAGGGTCAGTTTGCACCTCAGTTTACCAGAGTTGCATCTCAGAACATGTGAATCTGCCTCAGGTAATCACAATCACAAAGCACTTTGATTTTTAAGAATGTATTTGATGGATTACAGCTCAGTGTAGCATACTATTTCAGTAAGGAGGAAGGATGGTATAGAATTGTTTAAGCAGTTTTTATGCCCCTGTAAAGATCACAGCTCAAAGGCGTTTTCAAGCTTGGATGGGAGACCTTCTTATCATAGTCTAGATTTTCGTTTTAGCAAGTAGCATCCCCTCCACTTGGTTGTTTCAGATCTTTAATTAGCCTACTCTTATGATTTTGTTTTCCTTTTTTTCCTTTAGTAAAGAAATGGTTACACTTAAAGTCCTCCTCTAGGGAAAAAAAAAATCAACATCTGTCTTTAATGATCTCTCTCTGTTCAGTTTTCATTACAAAGTTTTGTTTTGCTTATGAGCAACTTGCATTCATCTCTAAAGTGCGAGGGATATAATTTTTTCCTTGAAAGTATTGTATCCATTCTGCATAAGATATATTTGGTGTTTGTTGAAGTGTAATCATTGTTAAAAATAAACAAATAATAACCTAACTATAATGGAAAAAGTAAAAATCATTTAAAAATCAATCAATGAATAAATAAATAAAAATTAAGTGCCACAGGAGAATAGAAACAAAGTAATTTTGTCAAAAATGCATTGTTTTTTTGGCTTTTGTCCTTTTAGGGCCACACTCACGGCACATGGAGGTCCCAGGAGGCGTATAATTGGAGCTGTAGCTGCCAGCCTACACCAGAGCCCCAGCAACACCAGCAACACCAGATCTGAGCCATGTCTGCAACCTACACCACAGCTCACGGCAACACCAGATCCTCAACCCACTGAGTGAGGCCAGAGATTGAATCCGCAACCTCATGGTTCCTAGTTGGATTCATTTCCGCTGTGCCTCGATGGGAACTCCAAGAATACCTTTTTGATTGTTAATATTCTTCAAGTGGAAATTGCATAGTGTATATCAATTAAACAGTAGTATTGTGTAATAATCTGTGATTTAAGAAAAAAAATCAAGAAAATGAGAAAACAAGCCACACACTGAGAGGAAATATTTGCAAAAGGCACATCTGATAACTGTTGACCCAAACATATAAAGAACTCTTAAAAATCCGCAATAAGAAAATAACCTGATTAAAAAGTGGGCCAAAGACTTTAACAGGCACCTCACCAAGGAAGATACACAGATAGCAAAAAAACATATAAAAAGATGCTACAGGAGTTTCTGTCATAACTCAGCAGTAACGAACCCAATTAGCATCCGTGAAGACATGGGTTTGATCCCTGGCCTTGCTCAGTGGGTTGAGGATCTGGTATTGCTCTGAGCTGTGTGTAGGTTACAGAGGGCTGGGATCCCTTGTTGCTGTGGCTCTGGCAAAGGCTGGCGGCTACAGCTCTATTTGGAGCCCTAGCTTGGGAATCTCCATATGCCATGGGTACAGCCCTAAAAATACAAAAAAAAAAAAGTGTTCCACATCATATATCATGAAGGGAATGCAAATTAAAATGATAGTGGGCCACCACCACACACCTATTAGAATGGCCAAAATCTGGAACATTTAGAACACCAAATGATGTTGAGAATATTCCAACAGGAACTCTTGCTCATTGCTGGTGGGAATGCAAAATGGTACAGCCATTTTGGAAGATAGTGTCTTGTGGTTTCTTCTAAAACATACTTTTACCAAAGATCCAGCACTTGTACTCCTTAGTATTTATCCAAAGAAATTGAAAACTTATGTCCACACAGAAACCTACACACACACGTTTACAACAGCTGTACTCATTCTTGCCGAAACCTGGAAGCTACCAAGATGTCTTTCCAAAGGTGAATGTATAAATAATAAACTGTGGTACATCTAGACAGTGTAAAATTATTCAGCATTAAAAAATGCTATCTTGTTATGAAAAAAACATGGAGGAACCTCAAATGCATATTGCTAAGTGAAAGAAGCCATTCTGAAAAGGCTATCTCTTGTGTCCCCTATGATTCCAACTACATGATATTCTAAAAAGGGCAAAATTATGCAAGCAGTAAAAAATCAGGGGTTGATGAGGGGGTGGTTGGGTAAATACGCAGTGCACAAAGGATTTTTGAAGCAGTGAAAATGCTTTGTAGGACACCACCTTAATGGGTAGATGTCATTATACATTAGAAACCCATAGGATATAGAACACAAAAAAGTGGGCCAAAGACCTTAACGGACACTTCACCAAGGAAGATACACCATAATGTAACCGTAATGTTGGGTGATTATGATAAGTCATGTAAGTTCCTCAGTTGTAACAAATACACCATTTGCACAGGGGTGGGAGGATTCTAATGAGGGAAGAAGCTACGTGTCTGTCAGGGGAGCAAGTAGAAGGGCTATTTTCGTACCTTCCCTTCAATTTTCTGCAAACTTTAAACTGCCCTTAAAAAAAAGCCTTAAAAGGTAAAAAATGCTTATCAAAGGCAATATAGATTAAATACACACAAATAAAACCCATCTGGTCTGATCCCTAAAGATCTGTGGTTAAACCTCTGCTTTTCATTTTTACATTTAGTCTGTGGCATCTCATGAAAGAACTTCCACTTTTTGTTTGTTAAGCTGTTGGTACTGGTGGTGGTACCTTCGCAGTGATGCAACTATTCCTATGCTTGGCCTTGAGTTTGGCCTTGTTTGTTGGACTTGTGGAGAATAATTATACAGGGTTATGCATCATTAAATTACCCAAAGTCTTAACTCCTATATGACAAAGTTCAAGGCTCCCCAGGCTGTGAGAGCCTCTAAGTGACCTCCATCTCAAACCTCTTAGCGTAGTTTTAATGTTAAGAGCGAATTGCTCCAAGGTGTCTGTAGGGGACAGTACTTGAAGTAGTTTATGTGAGTAACGGTTTTCATCATTAGAATTAATAGCATTTGTAGGGCTCTGTGTACATCCTGCATATCTGCCTGGAGTAAAATTATTCTCCAAGCTGTAGATAAATGAAAGTTACCCAGAGACTTTCAGGGAAGAGTCGAATATTGGCTAATAAAAAATGTGTATGGGTTTAGGGATCTAAAGCCACAATTAATTTACATTTGATTTTAATTGATGACACCCTGATAGGTTAGGGGTTCTTTAATTAAGAAATAAAAACATAGGCAGAATGGAATATTGGTAATTGGAGTTAGAGGAGGTTTAACTAATGAAGTGTGGCTTTATTAAATGTTTTGTTCACTTTATTGAAAGTGCTATGTAGAACTCATTAACAATTATCTTTCACTTAAAAGAAACACTGGTATTTCAAGGATTTAGAGTCTTTATTTAAAAATATGTGCTTTGTTAGAAATAATGGTTGTGACCGTAAAGCCCCAAATTGCTTTTAACGTTGTGTGTGGACTGCTAAACCACTGTGCTATCTTATAAACTATCAAAGAGTTCATCTTTTTAGTGACTTTTGGTCCAAACCTACATCTAATAAATGGCTCTGCATTGTAAGATTTCCAGTTTAGCCTGTCAGATCTCTTGAATCTGCTCAGCATCTGACTTGGAGTTTCTTCTCTCTTTTGTTAGGTCTAATATCATTACTTAGAATGATAAGTGTCTGCAAAAATGACATAGATTGTAATTTGCAGCATTACCTTTGCTTTTGCAGATTATTCTCCCTTATAATTACAGCTTACACAAAAAATCTGCTTGATACTTCCTTGTAATCAGAGTAATAATACCTTGTATTTATGCAGTCTTGTTTCTCTTGTGAGCTTGAAGCACTATTACAGGCACTCTTGTTAACTGTCATGACATTCCTTGAGCAAAGCAGATGGTTACAGAAAGGGAGGCTGGAGTATAACCAGGTTAAATGACTTGCCTAGGGTAAAGCCATCATCAGTGACATTGATGGGCAGGAAGCCAGGTCTCCTCATTCTAGGCTAGTTTTCTGTCTTCTGCAATCACTTTGCCTCCAAATGTTTTACTTGTGACATCTGTTTCCATCATTGTCATGCTGTTAATTACTTAATATCATTTTACTGCAAGATTACCTAAAGGGAACAGATACATTCTGAGTGTTTAACAATATGTTTAATGCAGCATGACAGAAACAGAGACACTTCATAGGGAGGGCAGGTAGAGTTGTTTTTATAGGCTTTTGGTTGCTTGATGAGTATCACTTATTTGGGGGACCCTGGGGGTTCACATTTAACCTAAATGATGCTTTTTGAATGATGCAACTGCCTGGAAGTTATTGGTCTAGTTTTCCTATGCGCATCAATTGAAGCAAAACATGATCAATCAGTTGATTATTGAATTATACTCAGTGAAGTACCCACCGAATTAGCAGATGTGTCTTTTTACGCTCAATTTTCCAAATGTATAGTCAGGGTTTTGAGGTTTGGTAAATGTATATTTAAAACCTGTTTATTAAAATGTAGGTAAAACCACAACCTTTTAGCCATGGCTTTTTTTTTAAAAAAATAAAATTGTCTATTTTCCTTTCTACATGGAGGCATGAAACTGTAAGTCTTATCTGGACACTCCACATCCCACTCCTATGAATGAAGGATATGGTTTGAAAGCAAAGTGGGACCCGGGGTGGGTATTTATTAGCTTGTTTTTTCAGAAATACTTAGTGGCAGGGCAAAAAACTTGAAGGGTATATCCATCAAAGTTTTCCCATGATGTTTGGGTCTCATATATATGACTCATTGATTTAATAACAGAAAGAACTGATTTAATTGTTTTGACCACATATTTATTGACAATGAAGTAATTTGGGATCAGTATATCTTATTATTTTTACCCCCTTGCTCTTGTTTAGAATGCCTCATTTGTTACATGATGCTTGATTATAACCCAGTAATCAGATGTCTATTCGTCACTTTTATTCCACACTTTCATTTCTGTTCTTGTCTTTCATTCTTATTTTTCTCATGTATGTGTATTTTTAATTTTCTTTGTCCTGTTCATACAAAATTACCACCTCTCATGCATTAGTTTTCAGAGAATAGGTTAAGAATATATTTTTTACAATGCAGACTCAATTTTATCTTTCTGTTCTTTTAAGAAGCAGGCTTTTTTGTTTGTTATTTGTTTTTGTAAAAGTGTATCATGTATAACTGATTCTTTAGAAATAAGCTGCTTCCCCAGACACAGGCCATATCATTTAAATCGTGGTTTCTGTGAAACCTTGAGGGCTTAATTTGCGCAAGCTCCTGGTCCTCTGGTTTAAAACATCACTGTTTTAAATAATAGTATTTCTGTAGTTTTCATAATTCCATGATTACAGGTTGTAAAGTAATAGCTGATTGGAGGGTATTCAGAGGCTTAAAAAATTCACAAAAAGAACAATTAAAAACACATTTCCAAGTATTTAATATTGAGTATACACTGTGTACTAAATTCTGGGAAGGCCCTATGTGTAGCTTTTATCTTCTAAATGGGAAATAGATTTTTGCTCAAAATATTCTTTGGGGATGATGGTAGATCTTCTGCTGCGCTGGTCTGTCTCCAGAGTGCTCCAGGAGAAATGGACTGCATGTTTTTCGGTGGTTCAGCCTCAAGTCCCAGAGCAGAGCTTGACTCCAGGAGCCAAAAGAGCTGTGTGCTCTCTGCTTCATGCTCTGAGCCTCCTCACCTAATGCCCATCTTGGGCCACATGCCATGTGATCAGGTGTTGTCATTGGAAACAACTGGTGACTTCTCTGATTATTGGTAGCTATGGTGTCTAAGTAAAATAGATCCTGCAGTCTTCTCTTCATCCATGGCTTCAAAACAGTGCATTGCTTTTAAATAAATTGATAAAGGTAAAAATTATTCTACCCATTAAAATATTAGATTATACCCTTCTCACTTCTCATATGCTTTGGATTATTCAGGCTTTTTTTTTTTTCTTTTTTCCTCCTCCTTTTTTTTCCCTTTTTTTTTTAAACAGCCACACCACAGTGCATGGAATTTCCTGGGCCAGGGACTGAATCCGAGCTACAACTGTGACGTACATCACAGATGTATTAACACCGGATTCTAACCCACTATGACAGGCTGCTACAGTCGGATTCTAACCCACTGTACCACAGTGGGGAACTCCCTTTTATTGCCTTTTTTTTTGGCCTTTTAGGGGCACACCCACAGCATGTGGAAGTTCCCAGACCAACGGTTGAATTGGAGCTGCAGCTGCTGGCCTACGCCACAGCAATGCAGGATCCAAGCCATGTCTGTGACCTACACCACGGCTCATGGCAATACCACATCATTAACCCACTGAGCAAGAGCAGGGATCAAACCTGTGTCCTCATGGGTACTAGTTGGGTTCGTTACTGCAGAGCCATAATGGGAACTCCCCTTTTCTCACTTTTTAAAATAGTATACTGGTTACAGAGAAGTCACAGAATGGCAGACACTGCCCATCTTATTTAATCCTAATAAGAATTTCACTGAAAAATTATTTTATTGTCCTAATTTTACAGATGAGGAAACAGAGATTTAGCTGTCTTAGAAATGTGCCAAACTGTAAAAGAGAGAGTATGATACAGAGCCAAGGATTTAAACTGCGAATTCTCTGACTTCACATCCCAAACTCCTAGCCAGTGATAAACTGCTTACTCCTTGCTTTGGTGTAAGTTTACGGCATACACCTATGTTTTCTTTGAGGCCTTATCAGAGAGGTAAATACATTGCAATGCTGACTCTTTCAGTCATATTGAGTATGCATATAGTTTGATAGATCAAAGAAAGGGAACGAAAAGACAGAAACTGAGGGAAAGTGTACAGAGATTTAGTATCTGGGAAAGGTAGACTCTTTGTAAGTAAGAAAAAAAATATATTATGCACTTACAAGATGATAGGTATAATAACATCAATATTCACTTGTGAGTCGTCAAAGGGATTAGGTAATATTATCCCTAATTTATAGACAAGGGAGTGACTACACCACTGCTTAAGTAATTTGCACATGGGCATGCAAACTAAAGCCCTCTGGGGTCCTCAATAATTTTTGGTGTATAAAGGAAACGGCTGATGTCAGCTGATGCCAGAACCAGGGTAAAGAGAGAGACTGCGACTTGCTTGCCTAAGTCTTCACTGAATATATTTAATTTTTATAATTGGTTCTTTTCCCCCCCTTTGACTACTTTCACATGTTGACTCTTCCCCACCTCTTTGATTTATAAAGAGATGTATTCTCAGCACCATTGCCCTTCTCCTTCCCCTTACATCCAGCAGCCTCAGAATCCTTGACTGATATTTGACTATAGTTTCTTGGCTCTCTTCTTCCAGAGATATTTCCTTTTCTTCTTTGTTAACATCATGCTCCTTTAACTCCTGGTCATGGTTGCTGGTGTGTGGCCTTCTGCCTTGTGTTGGGGTACACTAGGATCAACTCTCTTCATGGAAGAGTATCCGGGCTTTTCAATGACATCACCCAAGATGTTATTACCAAAAAGTTAGAGGTGAACATTTCTAGACCTTGATTCTTGACATAGGCCCTCACTGTCACTTGCTGAATATCCTTCCGATGAGGATGTTTCTGTCTGACTGCAGAGCCATGCGGGACCAGCAGAACCTTCCTTAGCTGGTTTGCACACATGCCTCCTCACTAGCTGTCACCAGCTAGTTCTCCTCAGCCTGCATCTGTTCATTGTCCTTTTTTTAAAATCTTTTTTTGTCCCCTTTATTTTCATGATACTGAGAGTATATAAGCAATGTCATTAATTTAAAATCCTGGATCCCCAAATATTTTAAATTGTAGTTACCCTCTGTTATTGCAAAACAGAGCAATTTCAGTTTTAAGGGATCTTCTCTTTGGGTTGTCTGCCCCATTGCCAAGGTAACTTCTTGGTTAAAAAAATTCAAAGTTGTGGGGAGTTCCTATCGTGGCTCAGTGGTTGACGAATCTGACTAAGAACCATGAGGTTGTGGGTTCGATCTTTGGCATCGCTCAGTGGGTTAAGGATCCGGCATTGCCGTGAGCTGTGATGTAGGCTGCAGATGTGGCTCGATCCCACGTTGCTGTGGCTGTGGTGAAGGCGGGCAGCTACAGCTCCAATTAGACCTCTAACCTGGGAACCTCCATATGCCACAGGTGTGGCACTAGAAAAAGGCAAAAAGACAAAAAAAATTCAAAGTTGTGGTCAGGAAAGGATGGAGGAATTCTTATAATAGGGACATGTGAGGGAAACCCAGTGTGTGAGTTCTGGGCCTGCCCTCAAGTTTTATATCTGCCAGGGAAGATAAAAATGATGCCTGATACGTTTTTGAGTCTTGTCCACTTTCTGTATCTAACTGGATATCTAGATTTTTTAAAACTAAACTTTTCAGTTAGAAATATTTAATAATCGTCGTGCTGCCTCTTAATCGGAATGTCACTTTTTGACAAAACAGTACTACATCAAATAGCTTTCTGTCTTGCCTATGGTGAAATCCACAGTCTTTCATCAGGTCTCTTGTGAGCCAGGAAAGCCTGGCCTCTCCAGCCACTTTCTGTGCCCCTTTTCTCTCACTTGCTATATTCTAGATACAAGAACTTTGTCGCTGCTCTTCCTACATGCCCAGGCCTCTCTTATCTAAAGGGTTATGCACCTGCTGTTTCCTCTACCTGGAATCTTCACTTAGCATACTTTTCCAGCCCCCTTCCTCATTCTCTTCAGCTCTCAGTTTAAATATCGTTGCTTCAGAGGCTTTTCTTGATTAATTCCCCCAGCTCTTCATTCAGTCTTATTCATCAGTCTCATAACTCCTTATATTTTTCCTTTACAGTACATACGCAATTTTATAATTATATTTTTATCTCAGGCTTCTCTCGTTCACTAGAATAGTACTTCTCAACCATCACCTAGGGAAAATCTGAAAACCTACCATTGCTCAGACATCAGCCTAGACAAATGGAAACAAAGGCTCGAGCCTGATCATCAGGATTTTTCAAATGTTTTTCAGATGGTTCTAATGTGCCATCAGGGTTGAAGACCCCGTGACAGATCACAAGAACAGAGAGGCAAAAATGGCATCCATCGACCAGTGTGGGTACCTCTGCCTAGCACAGTGCCTTGTATAGGAAAAGCTCACACATGAGCTGTAAAGTATGAATAAGGTCCAGTCAAATTAGTTATAACCATCACTGTCCTGAAAACCAAAACTGTTAAAAAGGTTGTCTTAAAAAAAAAAAAAACTTTATATAAGAGG
Organism: Catagonus wagneri; assembly: GCA_004024745.2. Taxonomy (NCBI): domain Eukaryota; kingdom Metazoa; phylum Chordata; class Mammalia; order Artiodactyla; family Tayassuidae; genus Catagonus; species Catagonus wagneri. The sequence continues at coordinate 6,723,216 of PVHT020000144.1, forward strand.
TAAGGCCAGACTCTTTATCCTTTATCCATTAACCCAAATAAAACAAAAAATGAGTGACACATTGTTTCCAAACGAGGATGGCATTGTCCTCTGAGGGAGCTGTTGAAAGGTAGAATAGATCACTAAAAGGCAGATGGTGAAACTGAGACCATTATTTTAGAGAAGTTTTTTATTCAGTATGTCTATGCTTCAATAAACCAGCAGGCTAACAGAGTAATCAAGAGATTGTGCTAGAGGAAGTTCCCATCGTGGCTCAGCAGTAATGAACCCGACTAGTATTGATGAGGACGTGGGTTCAATCCCTGGCCTCACTCAGTGGGTTAAGGATCTGGCTTTGCCTTGAACTGTGGTGTAGGCCGGCGGCTGCAGCTCCAGTTCATCCTCAAGCCTGGGAACTTCCCTATGCCACAGGTACAGCCCTAAATAGACAAAAAAAAAATAAATAAATAAAGGAGTTCCCGTTGTGGCGCAGTGGTTAACAAATCCGACTAGGAACCATGAGGTTGCGAGTTTGATCCCTGGCCTTGCTCAGGGGGTTAACAATCCGGCGTTGCCGTGAGCTGTGGTGTAGGTCACAGATGCAGCTCGGATCCTGCGTTTCTGTGGCTGCGGCGTAGGCCAGTGGCTACAGCTCTGATTGACCCCTAGCCTGGGAACCTCCACATGCCGTGGATGTGGCCCTAAAATGACAAAAAGGCAAAAAAAAAAAGGCGAGAGACATTGTGTTATAAAAATAAATGTCATTTCTATTCTGATATTTAAAAATGAACCTTTGTGATATGTACATTTCATAAAATAATCTATTTTAACAAGATTTCATCATCATTTTTGTCACTCAAAAAGCTGCTGAAAATCTGAGGCAAGGAATACTTTAATAGTACTTTATCACTCAAAGGCCCTCATATATACATTGTATAATGAGGTTCTTCCATTGTCCTTAGGAAATGAAAAGAGGTGTTACAATGCCAGTATTCTCTATATGTACCATTTAAGTGAGTTTTACAACAGGGCCTTGTAGCGTATTAGAAACCATTAATAAAGGATTTATTGCTTCAGGGAAACTCCCCCACGTATCAGAATTTTATAATAAAAGCTGTTTCTTATTATCATGCCATTCTTTCTCAATTGGCATATTTTTCTCAGGCCATTGACAGTCTCCAAAGGTACATAAATTTAGCAGTATCCCTGTGGTTTTCTGGTATTATCTCCTGATAGTAGCTTACCTCCTCTTACCTTAGAAACAAATTTGTAAGTTTAAGTGTTCTTATGTTTTGCTCCTGAAATAGGAAAGACAAGTACTGCTTTTATACTCATGCTTTTAGAAAAACGGTCATGGGAGAGCATGCTAGGCTCTGTGGGGAACTTACCAGGCACTTTGGATGCTTTTTGATTCATATGATAATGTCCTTGGAAGGTAATGCAGGGAGCTTTATGCTTTGGGAGAAGAATTCAGAAGTGTTCAGTGACTTGTCCAGCTTAATCATCACACTTGTTGGAAGACAGAGAAGCCCAGCTCTTCTCTCAGACATGTGTCATGTTCTTCTAGAATACAGTTCCTTATCCCTCTTTAAGGAGTGTAATACTATCCTAGTTAGCACAAGGATACTACTAGGATCCTGTGGATACTACTAGGATACTGTGATGCAAGACTTAAAGGGTCAAATCAAAACGTTCTCTGGGACATCCGAGAGTCTCCACCTTGTAGAGTGACAGTTAAGTGACTGCAAAGGTATACAGGTGGCTTAATTTTTTCAGTTATTTAACTTGAGTTTTTTTTTTTTCCCACGCATTTGCTTTATCTGCAAGTTTTGTGCCTCAAATTGGTTCCATCATTCCTATCCATGAATATCACCCAAATAAAATTGTGTTGAGGCAATTCTGCCATATATAGGGAAAGTAAAGAGTAGTAGAAGCTACTATCTAGGAGCTTCAGGAACACTTCACTGGCTGTAGACGTAAATAGGTGAGACAATTCCAAATGTGGGTCTGTTGGTCACAGTGGTTTTAGACATGGCTTGAAAACTGGACACGAGACCTGAGTTGCTGAGAATGGCCAGTTGATATTCCAGTGGCAATGACACACCTTCTGAGAGTATCTTCTTCCTTCAAAGTATTGATTTTGCAGGGCTATTACTGTCAATAAGAGAGTGACCTTTGCCTCAAGTTGCTTATAATTTATTAGGAGCAAAGAAAAAAAAAAACTAGTGCAAGGCAGAGTACAAGAGCTATAAAGATGTGCTGGAAACAAATTAATCATCTTAAAGTTAGTTGATTGAGTAGCAGATGTTCAGTGTCATGTGTTCTGTTCAATTAACAAGGGAGAGTTGAAAACTAAGGTCTTAGCCACTGATAAACCTTGGAGTTTAAGTATTTCCATGTGGCCAGCTTTAGCCGTGACCATTTTTGTTTTGTATCATAACCTTGAGAACTATATACAGTGTTTCATTTTATAGGAGTTCGTTATACAGTTCTTCAAGATGTATGCATGAAAAAGACCTAGGAAACATTTCAAAGACAAACTATTTTAAAAACTTTATTCTGTTAATGGATGAAACTGATTTTTTTTGGGGGGGTTCCAATGCTGTCTATTAGGATGGTTATTAATACCCTGAAAACATATTTAACAACATAGCTATCAGTGACATGAAAGAGTTAATGCACAGATCACTGGTGAAATTTTGTTTTCCCCTCTTAGACTTGCTAGCAGGACAAGATTTATTACGGCTGCACCTTTCCTGTGGAAATAAGGTTTTCTAAATGGGTAAATTAAAGCTCATTGTAAATTGCTCAAGGTAATATTGGCATCCTTTGTGCTGCAGGCTTTCCAATCTGTGTGTTAGAACTTTTGGTTCCGTTTAACGAAAATTTTCCTGAGAGATATATTTTTCACTTTGATGACATTTTTAAATGTACATGGTGAGCAGAGTCAGTGCAGAGTGTTGAAAAAATAATTTGGGTTTAAAAAAAAAAGCAGAATCTCATTTGGTTTTTTAGAGCTCTCATTATTGCAACTCTGAGTGTGTGTGTGTGTATATATATGTATAATATGCTTGCATATGTTCTAAATATCAAGTGGAGCTACTGGAATATTTGGTCTAAATGGAAGTACAGTGTAGAACTTGAGCATAGCCATTCCTAAATACATAGCTGTATTGGTTTTATACACTTTTGATTAAAGGAGTGTTCAGCTCTTTAGATTTTTTTTTTGATGCTCCTTTCAGGTAACATTCAAATATGTGAGAATATCTGAGTTGTGGTTATTCAGTATTTGCCATTTTGTACAGCTGGACTAAGCTGGATTTTTTCAGTTTTCTGTAGGATATAATAAGCAAACCAGAGTATCTATTATAAACCAATTACTAAAATGAATAACTAAAGGGTTTTTTGTTGTTGTTGGTAGCAGTAAAAAGTGGCCGTCTCTGGAAATGTAACTTTTACTTTCCCTGTTTTTATAGTAACGCCACATTAAGATGTCAGGTCAAAATATTTTTTTCTTTCTCTCTCTGTTTTGATATTTCATTTGAGAACCAATATTTCAAAAAATGTAGTGATTTAGTACAAATTCCTTAGTTCCAGTCAGATAAATAAACCTCACCAGATTCAGTGAACTGATTTATTGATAGGACTCTGAGGGATCACAGACTTTTTGAGAAAATTTGAAACATTTCTGAGTTTTGAATTTTATCGAAGTCTTTCTCAAGAGAGGAGCAGAGTGGGAGAAAAGCCCCTTCTCTTTCCACATACTTAGACGTCTTAACCAGCTTTAACTTTTTTAAAGGTCCATATTAAAAAAAAAACAAAAAATACCTAGGACAAGTGGTAATGCAAATATTTTTCTTGTCACCACTGACTGCTAATAGGAACAATCTTCTGTGTGGCCAATTTCCTATGATCTGTGATAATGAGATTTAAGACTCACACACATATTTGAAATACGTGGAAAATCTTCAAATGTCTTTTTATACAATGAATTTGATTTTGCAACCTAAGTTTAATATCTTCCTGTTAAAGAAAGTATTAGGAAATATTTCGTGTAAATATGCCTCTTTTTACGATTGTCTTTGACTTAAAAAAAAAGTCATATATTTCAACATCATCACAGATCACAATGGTTTCTTGTTGCTTTTCCCAAGCCCAAACATCTTTTCTCCCTAAAGGAAGGTAACTTGAGAGAGCCCAATGCCAAGTGCATCTTCCTGTGACTAGTGATGAGAAACCTACAGGTTAGAGGCAGATGGGGGCTATAGAAGACAATCCAAGATGCTGCCATGAGCCCTTGATTGTGCTTTCTGCCAGTGGTACCAAAATTAAGCTAGGATGTTGATTTAGTGGCTTTTCCCCCTCTGGAGCGGGGGGATGCTCTGACCTAGTATTGCCCTTTGCGCAGTTGTGATAATGTGCCAGGTTTCTAGATGCTATGGAACTGCTCACAATGGAGGTAAATGATCTGTGCCATGAGACAACAAGCATCAAGTTTAATCTTCAAAGCTAAACAGCAGTAAGTTACCCAATGCGGAATGTATTTTAGTTTCTTGGACTCCGTATTAGTAGAAATGTTTGAGGGATCAGATAAGGGGTGTAAAAGAGATCATGTGGGGCGAGATGGAAGAAAATCCACCTGGTGTGATAGAATATCCTCTGTTGCCATCCCTACACCGCCCTTCCTTATCTGCGACTGGGAAGCCAAGGGTCCTGAAGGGACAAAGTTGAACACCAGAACTTAAGATTTTACAGGGAAAACCTTAATGATATTGAAGCTATAAGTAAAAGAGTAAGGGGAACTTTTAAAAAGAATGTTGACAGTAAACTAGTAAAATGTAGGAAAAGGTTAGACATTCAATGTTATATCCCCTAGAGGAAACTATGTTAAGGATAATGCAAATGCTTTTTTAAACCAAGATTTTTTTTTTAAATGAAACCATAGAAGATAGTCTAAATACAGCAGAAAGATTGCAAACATTGACGCAAATTCAAAAGGAAATACACTTAAACAAGCAATAACAAGGACGAAGCCAACTGACTTTTTAAAAATTTAGCACTGTAAGGAAATGTATGTGGAAAAAGGAGAAAACAGGATGAATTTTTTTTCAGTGGTCCTCTGCAGTGAGTGGCTGGGGGCTCTAGGAAGACCTCTGAGGAAGAAAGAGAGCCACACTGTGGAGGGAAGATAGGACTCTTGGGGGTCTCCTGTCACTGGATTCTGTCCCCCAGCTCCCTCCACGTCACCTGAGAGCAAAGAAGCATTCCCTGCAGTGAACAGCAATCCATCACACTGCCAGCCTCTTCCAGCTTCCCTTCACTGGCTTCATACAGGCCCCAAAGCTGCCAGGCCATCTCCGTCCCTTTGTGAACCCTGCTCTTTGAGGTTTAGCCAAGTGTTCTTCAGGCACAGTCAAGGTGAAGTGCTTGGCTAACCAGGACATCACAACTGGCTGTTTTATTTTATTTTTTTAATTTTTTTTTTTTAGGGCCGCACCTGCAACATATGGAGGTTCCCAGGCTAGGGGTTGAATCGTAGCTGTAGCCACCGGCCTACGCCACAGCCACAGCAACGCCAGATCTGAGCTGCAACTGTGACCTACACCATAGCTCACGGCAACGCCAGATCATTAACCCACTGAGCAAGGGATCGAACCTACAACCTCATGGTTCCTAATTGGATTTGTTAACCACTGCGCCTTGACAGGAATTCCACAACCAGCTATTTTAGAATTGTATCTTTTTAGAATCTAAATGCTTAATGTTGATAATTCAGATTTGGTTAACTTTCAATTAAAAATAAGAGTGAGGCTTCTTAACTTAGAAAAGCTGTGTTTGGAAAAGGTCTGCTTTTTCCATTGCTGATAGAATGATTTTTTTCATGATTGTACCTGACATCACCTAATTATGACTACCTACCCATCTTCCTCCTCCTTCCTCCACCTTCTCTCTCACTCACTCACTCACTCACACACACCCTCTAACTCACACATGCAGTCCATGTGGAGTCACTCTTCAGTTGCATATGTCAGGTTCCTCGAAATTCACATACCCAGACTGTGTATTTATTAAGAATCCAAACTATGTGTGAAGGAGGTATGCACACAGTATGCCACTTTTGTTGTCCATTTGTAATTGAACCTTATCCCCCAAAAGATTTAAGGTGGCCTTCTTCACAGAGTCATTGCTAGGACTGAAGTTTTAACATGCACAGGCACATATTATAAAGTCATAAAACCTAATACAAATTTGGGGAAATATATCCATGGGCAAGACATTCAAGGTCCTTCATTTCCTGTCTCTAACCTTTCAGTCCAGCCTTTGTTCTTCTATTTCTTTTCCTCTCAACCTCCAGGGACCTGCACTCCAAACACATCAGACTGGTTGGTTGGCATTTCGCAAACAGTGAATTTGCAATTTCCTCCTCCTGGGCCTTTGTGTGTGTTGTTCCCTGTGCCTTGAAGGGCTTTCCTGATCCTGCCATCCTATGAAATCATGCTAATTACAGCCCAGCTTAAATGTCATATCCCCTCTATACCTTCTTTAACAGCTTCCCAGCAAACATACAGAGAATGACTGTTCCCTTTCTCTTCCTGCCATGACATTTTGCTCATTCAGCTATTTTGTCACATGTCAGCATTTATATTGACTTGCATGTCCATCTGATCTTCCTACTACTAAATTGATAGGTTCTTGAGATAGGGGACTATAGCCTTGTTTTTAACATAGTGCTTGGCATGTTATGGATACTCATAGAAAATGTTCTTTGAATGTAGGAGCTGAAGCACTCTTCCTAGGTGTTTATTCTGGGCCACTGAACCCAGCTTAGACTTTTCTTACTCATCGAGGCACGGTTACAGCTGGGATGAACACTTCACTTTTGCCTCTTGCTTGTGAGTGTTGCTGTGTTTCCTTTTAGCTCAGTTTTCTGTTTAGAATCTAGGAGGTCATCCATTTCTTCCAGTGTTTGTCTATTAATGAACTCTGGGCTGGAGATTCCATAATCATTTTAAAAGCAGCACTTATCAATGAGGTCCTGCTGTATAGCAGTGGGGACTATATTCAGTTTCTTGGGCTAGAACGTGGTGGAAGGTAATGTAAGAAAGGGAATGTATAGGAGTCCCCACTGTGGCGCAGCGGAAATGAATCTGACTAGTAACTATGAGGTTGCAGGTTTGATCCCTGGCCTTGCTCGGTGGGTTAAGGATACGGCATTGGCATGAGCTGTGGTGTAGGTCACAGACACAACTTGGATCCCGTGTTGCTGTGGCTGTGGTGTAGGCCAGCCGCTGTAGTTCTGATTCGACCCTTGGCCTGGGAACCTCCATTTGCTGAGATTGCGGCCCTAAAAAATGAAAACAAAAAAGAAAGGGAATGTATACGTCTGTATGACTGGGTCACTTTGCTTGACAGCAGAAATTGGTACACTATTATAAATCAACTATAACAGTTAAGAAATGATAGAAGCCGTATATAATTGTAAAGAGTACTGAGAAGACTTTTGCTTCTGGGTCTGAGGCTTTTTTCTAAAACGTTGATTTTTGCCAGTTGCTTTACCCCTGGGTGAGGAAACTATTAGTAAAGAGTTCTCCAGAGGAACAAAACCAGTAGGGGGTGTGTATATGTGTGTGTATACATATATACATATACACATATATATGCATATATACATATACACGTATATATGAAACTTATTACAGGAGTTGTTTCACATGATAAGAGACTGAGATACCCAAGATCTTTGGCAGGCCTAGACCTGAGAGAGCCAATGTGTAGCTCCAGTCCAAGTTCAAAGGCCTTAGAGTCAGGAGAGCCCATGGTAAAAGTTCCCACCTGAAAACTGGCAGGCCCAAGACCCAAAGACAGCAGATGTTTCAGCTCATGTCTGAAGTGCAGGAAACACCAATGTCTATCCAAACAGGCAGGAGAGAGAGAATCCTTTTGGACTCAGTCTTTTTAATTGCATTCGGGAAGTCAGCAGATTAGATGAGACCCACCCAGGGTGGGGGAGGGAAATTGACTTTACTCAGTCTACAGATTCCAGTGTTAATCTCATCCAGAAACACTATCCCAGACACACCCAAACATAGCGTTTAACCAAAAATCTGGAGACCTCATGGCCCTGTCAAGTTATTGCATAAAATTAGCCATCACAGAGGCAGTATTCTGCATATGTGTCTTGCCAACGTTTCCAAACAATTGACTTAAGGAGTTCTGTCTAAAAAAAGCATTATTTGTTTTGCAAACATAATGAAATGATGGTTTTTACAGGAAATTTAAAGTATAGTCTCATCTGAAAACATTTTGGAATTCCTGATGTGGCTCAGCAGTAACGAATCCGACTAGTAACCACAAGGTTGTGGGTTCAATCCCTGGCCTTGCTCAGTGGGTTAAGGATCCAGTGTTGCCATGAGCTGTGGTGTAGGTTGCAGACACAGCTCAGATCCTGCATTGCTGTGGTTGTGGTATAGGCTGGTAGCTGTAGCTCTGATTTCACCCCTAGCCTGGGAACCTCCATATGCCACAGGTGCGGCTCTAAAAAGAAAAAGGAAGAAAGAAAGAAAGAAAATTGCATTTTAATCATGGAAGTGTAAATCAAAAAATATATGTATATAAAATCTAATTGGACATAGGGCAAAAGTTTCAGATTTACTGATTTTAGGATCTGAACAAACTGTAGTAATAAATGGAGTATACTGAGTATATGCCAAGCCACAATTGTGAGAACCATGTGCGAAGGAAAACTCAATCCCTAGTTCAACAGTATGTAAAATTTTTAAAGCTATAACTTAAAATTTAGCCTTTGAATAACTGTTCTTCTCTTCTTTAGCTATTAACTAGCTACAGGGCTTTAGAAATTTATTTAACTTTTACAGAAGTTGGTTATTTTGTCCAAGTGGATGGCTAATCTGCAATTTCAAGATTCTTAGAGTTCCCATCGTGGCTCAGCGGTTAATGAACCCGACTACCATCCATGAGGACGGGGTTCGATCCCTGGCCAGTGGGTTAAGGATCCAGCATTGCTGTAAGCTGTGGTGTAGGTCTCAGATGCAGCTGAGGTCCCACGTTGCTGTGAGTCTGGCTTAGGCCAGTGACTGTAGCCAGACCCCTGGCCTGGGAACCTCCATGCTTTGAGTGTGGCCCTAAAAAGACAAAAAAAAGGGGGGGGGGATCTTTTCATGTGTTTTAACAGCCGGTTACATTTGAGAGGTTATGAAATGACACCTTTGCTGTTTTATAGAAGTCTAGCAGAAATTCTAAACAAAAGTGACATACCACCCTCTGAATCAACATAACCTGCTTTCCAGTGATGTTATAAATAAATAGGTCTATTGTTTTGTGAAATATCAAGAACAGAAAATCCTAGTCATACTTTTGTATCAAAAACCACTACAGGGGTTCCAAACGTGGCTCAGCAGAAACAAATCTGACTAACATCCATGAGGACACAGGTTCGATCCCTGACCTTGCTCTGTGGGTTAAGGATCTGGCGTTCCTGTGAGCTGTGGTATAGGTGGCAGAGGTGGCTCGGTTCTGGCTTTGCTGTGGCTGTGGTGTAGGCCAGCAGCTAAAGCTCCAATTCGTCCCCTAGCCTGGGAACCTCCATATGCCATGGGTACGGCCCTAAAAAAGACATAAATAAATAATAAATAAATAACCACCACAGTGAGAGACACATATCATACGATATCACTTATACGTGGAATCTAAAAAAAGGATACAAATGAACTTATTTGCAGAACAGAAAAATACTCACAGAATTTGAAAAACCAAAGGGACAGGGTAGCTGGGACGGTGGAGTGGGGTGGGCGTTTGGATTGGAAATGTTCTAAAATTAGGTTGTGATGATGGTTGCACAACTATAAATATAATAAAATTCACTGAATTATTTTTTTAACAAAAACACTATGTGTACTTGTGAGCTTCATGATGTAGTCTGACCAAATCTCTTGGTAATTGGGTGGCAAGTCTCTCAAGGAGTTGCCAGATCTGTGTATGGGTGTGTGTCTTCTAAAGCTTGGGGAATGCCTCCTGTTTTAAAACAGGATAACTTTCAATATATATGTGTTGGTGTGTGTTGATTTTTCTTGTTCAAAGTCTTTTCATATAGTCCTGAAGCCTTCAAACTATAATTTAAAGCAAGACAGCCTCTGTGGATTTATGGAGTCATTTTCCCTTTGGCTAAAGCCCTCCATGGCTACAGAGCACTAGATTTAAAAAGGCAGCTGAAGTCATCCAAAGACCAACATAAATTTTCAAAGGTAGGGAAAATGGTGCCTGCTTATTAAATTAGTGAAAATATAGTATTTGGCAGCTATAAATAAATGATGTTTCCCCCCTTAAGTTAAAAGCAAGACTGTTGGAGATGTTTGATATTTAACTCACATTTGTCAAGTTCAGCTACACTAGTTGAGAATAATTTGCATGTTACACCACGCGCTTACTTTAGACTTCCATTTGGATTTGACTAGATAAATGGGTTCACCTCTGCCAAAAACCTCTCAGTGATGAACGCATTTAAAACAATTTTTCCTCAGCACACAGAGACCGAAAATGAACATTAAAAAAAAAGCAAAAAAAAATGATTCTGTCGTCTCACCAGGCTCTTCCTCGTTACTCCAGTATTTGTGCCATGAGGTTTTCTAAGTGCAATATCAGGCATTCTCATTGGTTGCTTGCCTCTGCTTTCCATTCATCCTCATGTTTTGTAGAAATTATGAATTTCAGTCCAATAAAAATAGGGCCTTTTCTTTTGGTGATTCATTATTGGAAACCGTTTTCACTGACTTTAAGGACTTTGGGGAAGACATGTTTATCCTTGACAGATCTTGGTATTTTTTCCATGTTTCACAGGAACGTTTCCAAGTCTTTTTTTTCTATAAAAACAAAATAAATTAGAAGAATGGAGACTTTCAAACCTAAAGTTGATTAACTGTACAGGCTTTCTAGAGTACTTTCTGAGAAATGCTGCACAACATTTCCAGTCAAGGAACGTGTGTGAAGGGGTACTAACAGAAGTCAGCATCTTTATTTAATTGAATCCAAAGATGCTTTATGAAATACAAATTTTGCAAGCCATTTATATTTGGAGTTGTGTTTTATGAGCAAACTAGGTTATATGTCTATGGAAGTAAGAATTACTTCTCCTAGTCCTAATGTCAACACCCCGCAAGTAGAAACTAGGTGCAAAATGTGAGATAGCTATTATGCTCTAATTTGTAACTTCCCAGTCCCCGTCAGAATCTTTGTTTCTCTTTTAATTTTTCATTTGATGCTTATCACTTGTCATGATAGTAGACCTCCTGGTATCTTTATATATTTTTAAGAAATATGTATGCATTGTGTGAAGAAAATGTTTCCAATTTCAGATATGAGTCTATTTAGGTATTATAAATCAAATCTGTCTTATTAGTCAAATATTCACTCCAATATTGCTTTGGGCTGGGAATTACTTAGTCTCTTGAAATTGACTTTGTGAATTTCTAATTAGACAATAGAAGGGTATATTCTTTCATTATATACACACTTTCTAGATACGAGGATGCAAACTGAGTTGGGTCTTAAAGGATGAATAAGGCTTTTGATCAATAATAAAAAATGATAATGATGATAATCATAGTAATAGCTAGGGGATAGCATTAAAGGAACGCTTTATTTTTTGTGGCTAGGCACTCTGCAAAGTTATATCTCTTGTAATATGATGACTCAAAAGGTAGGTTCAGAATAATGAGGAGGTGCTGAAGTTTGACAGGCTTCTGATTCTGGCTATCACTTACTGGCCATGCAATCCATCCACACTTTTCAGTGCTCCCAATTTTGGAGAAATTAATAGTAACTACTTCTAAGGCTGGTATGAAAAATACATGAGGTAATACAGTCTGATATTATATGCTTAAACATGGTTAAGTGCAAAATAAATGTTAGCTGTTATCCCTTTCCTTGTGTATAGATAGATTTAATGGTTGAAACTCAGAAAAGCTATATACCTTCCCTACGTTTAGAAAGTGGCTTGAGTCAAGATTTTCACTCAGACAGTCTGACTCCAGAGTCTAGGCTCCCAGCTACTCAGGATTCTAGGAAAGGAGTGTATACGGAGTATTACTTTAATACATTTATATATTGTAATAGGATTGCCACTGTAGTAATATTTATCACATTACATAATTATAGTGTTCTTTTGTATTTAAATGAAAAAAATAAACAGCATTTCCCTCCGATTTAAGCTGTTCTTTAAGCCACTATTGCATTTCAGTGAATACATACAAGCTAGGAGTTCAAATGGGAGACTCTTTCAAGAATAGGGAGATTACAGAAGAGCTCTCACCAGAAACCGTATACTTGAGCCTCCACCCACCCCCATCCTATGCTACCATAACACAGGGTCCAAACACTGTAGTTCCAAATGTCGTTGATCGATGCTCTGTACCGATTCAGCTTGAGGATTCTGACTCCAACTAGTAAAGCTCACAAGCACTATAAACAATTGTACAGTAACTGTCAAGGGGACTAGCCGTTGCATACCCGCTAGCCAGTATATACTCTCCCTGTCGAGGGAGTAATGTGGGATATCAAATTATAATGAGATTACCTGGGAAAATGAAACCAGTATAAGTTGAGAAAGGCTCCTGATTCAAGCAGGGCCAACTTCGTGGGTACATGACCAGTGTAGTCGCTCAGTGTGCCATGTTCACCAGGGCCCCATGCCTGGTTCAACACTCTGCTATTGTCATCTTGGAATGCTTTAATTTTTTTTTTTTTTTTTGGTTAATTCTGACTCTCTTTTTAAATAATGATTTTTATTTTTTTCCATTATAGCTGATTTACAGTGTTCTGCCAGTTTTCTAACGCACAGCAAGGTGACACAGTCACACATACATGTATATGTTCTTTTTTCTCACATTATCATGCTGCATCACAAGTGACCAGACGTAGTTCCCAGTGCTATACAGCAGGATCCCATTGCTTGTCCATTCCAAAGGCAGTAGTTTGCATCTATTAACCCCAAATTCCCAGTCCCTCCCACTCCCCCCACTCCCTATTGGCAAACACAAGTCCCTTCTCCATGTCCATGATTTTTTTTTTCAGTAGAAAGATTCATTTGTGCCATATATTAGGTTACAGATATCAGTGAAATCATACGGTATTTGTCTTTCTCTTTCTGACTGACTTCACTTAGTATGAAGAGTCTCTAATTCCATCCATGTTGCTGCAAATGGCATTATTTTGTTCTTTTTATGGCTGAGTACTATTCCATTATGTGTGTGTGTATATATATATGTGTATGTATGTATATGTATATGTATGTGTGTGTGTATATATATATATATATATATATATATATATATACCACATCTTCTTAGCCCAATCATCTGTCGATGGACATTTAGGTTATTTCCATGTCTTGGCTATTGTGAGTAGTACTGCAGTGAACAAACGGGTGCATGTGTCTTTTTCAAGGAAAGTTTTGTCTTGATATATGCCCAGGAGTGGGGTTGCTAGGTGATACAGTAGTTCTATATATAGTTTTCTAATGTACCTCCATACTGTTTTCCATAGTGGTCGTACCAGCTTACATTCCCACCAACAGTGCAGGAGGGTTCCCTTTTCTCCACACCCTCTCCAGCATTTGTTATTTGTGGATTTATTAATAATGGCCATTCTGACTGGTGTGAGGTGGTACCTCATAGTAGTTTTGACTTGCATTTCTCTAATAACCAGTGATACTGAGCATTTTTTCATGTGCTTGTTGGCTGTCTGTATATCTTCTTTGGGGAAATGTCTATTCAGGTCTTTTGCCCATTTTTCAATTGGGTTGTTGGCTTTTTTTGCTGTTGAGTTGTATAAGTTGTTTTTATATTTTAGAAATTAAACCCTTGTCAGTTCTATCATTTGAAACTATTTTCTCCCATTCTGTAAGTTGTCTTTTTGTGGTTTTTTTATGGTTTCCTTTGCTGTGCAAAAGCTTGTCAATTTGATTAGGTCCTATTGGTTTATTTTTGCTTTTATTTCTGTTGCTTTGCAAGACTGACCTGAGAAAACATTTGTAAGGTTGATGTTAGAAAATGTTTTGCCTATGTTTTCTTCTAGGAGTTTGATGGTATGTTGTCTTACATTTAAGCCTTTAAGCCACTTTGAGTTTATTTCTGTGCATGGTGTGAGGGTGTGCTCCAGTTTCATTGATTTGAATGTAGCTGTCCAGTTTTCCAGCACCACTTCTTAAAGACTGTCATTAAATTTTTTGGACTGCTAAAAAGACTGTCTTTAAATTTTTTGGACAAGGGCTCCATACTTTCAATTTGCACTTGGCCCCAGAAGTTATGTACTTAGAGCCATGAGTTTAATGATACCACACTGTAACCCCCATGTCTCACCAACTTCATTTTACAGTAAAGATATCCTACAAATGGAACTGGAGATTTGTTCCTTAATCCAGTGGATCCCTTCAACTGGAAAATACTTAAAATGACACTGCAAGTATATTTACGTAACTCTGACACCATTTTCCTGACTTCTGTCTCACCTTATTGACATACCATTTCTTTAGCTTATTTATATAGTGAATTAAGTTTTTTTCCTGGGTATATACCTTTAAGTTGATTTGGGATATTTATAAACAGACTTTTACATGTTTATTCAATAGATTAACTCTCTGAGAAATTTTTTGTTTCCTGACTCTTTAAGTGCCTCCTGTGTTATTTCTGTTCTAGATGAAATAAATGACATTATGTTTGAAATTTACTTCAAAGTGGATTTAACTGACAGCAGATTGGATGATGGAATACAACAGAAAGCATGTTGATAAGATAGAGACATGTGGCTAGCAACTAAGTAGTCACTAGGGCAATGTCAGATCACAACTATGCTTTTAAATAAAAAATGAAAAGAAGACTTGGGTGAATTCAAGTCATATATACTTCATTTTTTTTACACATGACTGTCAATAGTCTGGTCCTTTCTAGAGTTCCTTAATTCTTGGCAAAATGGGGGGCAGGGAGACAGTTTACAGGTAAGCAACAGATTGTTGGTTGGATAAATAGGGATATGGAAGAAATGGTAAAAGATATTAGCACTAAAAATTTCTCAGTCTGGGGGGCAAAAATAAGGGAATTTTAGAGTCTTCAAATATATAAAGAAATTTTGAACAGATTTTGTTAATATGTATTTTTTTACATTTTAATAACTGAACAGGTGGGATTTCAACCTAAAGAATTTGCAGAAAATAATGGCAGACATTTGGATTATAAAATCAGTGAAACATTACATTTTTATTTGGGATTTCTTTATTGTAATAATTTTGACCCATCTGCATTTGCTTAGAATATGAGTGTATGATTTAAAAACCAAAGGCCCATCAATCAAAACATTTCCCACCTGCTCGCTCTTAAGGGATTATCAAAGTAGTAAATTAAATGAAACCAACATTGCTTTACTACTTGGCCATCATAAAGTATTACTGGTTCCAGGTGAGTACCCATTTACAAGGGACCTTTGAAGATTTAATAGAGCGTTGTGAAGTGAATGGAATACCATGCGATGATGAAAAAATTTACATCATAAACAAAACTGAAAGGTAAATTAGCAAAAAATAAATTTGCAAAGATAAAAAAAGACAAATAATATACTTAAAATAAGTAGCTTATTCATGTTGGTAAGAAACACTAAAAGCAAAATGAAAAGGGCAAAGGATATGAACAGATAATCCACTTAGAAAACAAAAATAGCTTATAAAATTCCTTTCAATAGCACTAGTAATCAGAACATTGGCTTTTCAACAGAAGGATATAATTTTGTCTGTGAAAGTATCAATGACTAAAAATGTAATAGTACTCTGCAAAGATAACCTCTACTTTCATGCATCCAGAATGGCAGAATAAGCTAAATTATTTATATGGCTAATTAGGTTATGAAATATTTGTCTTCAGTCATGAATTTCCTTCTTTTTTTTTACAGACTAAAATTAGAGAAAATTGCTCACATGAAAATCCTAAGTGAACGTATCAGAAAACAAAATTGTGTGCTATGTTGTGATTCATGTAATGTTAAGGCATATATCTACACTTAAAAAACAAGATGAGGAAAGTCATCAACGTTGTAACAGTAGTTTTCTGAGATATGAGATGAGCATGTTTCTTTTCTGTTGCATGTTTTCAAAAGTCTCATAACATCCTTTGAAGTTTTGTTCATTCC
This sequence comes from Catagonus wagneri, assembly GCA_004024745.2. NCBI lineage: Eukaryota > Metazoa > Chordata > Mammalia > Artiodactyla > Tayassuidae > Catagonus > Catagonus wagneri. Next base: position 6,739,383 of record PVHT020000144.1, read on the forward strand.
CCTCCCCACCACTAACCTCAGAAAAACACACTGGCACACACCACATACACAGTTGGCTAGAGGGAACTGGTGAAGTTTATGATCTGTACATCATCTTGCCCCCATACTTTCCTTTTTGCCTGGAAAACATAAAAGCCTAAAGCAGCAAAATGCAAAAGTGGTACTTGGGTTTGAGAGTATTGGAGTAAAGACTGGTTTTTGAAACCCAGTTATTGAGGATGGTCCTAGCCACCTGGATTTTTGGGTCCAGTCGTAATTTCAAAACTTGCATTCCACTTTTGCCATAAGTAGGTTCAATATGTTTTAATTTTTTATTTAGAAACCATAGTTTTTATCCTAAAGGATGTATTTTAGATGTTTTAGGAAGGCCTTTTGCATTCAAGTTAACAGTTTACAACTGATTTGCAAAGACATTCTTTCCACAGGTTAGAGATAAGACCTAGGATGCAACTACTCCTAGAGGAGGTAACACACCTCCTGTGACTGTGAGCAAGGAGCAGGGACCCCAGGCTTCCTGTCTTCAGGCCTCAATTAGCAAGGCATCATTCTATGTGAGTGTAATACACCCGTAATCACAATTACAAATCTTGACATTTAGAGGCTCCCAAAGTCAACACCCATCCCAGCAGGGTTAGCCACATTATCCCTAGTTAAGGAGATGTAGAGCAATTAGAAGCTAAAGGAAAAGGTTAGCTCTACCACTCAGACAGAAGACATTGGAGTGTTAATTTGTTTTTAATATAGGTTTTGAAGCCTTGTCACCCACGACAAGGAGGACCTGAGTCTAAATGTAGTGGTTAAAGGGAGTGCTTCTTCATTCCTCAGTCAGGCTGCTCGCTGACCTTTCCGTCACGTCCACTAGTTGCTCGTCTGCCTTGAAATCATGGAGAAGGTAGACCATCATTGGACCTGTCATGAGGTCAGTCAGCCGGGACTCAAGCCAATTTGCTGAAAGGTGCCTGTGCTAAAGAGTCTGTTCTTTCTCCAACCTGATGAAACGTAGTACCAATTAATCATGGGCTAATTTTCAAGGAGTCATGACCTTCCACTTATTTGTAGTCCACTCACTGCTTTGCCTGGCCTTGGGGTTCTCAGAGCAAGAATCTGGGGCTACCTCAGGTACATGTAAAACCACTGAAACTTGTGTTTGAGGCTACTAGGGTGATAGGCCAGGGGATACCTGCCTCGGGCCAGCACTGACCTGTTTTATTTAGAAAGTTCTGTGTGGTTTGCAGCTCCTAAAGATGCTGCAAATAGTGCAAGTACAGGCAACAGGCATTATCTGTTTGAAAATTTTAATGATACAGTAAGGTCCTATTGTTTTTTTATCAACCTATCAGTTCATCTGTCTTTAGAAGGTGGTGCCTTTGTCATTATTCTCCAGGAAGGTTTATTATCTGAGAGCTGTTATCTTAGAAGTGGAAAGGCTTTTTTTTTTACCTTTTATGAAATAGACTGCTCTATTTGTAGCCAAGTCTCATAAATTAAAATACTTGTCAAAATAAATGAATAGTATGTTTGTTATATTCATGACTTAAAATCACATTTGATTGCTTAATCATTAATCCACGGAATTAAGCAATACACCCTGGATTGCAGTCATTAGTACAAATAAGCTGGGCTCTTCTAACAGTCAAACATAATGGAGAACGCTGTACAGTTGTGTTTGTTTCAAAACTAGGTATGTTAATGTGTAAATTTGTTTTACAATTTTAAAAGGTTTCCCCTGGAAAGAAATCAAACACAAAAATGTAGTCCACCAGGAAACAGGATTGGGATTATAATGTGCTAAGTGGATTTTAAATGGAGAGGTTGTAAGATGCAGTTTTAGATTGAATCTCCAGGATGGGCTGAAGCTCTTTTGCCCTGTATAAAAGCACACATAATAATGGACATTTCCTACATGGATGGAAAACTAGCACACAGGGAGATGCCACCTCCTTAAAAGTGTAGACATCCTGGAGTTCCTGCTGTGGTGCAACAAGATCAGTGGTGTCTTGTGAGCATTGGGGTGCAGGTTCAATCCCCAGCCCAGCACAGTGGGTTAAGGATCCAGTGGTGCTCCAGCTTTGGCTTGGGTGACAACTGCGGCTAGGATCTGATCCCTGGCCTGGGAACTCTCTGCTGTGGGACAGCCAAAAAGAAAAAAAAGAAAAAAAGAAAGAAAAAAGCATAGACATCCTCTCCAATATAACATAGAACGTAAATCATGCATTTACCTGACCGCCTTCTGTCTGCCAAGTACCTTAATAGGAGCTCGGAATATGAAATCAATTGTACTTCAGTTCTCCCACCTGTAGACGAGGGATAAGGGTGCTTTTCTCATAGGGTTTCTTATGAGCCTGAAGTCAAATCATATGTATAAACACTCTGAACTGTGCATCATGAGGGCTATAAAAATATTTGTTAAATGCATATGTTTAAATGATGTGACCCGTGGTTTCAAGCAGCTTACCCATTTGCTTTTAGATAGAAGCAAGTAAATCAGGGACCTTTATGCCATGTGACCAGTGGTGATACAGACCTGGACATGGCATCGTGGAAACAGATGGGACCTGGTAGAGGGCTTCAGATGGGACCCTTACCTCATTGTGAAAGCCATGGGAATGTAGTAAAGAATATTAAGCTGGAGCAGGACCATACCAGATCTGTGTGATGGAAGAATGCTCTGGCAGGACTGTTGTGGGTAAATGTGAGAGGGCTGGACTGGAACCCAGAAGTGGATCGAGGCCCTGGCAGTGCATACATGAGGACCTGGCTAGAGGCGGTGCAACACTGACATTTCACTGTAACAGAATAATCCCTGCAGAGGGAAATCACGCTTGCATTCTAGAAAGTTCCTGCCTTCAGAGATCTATTGACATACCTCTGATGGCATTGGGAGCAATGGGCCTTGACTAAGAGATTGATGAACTATATTTCTGAGACAGAGCTCTGCTTCGGATAGAAAATAGGAATGGTAGGAAAAATGAAATTAAATCCGTGAAATAATATTCAATGAGAATGTTATAACATTGTATATGTATATATGCTTTAGAAGTTACAAAATATTTTCTCATGTGCTAGTTTATGTCTCCTGGTGTCAGATATGCTTGTTTCAAATATAGGACTCTTTCAAAAATGCAGGTTGGATGTGTGTGATTTGGATAAAGATAACTTGAAGGAAAAATCATCTGTGTGTATATGTCTATGCATTTTAAAACAACCCAACTTACAGTGTACCTTTATTCCTAAAAATGTACATTCTTCAAAGACTTGAGCCCTTGGGATTGGATTAAATCAAGGAACCATGTAGTGATATATTTGTCAATGGAGGCAAAACCGCCCAGGGGATTGGGATCATCTCTGAAAATTTCCTAGCCAGTTTAACCCAAATATCTTCCACTTGGTGTGTCTGTTATTTTTAATCCATGTAATTCATGGACAGTGGAAAGATTATGGATAAGACAGGTATTTGAATTTTTTTTTTATTTCTGACTTTTGTTTTATCCCAACGATGCTTGAAACTTTCTCCCAGCTTCTGTACCTGTTTGCTTTTCCTATAGGGGCCCCCAGATTCTCTAGGATTAGGGCTGGTGGCTGCCACCTGACCTCTACTGGGACCCTTTGCTTGACTACAGCTATGGAGGTTCAAGGGCACAGAGGAAAGTGCAACTTAGGCTTGCCCTGAGTGTTTTAGAAGTGAGTCAGGAATGTTGTTTCATGAATGGTGACCTGGTATTACTAAGGAAAGCAAAGAATGCAACAAAACAAACCCAAGATTCTCTTAAACTTGTCAGGTGGTAACACACTATCTTTCAAATTTAAATTCAGCATAGAAGAAAAATATGATTTTGTATACAATATATTTAATGTATAATTGGCTTCTTGGTAACTTACCACATAATTAAAGAAAGCAAATGTATTTTTGGCTGAAATATGGGTGTCTTTTTTTGGGAGGGGGCACACCTGCGGCATATGGAGCCTCCTAGGCTAGAGGTCCAATTGGAGCTACAGCTGCCAGCCTACACCACAGTCACAGCAACGTGGGATCTGAGCCGCGTCTACAACCTACACCACAGCTCATGGCAACACCAGATCCTTAACCCACCGAGTGAGACCAGGGATCAAACCCTCATCCTCATGGATACTAGTCAGGTTCATTAACTCCTGAGCCATGCAGGAACTCCATTATAGGGCAGCTTAGACAGCTGTCTCTGTAAAAATGGTAAGATAAATGGGGCTCCTAGTACAGTTGAATAAATTGTGTTATTTTCTTTAGAATGAAGCTTAAAGATGTAAAGTTTGTGACGGTCCCTATTATAGATTTTCAGTTTGGAGAGGAAATGAAAATTGGTTTTATCTCATTTACTGCATGTCAACTGAAGTTTCTAAGACTCAGAGCTGTTGCAGACCTGCTCTGAGGATGCTAGATCTGATGGTACCATCTGATGAAGATGCTAATGTGAGCCTGCTAATTTTTAAAATCCATATTAAGTGCTTTAGCTGGCTGTCAACATCCTATGAAAGAAAAGAATCCATTTTCAAACCTTTGTTTAAAGTGGCATAAAATGAGCTCAATAGCCAATTGTTACTTACTTACAAGCAGATGCATACATTTAAATGAAATTCTGCAGTGTTTCACTCTCTTCCCAAAGGTGATAATGTGTTTTCCTCTACTTGTGAAATTGTTGTAATTTCACAGTCTTACTTAGATTTAATTGTGTTTATTAAGATTTGAGGCAAATGATTCCAATTTTATTTTGTAGGATATTGGATTTTTTTTCTTTGTCTTTTAATTCTACTTGACAGTTGTTGGTATCATGGAATATGTATGAAACAGTAAAAATTAGTAGTATGTTGTTAAATCCAACAGTTTAACCCAAAAAAAACTCAACGTAGCAAATAAACCTTTCTTAGTAGTACATTAGTTCACTTGACGTGTAATTAAACCAGAGCCACATATTTCTCAGTGTCATTACTAACCAATACTTTTATAAATTCAGTGTATTATGCTCTATGAGCATTTGGATCATACTTTTTCATTTTCTATGTACGTTGAGATAATAGCATCAGATAATAAAAACTCAGGCTATAAAAGTGACAGAATACTATAGGCTGACAACAGAGCAAACCTTGTCATGAATATTGAGGGACTCTGCAATAAATGCACTTGGAGGCATTTATTATTAAAATATTTACTTGTCAGTATAGAAACTAAAGGCACTGGTATGTTGCTCCAAGTTATGGTAAAAATAGAACAGGCAGCTCAAATCATGTATTGCTAGGTGGAAGAGCAGCACTGCCTGTCTAGAGGTTGTGTGTTCTCGTGTGATGAAGATCAAGAAAAAAAGAAAAACAAAAATTACCTATTTGATGTGTTTGATCTTGGTACTTTCTCTGTTCCTCTGTCAATCCTGTGATGAAGAGATTAAAGAGAAGCAACAAAGTAAAAGCAGAATAGGGATAAACAAGTCAAGTAGGACTCAGTCTGGGAGCCAGGAATGCTAGCTAGCTTCTATGAGAGAGAAAGAAATCAGCATTTAACCTTCCATTGTGTACCAGGCTCTGTGCTAAGTATTTAGGCATATAAAGGACTTTATCAAGTATATGAATATTCTACCCCCACCCACTTCAGCTGTAATACACATCAGGCACGCACGTACACTGCTTTACCATGTTTGAGTATAAAAATAGGTCTGAGTCCTTGAACAGATACTGATAATGTGAAATCACAGAGGACACATGGTTTTTTTGATCAAGTCTGTTACTCAGGGTCATGGATATTGTAAATTATCCAAAGCTCACTTATTTATCTATTTATTTTTAAACTACAGTTTATTGACAATGTTGTGCCAATTTCTGCTGTACTGCAAAGTGACTCAGTTATATACACACACACACACACATATACATTCCTCCATCATGGTCTATCCCAAGAGACTGGATATAGTTGCCTGCCCTGCACAGTAGGACCTGATTGCTTACCCATTCTAAATGTAATTGTTTTCATTTACTAACCGTCAACTCCCAGCCCATCCAACTCCCTCCTCCCTCCTTGGCAACCATAAATCTGTGCCCTATGTCTGTGAGTCTGTTTCTGTTTTGTAGATAGGTTCGTTTGTGCCATATTTTAGATTCCACATATAAGTGATATCACGTGCTATTTGTCTATTTTCTGACTTTGTGTAGAATGAGAATTTCTAGTTATATCCATGTGGCCATAAATGGCAGTATTTTATTTTTTTTATGGCTGAGTAGTATTCCATTGTATATATGTACTGTATTTCTTTCTTTCCTTTCTTTCTTTCTTTCTTTCTTTTTCTTTTCTTTCTTTTTCTTCCCCCTTCTTTCCTTCCTTCCTTTCTTTTTCTTCCTTCCTTACCCCCTTCCTTCCTTAATGGCCACACCCATGGCATATGGAATTTCCTAGTCTAGGGGTCAAATAAGAGCTGCAGCTGCCAGCCTATTCCACAGTAACACAGGATCCAAGCCACCTGTGACCTATGCCACAGCTTGTGGCAATGACAGATCCTTAAACCACTGAGCGAGGTCAGGGATTGAACCTGCATCCTCATGGGTACTTGTCGGGTTTTTAACCCACTGAGCCACAAAAGGAGTTCATGTACCACATTTTCTTAATCCATTCATCTGTCGATGGCCATTTAGGTGGTTTCCATGTATTGGCTGTTGTGAATAGTGCTGCTGTGAGCATACAGGTGCATGTATCTTTTTGAGTTGTAGTTTTGTCCAGGTATATGCCTTAGGAGTGGGATTGCAGGATCATATGGTTGTTCTATGTTTAATTTTCTGAGGAACCGCCATTCTGTTTTCCTTTGTGGTTATACCAACTTGCGTTCCCAAAAAATGGTGTAGGAGGGTTCCCTTTTCTCCACACCCTCTCCAGTATTTGTTATTTTTGCACTTACTAGTGATGGCCATTCTGCCCAGTATGAGGTAGTAGCTCACTGAAGTTTTGATTTTCATTTCTCTAATAATTAGTGATGTTGAGCATTTTTTCATGTGCCTCTTGGCCATCTGTATGTCTTCTTTGGAGAAATGTCTATTTAGGTCTTCTGCCCATTTTTTGATCAGGTAGTTTTTTGTTGTTTAGTTGTATGAGTTAGTATATTTTGACAAAGCTCTTTTACTTCTTTTTGATCTTTGAGGTGGTTGTTGTTGACTTTTCCATTATTTTGAGCTTTACAAGATAATATGAGAAAAATATTGAACTGTTCTTTAAGGGCTTATACATGACATTTTTTCCTAGGCAAATCTTAGTTTCAGATGCTTTTCCCGACACCCCTGGGGAAGGAGAAGTCAGGGACACTTACAGTTACAAAACCTATGCCTATCTTTGCATTGGGAACACCATCAACATCAGCAACTGAGATCTAGTTATTGAAAATAATCTGCACATAGCACATGAATGTGACTATTTTCATATGTTTTCCTGTGTTCTTTTTAGGAAGGTAGGTATTTTCCTGAGGAATATAGTCCACCTTGATCTCTCAAATAGAAGCACAAAGAGGCCTTTGCCTTGATTTTACCGGCAATTAAAAGGAAAATCTTTTCCTGTTAAATCAAATAGAGGAAGCTGGTAAAATGTAAAGCAGACATGATTTTGTGAAATAAAGTTGAGCCCTCCAGTTTTAAGCTGTGGCTTGTCAATTCTGGTTATGCTTCCACTCTCCTAGAGATTTATTAACATTTGTTTTTTTAAGCTACTTTAGGGGGGCACATCTGGAAGCTTCACACCAAATACATCAAAGTGGCCTATGGGGGGAAAGCAGGCAAGGGAGTGTCTGAGACCAAAGTGCTAACCCTGCCCATCTCTCCATCCTCCATCCATCCTTAGCTCAACACTTCTACTCCTTCAGAAGCCAAATCAGCAAATTCTCCCTTTCAAAAATGAGCCCGAAAAGGAAAGAAGACACATAATCTCCATTTTAAGAGCAGAAGCAATTTCCCCCAGTATTGACTGTAAAGTGAGGACTTTCTCCTCCATAAAAACAAAACAAAAGCAGCAATAATAATGATGATGACATATTGAACATATTATGGATTTATGTTGGTCATTTTATGCTTATTCACTTAAAAATATAATTTTAATGTTCCAAAAAAATGAAACAATCTAGCTATCTTTCATTACTAGGTTAGGTTTTAGTATATGTTTTTGCCTCATTTCACTTGTTTTATTCCAACAAATATATATTGAGTGCCTACTATGTCTCATTCACCGTTCCACTCAATGGGCCGCTCAGTGGAATACAGCAAACATGAACAAATCATTGTCTTCTTGGAGCTTATAATCTAGTATAGTTTACTAGGGAGTTGTACATGGAGACAGGGAATAAATAAGACAGTTAAGATGGACTATAGCATTGAGAGGTGACAAATGCTGTAAAGAAAAATAAAGGGAGTGTGAGAGATAGGGGGACATTGTAACTTAGCGTGCCCAGTGAAAGCATTTAAATAAAGATGTTAAGGGTAGAGAATTGTGCCCTGGCCATATCGGGTAGAAGATTGTGTCTGACAGAACAGCAAATGTAAAGACACAGAGAGGGACAAAGAAGATAGTGTTGCTGGATAGAATCCTGAGAATAAGGCAGAGAATCATCAGGACGAGAGATCAGAACTTTCACTGGCAGCCCATTAACCTATAGGCCGTTGCAGATCTGTCTCTGATCAGAAAAGAGACACAGTCCACCTTATGCTTGAGCAAGATCACACTGGCCACCATGCTCACAGTGGATTGGAAAGGAGCATGGGTGTTAACAAGGAGCTCAGTCAGGAAGCAATGGCACTAATTCCTGGGAGAGGCTATGGTAGCGGGGTCCAAAGAGGTAACAGCGGAGGTGGTGAGAAATGGTCAAACTCTGGTTATATTTTGACATTTATTGACAAATTGGATGCAAGTGAAGTGTATGAGAGACAAGGAGAAAGAAAAGGGATGAAGGATCAAGGATGATCTGTCTTTTGGCCTGAGCAACTGGAAAGATGGATTACCATTAAATGGGGATGTAAAAAGATTATGTAAAGAGCTTCAGAAGACCAGTTTTTTAATGTTTGACATATTAGGTTAGGCAACTGACCATATGAGCCAGGAGGTCAGGAAGAAGCTCTGGGTTGGTGATTTAAGTGTGAAATTCAGCCTATACGTATAGCTTTGCCATGAGACAAATGCAATCATCATGCAAATTTAGAGGCATTCTCTTTAACATTTTTAGAGATGAGGAGGAATAAGTAAAAGGAGACTTAATGGAGAGGCCAAGAAATTGTGGATAAAATGGAGAGAGTGTGGTGTCTGGAAGCCAAGTGAAAACAGTCATTAAAGGAGGAGGCAATGATCAACCGTGTCCTAAAATTAAGCTAGAGACCTGACTTTGAATTTAGTAATGTGGAGATTATTTTTGACTTTGATAAGAGCAGTTTCAGTGGAGGAGAGGGGTGAGAGTCTGGCTGGAGTGGCCTCAGGAAAGAATGGGAGCAGAGAGATTTTTTTGAAGCTGTTCTGTGGACAGCTTCCGAATTTTGCTTTGGATGGAAGGTGAGAAATGGAGTGGTATCTGTAGGGGTGAGTCCTGAGAAACTTGTTTTGTCTTTTTGATGAGAAAATGACTAGCACATTTATAGACTGTTCTTCCCGTGTATATCTGGGGATTAGATGCCTAAATACTGGCAGAGATCTATGGGGATGGGAGTTTTGACTGGAAGTCAAGTCTGCTTGAACAGATCATTTTGAATCATGGGGGTCTTAGCGAAATGTCAGAGCTAACTGGGTGACATGAGAATCCTGGCATCACAGAAGGAGAACAGAAGGGAAACCAGAAGATGTATAGGGCAGCAGAGAGAAAGACATCCAGATCAAATATTGCCTATTTGCATTTTGCATAAAGTTTAGGTTACTGCACTCCCTAAGGTGGCAGTGGAAAATCTTCCACATGCCACTGAAGTTTAGTCTAAATGGAACCTTAACATATTTTTTCCAAAAAATAGAAATGGAAATCCTTCATATATATATATATATATATATATATATATATATATATATTTATTTATTTATAAATGTCCTAATCATCTCTGTGAGAAAGGTAATTTTGAACTGGTTTAAAGGTAGAGGGAGGCCATTTTCATACACTAGACAATTTGGAAATCAGCTGGCCTTCTATTGAGGGACTGGAACAGTGGTTTGTGTTAATTATCGTATCTCTGATACACTATCTGCCAGAAACTCTCTTACCCAGTAATGTTGGTGTTCTGATGAATCAAGTAATCTAGCTAACAAAGGCTTACAGTTGAAATTAATTATCAGTGTTAAAGCAAGTGTAAGTGTAGATGCGGAGATGAGGATCGCATTGTACAATCTCTTATCAGCCAGCACCTGTGGTGCCCATGGCTCTGTCTGGGCACCACGGCTTCAGGAACTGCCTCTTCCTTCCAGCAGTAGAGACTGAATTCCCTCCATTCATCCAGACCTCCAGAGTAGGCTCCTCGGAGATAATCCCTGTCTATCATGGGATTGGGAGACAGACTAAGGAATTAATCAAAGAGATGATGAGATTTGGGGAAACTCCAGGTCTCACTGTCATTTTCAAGAACGTCCTGTATTCGCCTGTGTCTCCAAAGAGGAGAGTATACATTCTTTAGGGCATAACATCCCCCTGGACAAAGTGCAAATACTCCACAATGTAGCCTCCCCCCCCCTTTTTTATTCCAATTTTCTTTTTGGAACATGGTTACCATGTGGTCTGAATCCCTGGACTGGACTAGATTCTATTGCAAATTACTCTTTAATCTGTCATTTGGGGCAAAGAAATCTTCAAACTATCCCGTTGTCCCATTAGGTAAGATATAAATTATTAGTGTATATAGTGTAAACTTGCATGGCTATGATAATAGTATGGAAAACAGTGAAGTATCTTAGGGAGAGATTATATAGGAGCCTTAGATAATGACTTTATTTATGACTTATCAATTTTAATCATTTTTATTATACTTCTGATAGGTATTCTTTTCCTCTTTTCCCCAATATTTCAGGCACATAGGATGCACTAAGACTTAAGAATGTAGCAAGATAGAAAACTTACACAAAACTGTTTGTAGTACCAGTATAATAAGCCACTTTGCCTAGTTGATTAGTGTTATTAAAATAAATGATACAAATATGTGTTAGAATTCTTCAATGTGCAAAATTGAAATTATAATTATGTCACAGAAACAGTGATGAAAATAATACTCCTGCCACATTTAAAAATTGATTTTATTTTCCTCTTCAGGATTTAAAGTGTTAAACTCTTCATTTTGGCCAGATGATTAGAAAGATATAGTTCTCCTGATTATTTTTATACTAGAATAATCTTTCATTATTAATCCATTTAAATCTTATCTCAAATTGGTTCATCAGTGCTACCAATTAAAAATAGAAAATGTATGTGCTCAATTTCAAGAATTAAAAATAATGCCTTGGGAGTAGCATTTCTTTCCTGTGGTAAAAGGTTTGTTGGATTTTCCAATTAAAGAAGTCTCCATACTGGAAATGAGTAGTCAATTATGAAAATTATTTTTGAATAGCCAATTTGCATATCCCTAATTGTGTTCATTTCTTTTGAAGGACTGAACTTGGAATTTATAATGTTTTGATTGGTTACCCCTGCACTGGTGTTATTAATACTGTTGCCAACAAGGTTCCCCTCTGAATGGGGCTTTGAGTGCCTTTCCTGAATAAATGTTTGAATGATAAGTAGGTTTGCTTTATTTAATGAATGAAAAGACCTAAAGATTTACTAGCAGTTTTCCAGATGTGCACACATGGCACTTCATTGGGTTGACAGTAGCATCCCTGAGCTGCTGGGGACTCACATTAGAACTGATGAGGGGTATTTCAAGTTCCTACCGTACTGCTGTCTGCTGGCCAAAAATGCATTTTCAGCAGGGCTGCTTTTACTGTTTATACAGCAGTGTTCACACAATTACTTGATTATTTTATTATATGTTGCCTCTATTTTAAGAAACATTACTTTAGAAATGGACAATTAAAAGTTTTATGTTAACGAGCAGCACAGTTCTCTTGTATGAAATAAAGCTAAGATGGAGATGGGGATAATTAAGAGTTCTGATGGTTAGTTTCGTTAGACTGAAACCAGTCAACATGACATTGGTTAGGGAGGAAAAGAACAAAATTACGGGCGTGTGTAAAAATGAGCTATGTGACCACAGTAAACACAGATGGCATGTAAATAAATATACACGTGTGTGTTTGTGTCTACTTGTTATGATTGTGTCTATAAGAACAGACATAATTAGGAATTTTATCCTATCTTTAGCTCTCTGCAACCGGACTGTTCTATCCTGTTTTTCAACTTCTGCATATTCAACTTTCATTCTTGGTCATACTTTGTGTGTGTGTGTGATCTAATTTAGTACATTTTATTACTTAATGTAAGTAAGCCAAATCGCAATTTACTCATAAATTTTTAGGTATATCTGATCTTCTGATAACTTGTTTTATTGTTTCTACTTTTATTTATTTTTTTAGAGTATAGTTGATTTGCATTCTTGATAATACTTTTAAGAGGAAGAAATACTCATGTCCTTTTAAGCCTATTAGAAAAGGCAGTGAGGGAAAGAGGCAGCCATTTTATTCCTTCAGGAGAGTTCCACAAAATTGCATCTCTATTTCATTAATATATAAACAAACCATTAATTACTTTCTGGTCCTATTGCTTTTAGACATACTATTGAATTAAGAGTTCTGATACAGTCACATTAAGGTTTTCAGTTTTAAGAGGTAATTTAAAAAAAAAAGCAAAGATGGTGATCAGCTAGACAGTGTCCATGTGATATGCGTGTCCTACTAAGTAATTAGTGTTGTTGGATTTGTTTGTAGCTGATTGCTGTGTTTGACGAACAAGAACCACTCCAGAAGATTGAGAGCCCCAGTGGAAACCCTGCAGGCCGGCAGAGCCCAGACGCTTTTGAGACGGAAGTGGCTGCCCAACTCGCTGCGTTTAAACCAGTTGGTGGGGAAATTGAAGTAACCCCTTCTGCTCTGAAATTAGGTAGGTGTATTTTTTAGTGGTCTGCTTTTTTATTTTCCTTTTTATTTTTGAACCTGATTGAAACACATCATCCTGCTGTGTATAAGTCACTTCTTTGTTATGACTTATCTGGTTAGTGTTTGTCTTTAAAAAAAGTAAAATTGGTTTGTCTTTTTCTAAATTATTTTTTTACGTAGATCTTTACAGCTGTTGATCTCTGGCAATGGATGCAGTTTTTCTTGAACTGCAGGTGAATCTGAATCGCATAACCCTGAAGTAATAGAGAGGAGTAGTTGAACTATAAAAATGAGTGAGGTTCATCTGTAGCCTAGGAGGACCCCTTAAAAAAAGTCCCTGAAAAAAAAAGTCACTTGGAAAAAGCTAAGGGTTATCAAGGAATCCAAACTAGTAATAAAGGTCACTCACTTTATGCTTCAGCCACCTATTTCTTCTCCATAAACTATGTATCTCAGAGTTTTGGGAAAACATTTTGAAATTAATTTCTTGATTCCATCCTACTAATTTATTCCAACAAGAACTACTCACCCAGTGATTTTGCTAAGACTTCCTTTTGCGGGGGGGAGGGTACTATTTGTTTTGAAAGGTCTTGGTAGAAAGAGAAAAATAAACATTCCTCTAAAGTTTCAGTGATATTTTGTTATTTTTTTCCTAGATAAATAATGTCATTTGTTGGTGATATGTTTTAGAGTTAATTTTAGTTCCATTTAAGAGCATAAAGTTGTGAAAATCCACTCATAGTTTGGTACTTAAAATAATTTTTTTATCCCTGTTGAATGTAGGCATACATTTTGAGACAGTTCTACGTGCTGGTTATAGGTTAATTCTCAGGATAGAATTTTTTTTCCATTTTGTAAAGGGAATCCTATTTTTTTTAAGCAAAGCATATGCCTAAAAATTGTAAACATCGTATATAGTGTAATTTTTGCTATTTGAAACACAATAGGTTGTAAAGTTTATTTTATATACCACAGTACTAAATATCCATATTTTGTACTAATTTTCTGGAAAGCATCTATAGTGTCCCTTTTAAAATAAACCAAGTGGAAATTAAGGACCTATCATCTTCATAATTTGCCTCTATCTTTTGGAAACCAAGCTAGTGGAGCCCTTCTATCAGAAATCAGGCATTGGAGGGCTTTGTGGCAGCTTCTTTCATCTGGAGTGAGGTTTGTGGCTTCAGCAACCTCACAGCCCTATCATTCATTTGCATAATGGATGCCTTTTTATCCATTATGCAAATAGCATGGGAGGAAAATTAGGCAATAAGGGAAGATGAGGGGAGAAAATTGCTCCTGCTTGCTTTAATATTCTATTTATAAGCAAGCACTGTGGTCTTCAAAAGGCTGAACCTCAGAGCACCCCTCTGCCTAGGACTTTTGTTTTTTCACCTTTCTCTTAAGAGCTTTCTCAGGGGGGAAGAAAAAAGAAAGCTTGTTTTTCTTTAACTTTTTCAGCTTCTTTTATCGAACTATCTGAGCAATATAACCTTCAAGGTCGGAAGAAAAGTAAGCTGAGGTTGCCCTTCTTTGAAAGTGGACTTTATGCTTCAATACTGATTGGGGGTCCGGGACAGATACAAAATAATATTTATTCTTTGATGACCACATGCCAGGCATGAAGCTCAAGCCAGTACACAGAGTATTCTAAATCCTTTACTCATAACAACTCATTTAAGCCTCGTAACAGAGTTGGGTTCTATTATTCTCCTCATTTCCAGAGTCAGAGGCTATTAGGTGGCAAAGTCAGGATATGAACGCTTGCTGGCTCCATTCAGTGTCGGGAACACACTGTACTGTCTTTCATATGCTGTTTGTAAAAGAATGCATTGATGTAATTTTCCTGAGATTCACTTCATGAATATATACCAAGTCCCGAAAATGCTTTTTTGGCTTCAAATCCCATATCCCCTAGTACCATAGATGAACTATGAGATTGGCCAACCTTCACTTAAATTGGGTGGTCAGAGTTGCCTTCCTGCCATTTGCATCATTTCTAGCTTCTCCTGTTTCTTTCCACCATCCACACTTTCTTCAGCCTTCGTGTTCAGGATCTCTGCAGCAGGCCAGAGCTTCCTCGTTGATCAGGCTACTGCAGAGGCCTCTTTCTTTACAGTGCCTGCTTTTCCCAGAGGTGCCTTCCTAAATCACAAATTTGATTATGTATCTCCCCTGCTCCACAACTTCCAGTGGCTTCCCACTGCCAGGAGAACCATGTCCAAATGAGTTAGCAGGCTGCTGCAGACAATTTCTCAGAATTAGCTGCAGAGATTTGGGCAGGGATGAATAATGAAGAAATTATCCCTCATCTGAGTTCTGGCAGACTGAGTACTTGGCATTTCTGGAACTTTAAAAGCAAAAACAAAAATAGTATTTACCGGGTTTCTCAGGTAGTGAAATTAAAAGACGAAAGTAAAACCACCAGCTCTGTTATCTGGTCATTCATTGTTCCTTTTCTTGCCCTCAGGGCAGGGTGTGGTCATGTGGTTTGTGCCTGCAAGGAAAGGAAGGATGCGCTTGGCAGCAGATGCAGTGCTCCTGGCTCTTCTGAGATGTGACCTGTTTATTCTGTTCTGCCCACCCTGAGACTCTGTTTAGATGAGGAGTGGGAGGGGTTGTCAGAGGAGGAATAGCATGTGTGTTCCAATGATCTATCATTGAAGGGTGCCGATGCCAAACACCATTGACCAAACCCTTCCTCCCTGCTCAGATCTCAGAGGCCACCATTGGCACTGGTTCTACTGCTCGTGGGTCTCATTTGCCCAGGTTGGCATAGCAGAAGCAAGACTGATTCTCCCTGCTTTTCTCACTCTGGAGATCCATTCAAGAAGATGAGGAATTGAACCATTCTGACTTCACATGCTTACTTAGGGCACCAGTTTAACAAATACTAGGAATCAAGACATTCTTACAATTAGGTCTTGTTAATCACCAAAAATGTATGTTTTAATGATACTGGAATAAAAATACACTCTATGCAGTATAATTTTTATATCTCTTTTTCCAACAAAAGATAAGCATCAACAAAATCCTGTTAGAAATTGACAGTCTTCCCCCCATAACGTGCAGAGGTTAGCCCCACCTTTTTTTCCTTTATCTTCTGCAGAAGGTTCTATTTCTGTCCACTTCTTTTCTGCCCACTTTTATTAGTAACTTCTCTTCCATAGTCACTTTAACTTGTAATAAACCAAGATAATTTGGTTTCTTTAAAATTTCTGCTGTTGTTGTTTAGATACCGTTCCCTGCACTTGACTCTCCTTTTTGCCTCTTTTTCTGTTTGGTGAAATTGTGTGCACCTTTAAGTCCAAGCTCAAATATATAACCTTGTTTTTTGTTTTGTTTTGTTTTGTTTGCTTTTTAGGGCTGCCCCTGTGGCATATGGAAGTTCCCAGGCTAGGGGTTGAATCGGAGCTACAGCTGCTGGCCTATACCACAGCCACAGCAACACCAAATCCAAGCCGTGTCTGAGACCTTCACCACAGTTTACAGCAATGCCGGATCTTTAACCCACTGAGTGAGGCCAGAGATCGAACTCGCAACCTCATGGTTCCTAGTCAGATTCGTTTCCACTGCACCATGACGGGAATTCCTATAACCTTGTTTTTGAAGCCTTGCCCAAATCTTCAAGATAGTACAGTTAGTGTACCATAAATATATATTTCTTAATGCTTCAACAACAAAAGGATACAAAGATGAAGGCATTTTCTACGGACTAAATGGGGTTCATAGTCTTGCCTCCTAAAAACTCTTAGGGTATATGTTTTTAACTTGTAAAATGAGCTTTAAATCAAGTGCGCAACCACATAATTCCAACTTCATTCATCTAGATTATTTCCTACCATTTATTCCTAATGGATTTTCTAAAGTAATGCTAAGTGCCTAAGTTCTGACTCACCCTACCTAGAAAATGATTGTAACACTTCAATATTTTGTGTCTGAAGTTGGCTAGTGCCCTTTACTCTGTAGACTAGAGATCACTAGTTTAAGAGTCTATTTTTTGAAAGAGTTATGGTGGAACAACTACACTGGGTAGAATAGCAGAGAATCGTATTCACAGAGTTCATCTACCTAGTTCAGGAATTTTCCAGATCTTCTTGTTGGAATTCTGTGTTTTGGGATTTCAAGAAATATTTGAGTCTTAGTGTTCCCGTCATGGCTCAGCGGTTAATGAATCCGACTAGAAACCATGAGGTTGCGGGTTCGATCCCTGGCCTTGCTCAGATCCGGCGTTGCCTTGAGCTGTGATGTAGGTTGCAGACGCGGCTCGGATCCCGCGATGCTGTGGCTGTGGTGAAGGCCAGCAGCTACAGCCCTTCTTAAACCCCTAGCCTGGGAACCTCCATATGCCACGGGTGTGGCCCAAATGAGGCAAAAAGACAAAAAAAATTTGAGTCTAGTTAATTAATAACGCTTATGGAGCACTTAAGATCTAGATGCTATGGTAACTCATTCGTATTCACTCTTTGTGTGCACAGCATTGGTTATGGCAGGAGGGAAGAAAGAGATGAAGAAGGCTGTTGAGTAGGCTCTAGAGAATCCTAATAACATTTAGAAATCCTACAGCAAAGAAACCTACCTTCACTGTGAAGAATCCTCAGCTCCTCTTAGAACAACTTTTGTGAAATGCTGGTCTGTTAGTAGACAGTTCTATAGAATTTCATATTAGCAGTTTCCTAGACAATGAACATTATTTTACAAATGACCAGATGAAAGCTTAAGAGAGACTCAGTATGTGCTGTCATGTCCGATAACTAGTTGGTTAAAGGAGAAGAATTGCAACATGCATCTCTTGACTTTCAGCTACATGACATTTTTGGGGGATTAATTGTAGGTTCCAATTATCTGCATCTTTTGATACTCTATGGGATAAAATATCAACTTTTTTCCTTTTGGTACTGAGATAGAGTGTCAGTTAATAAATCGACACCATGTAAATAAAAAGCTAATAAGGGAATTTTATTATCCATCCTTTTTGTGCACCAATCAATATAATTAAATTCATTAAGTAATTTAAAAAAAAAAAGCTAATAAGGGAAGAAAGACCCGAAAATTAAGGGGGGGTACATTTGTTTTAAAACCTTCTGTGTTAGAAATGAACATGTTCGTGTCTGTTCCTCGCCTGTGTGGGTGCACACATGTGCTTGCACACATGTATCTATGTTTGGGGGAAAGTGGCACCAGAACAAATATGGTCATTTGGAATACCTGGGTAATTTTTTTTTCTGTATTGTGGATATTGTACTTTTTGACATTTTGAGTATCTGCATGTAGGGCCTTCTGTAAATAAAACAAATTAGTGAGGATGCTTATTTTGAAGTTTGGAAGAATAAGAGTCCTTTAGCCTTCTCCCAAATAATCCTTAATGCCGCCTTTCTGAACAGTGGCACCTGACCCCCTGCTTTTCCCCCAAAAGCCCTCATAAAGCCTTATCCAAGGTTGGCCCAACCCTGGTCCCTTGAGAAGCAGTGATGTGGAGCTGGTCCCAGACTCTACAGTGTTTGATCTAGCTGTTTCCAGACAAGTCATTTGATTAGTATCCATCACATTTTTTTCCAAACAAAAACTAAATTGGAAAACACCAGGCATTCCATAAAAGTGACTATTCTGAACTGAGGTCAGTTACTTCTCCTTATGTACATACTTCCATATCCCCCTGGGCCAGTTTTCTCATCTCTAAAATGGGCCTTTCTTGCTCTAACGGGCTCTGATTTTCCCTGGAGAATGTCATTCATTCCAAGCTGAATTTGAATCTGATTTCACATCCCTGTCAGTTTCCATCCCAGGGCCCCAATTAATTACTAGTTTTATTTTGGAACTTTTGGTAATTTTTCTCACTATTATTGACTGAAATTTGCTTTTTGGGCTTAAGCTTTTATGAGAAAAGATCTCGAGTTACAGTTATTTTAGTAATGCAATTTAAACAGTGTATCAGGATAAAAAGTACTTTAAATTTCATTGTTGCCACTCTTGTGATCCTATATTACCCAGATATAAAGTTCGTTGATTAAAGTTTGAAGTTGAAATGGTATTGGCTTTATTCTCCTCTTGTGTATTAAACTTTGAAGATGAGATACTTTCTATTTGAAAGTGATTCTTGTTTTTGAGACTTGAAAGCCAAAGGTGCCTCAGATGCTTTATTGTTTCCATGTGTGTTTGTGTTTCTTCAAAACTGAAATGAAAATTATGATTGTATGTTTGTTATAATAGAATTATTTTCAAAACAGTGAGTTCTCCTCTCTTTATTTTCAGTAGTTCCTAGATAATACGGTCTAACCATAGATTAGTGTTGGAAGTTGTGACCATTTTCTATCTGATTTTGACTAATTTACTGCATAAAGGAAACATATGGGATCGTTTGTCTGAATTTTTAAAGAAACCAAATCCCTTTATGGCACTGATCTTCAGGAAAAAATAAAGAAGGGGGAAGTTTATCCCTTTAATTAGGCTTCAGTGTGTAAGTAGCTGCTGTGCCTATAATGTGAGTTTAAGTATTGGCATCTGATCCTAGACAAACACACTTACACCACACACATAGCAGAACGAAAGCTCAGAGCTGGACTGTGCTTCTGCCGGAGCCTTTGAATTCTGACTACAAAGTACCCAGGCCCGTGAGGGTTCCTTACTACTGGAAGCTCTCTGCTGTGGGCGGCAAAACCCCAAGTTGAACTGACTAGGGAACTGAGGTCATTTTCTTGGGTGACTCCATAAGTCAAAATCTGGTCATTGAGTTTCATCCTATTTGTTTCCTTTTGGGCCTGGCTATTCAGAAGTTAACAGCTATAGAGTGCTTTCCTCTCTCTTCTTTTTTCTTCCCTGGGAGCCTGGTATTTTTCCCATGTAGGCTTAGATGAATGATGTCGTAATTAGCTATGGTAACCTTGCCAGGCTCTCATCAATCAGTCATGGCCACGTGATCATCAAAGGGTGCACATGCGTTTCTGGTGTGATGGCAGCTACATCAGGACTAAAGTGGTCACAGTGTTCTAACCCCTTTCTGGTTCTAGAACAACCATTCCTTCTTTTTGCTATTGTTGTTTAGGTTTTATTTTAGTTTGTTTTCAGAGTAGGTGAAAACTGATGGGTGAGGGGTGGGGGTGGTACAGGGAAAGTCAGGTTAGACATTGAATATTTTTCAAAATTTATAATACTCTGGAAGAGGGTTTGAGGCACTTGGTTAAGTGAGAGAATAAAATTAATATCTAAAGACAAGCAACTCCTAACAAATATTTAAAGGTCATTACTAAATAGGAGTAATTTCTGTTTGTGTTAATGAAGTAAAAATGTGAATGATAGTTGAAATATGACGTTTTCACTATCCTTGGCCTTGCCTCCTGAATAACTGCATGATGAGTTTTGCTTGAAACTTTCCTATATTCTTATAAATGTTTTTAAATGAGATTTTTTTTATTAATTATAGAATGTTAAGTAAGGGAAAATAAAAATTAATATCACCCTAATAGAACTACTTTCATTTTTCTATTTCCTGTCCAGTTTATCTTTGTGTTTTAATCCTAAATCAATTCTTTTTTTTTTTTACACCCTCTCAGTTTTCCTCTTGTCTATTTTCTTTAGTTTGTGTACTATATTTATTGGCTAAATTTTGTGCCTAAATTGGTACTAAATCGGCTATACTCTATTAGAAAAATATTAAAGGGAATTTACATTTAGCTATTTACCCCAAAGTGTAAGATAATATATAGAAAGCAAGCTTTCATTCTTATTCATTTCCAGCTATATATTCTAAGTTGATTATATGACCTCAAAGAAAACACACACACACACACACACACACACACACACACACACACACTGAGTTCACCATCTCCCCTTTGGCCTCCTGCTGAAGCTGAACCTATTCTGAGACAGAGTCTGCAGATCCTCTCATAAACAAAGGGAATGAAAAGTTACCTTCCTACTGCTCACTTGATATTAGACCCCTGGGTTTTCAAGCTTCTTTTGCACATTGCTTTTAATAGCCCAGTGAAGCTCTGTTTAGAGAGGCCTAGTGCCTAACTAGTGAAAATATTTTCAGCCATACTGTCATGGTCACCTCCTTGTAGTTCCCTGGACCACTGATAAAATGATTTTTGATTTGTCCTTTTAATAAAAGAAACCATTGTCCTCCTCCCCTCTCCCTCCCCCTGCACCCAGGATCTTTCCTTCCTCCCTTCACCACCCACCTTTACAACTCCTAGCCTCTTTTCTTATAACCACTTCCCAAGCCTCTTCTATTCAAGTGCTAAGAGACAGCCAAGCAGTGACCAAGGCCCTCATTCTCTCAATATACCTGCTGCTTTTTAGAGCCTAGTTGGGTTTCACAAGTCTGTTACAGGATACTTTCATATTACTTATCTGTATTAAAATTTTCTTAACGTATGACTCAAATTTTTATGAATCTAAAACTTTGCAGCCATAAAATAGATGACGTTTCTCATAAATTTCTAATCACTGTTAAACGACTTATAATAACCATGCTTATTTTCTCTTGCAGTTTGAAATCCAAAAGAATCTTGCCAACAGTGCAAAATAAGGTAGAGCCCCTTTTGCACTAACAATTTAAATAGAAGGTTTAGCTTTTGGGACTTTTCCTCTGGGTGTTCGCGCATTCATGCGCATATGATTTTTTTTTTTTTCTCTTTCTGCCCAGATGGGAAGGGGGAAGAAAATCCACTAATTTAATTATTTACAGAAGATCCATCTTAAGGACAAGTCACTCAGAGTCAGACACGCTTTTGTGACTGGCTCAGGATTTTCTCATTTGCTTTATCTGATAAAGCCATATGATGAATTATACCCTGATATACGCACATTTAGTTATTTCCTTGCTCCATACCCATTTTGAAATTTTACTAAGATCTTGATTTGGTCCAATGAAAGTAAGAAATATTGAAACAGCTTGATCTGTTCATTCTTTCATCCCAAGGTGATAAGGAAAGGGGACAGCCTTTGCTTAACAATTGCCTTAAGAAAATCTCTGGTGTTTACCTTTTTTTTTTTTAATGTTTACTAGATAAAATAAGATAACCTCTCAGATATCACCACCACACCCAGTCAATTTATCATTGAAAAAAAAAATGCATCCATCGTATACACAAAATGGTACTCATTCTGTTTGTAGGCGTAATGAGAAAATCTTGATAGCTATCGAAAAGTATAGGTAATCCTCTAAAAATACCAGAAAAATTCTGATTGCTGTTATGTATAAATATAAGACTCTTTGCTAAGTTCCTCAAACTCCTTTACAGATGGGAGAAATTTGGGGCTTTATTTTATTTTATTTTTCTTTTCTGTATGTAAAATTAAAGGAAATTATATGGTACATCTTGCTCATTTTCCATTTTGTTTATGTGGAAGTCTTAACTATGATTACTTAATGCATGTGTATGGGATATGACATGATCAAGGAAAATAAATAAGAGTAGGCTTTTGCCTTACCACAACCAGTTTAAAACCATAGTACTTGTCTTTGGTATTTTAAGATAATATTGACTAAAAATGCCATTACTTCAGTATCATATTTCTTGAAACTGTTGATAAGAATGGCATTTCCATATCCTTTTGCACTCTTTGTTCTGAAAAATGGCATGGATAACAACGGCAAGCTGAACGACTTTGTGTCATCTGGTTCTGCATAATTGTGATGATCAATTAAACTCTCCTGGTGTTTTTAAAACAAATAGACTTTCTGCCCCAGAGATCTGGAAGCATGAGGCAAACTTATTTTAGTCACAGTTCAGGAGTAATGTTCTTTGACCTCATGACTTTAGTTTGGTGTTACACTTAACTGCTATTATGGCAGAGAGTTCAGCATTTGCACAACTGACATCTGCTCTTTTCAGATGATTGTGCTTAAGAATATAGGGAGGGGGATCCGTCTATCTAATGTCAGTGCTCCAGAAGATGGTGGTATATCTGTCACTGACTTCGGTTAATCAATCATTATTTATTGCAATAGATGAAAAGTATTATGCTAGGCTTCCAGAGGCATATAAAATGACGCAAGTCATGAACTCATTCTCAAGCAGCTTACTATCTAGTGGTCTTAAGATAAATTAGTGAGTCTTCTAACTTGGTTAGGTTTCCATTTTTATAATTTACAACTGTTGTTATACAGAGCATGCAATTACAAAACCTTACAGTCGAAACAGATTTTTACCTCATAAGTAAATTTAGATGTACATAAAAGCTTCTGTGTGCACCATGAGTCGTGTGCGACATCTCCTTGTAGCTTAGTTAGTTGCCTTTTATTTGTATCTTTGGTTGATAGTGAGGTTTGTGGAAATAATAAACTTCAAGTTTGTAGTCTGTGTTTCCGCAGTTTTCATTGACTCTGTTTTGGGCAGTGTTGGTTGTACTTTGTAGGTGACCAGAAATAACTAGGATCCCTAGTCTTTCCACTACCACCAGCAATGCCCTGTGCTGCCCAAGTGATGTCTCCAAGCACCTAATGGGTTGATTGATGAGTATGTATCCATTCATCTATCTATCCTTTTCCCTAAAGACTTTCTAGTCAATTGTATTCATTTAATGCTAGGTAGTGAAGTTGGAGACCAACTGCCCTGGTGAGTTGATGGAACACACTGTTCAGGAGAACTTGATGTGCTCTAGTCAGGAAGTGGAGCTCAGTGACCCACTCTTTTTTTTGTCACTGAGTACCACATAAATTACTGATTGGACCCAAATGGTAATCTTTTCTTTTTCAGATCTGGAGTCTATACCTCAGCCTAATTTACGTACATGATACAGAAAGTTTAAGTTCTCTGTTCAGTCCCTCTATTCTTCTAACTCAAAAACTATTCTCCTGGTGAAGGCTCAAATTGTCTAAATATGATTGTGCCGAACATGCATTCCTCTATACCGGGCTGTGTTGAGAAGGAACATTTTCCATATTGGAAAATTTAGAGGCATTTAGAGAATGAGTTTTATGTTTTTGCTCCTTTTCAGAGCTTTTTAAAAACTTTCTCAAAAAATAATTTTCTTGGCATCCCTTGGTGGCACAGCAAGTTAAGTAGCTGGTGTTGTCACTGCAGTGGCCCCCAGGTTGGATCTCTGGCCTGGGAACTTCCACATGCCACAGGCGTGGACCCCAAAATATTAATTTTCTGTAAAAGTCTTTCCTCAACTGCCTTCTTAATGGCCTATTTTTCAAAATAGTGTTTTGGCATTTATTTGGTAGTTGTCATCAATTTGATATACTAATGGTCAAGTCCTTTCTATCTGGAAAAGTTAAGTTAAACAAAATTCTTGTCTGTAATTCATATCTTTTAAAAATTAGTTCTTTCCTTCATATCCAAAATGTAATCTTTGACTTAATATCTTCTTTGTATCTTAATGAAAGGAGTAGGCGGTGCATTATTTCCAGAAGAAAACAAGGGATGGAAAAGGATATAGATTATATATTACATATTTACTTCTACAACAGTATAGTATAGATATTGAGTATAAGCCATAGAGCAAGACTCACAAGTCAGATAGGACTCTGTTCTTTACAAATTAGGTGATAATAGCAAGTTATTTAACATCACTGTGCCTCAGTTTTCTCATCTGTAAAATGGATAATATTAGCAATACCCAAATGGAGTTGTTGTGAGCATCAAAACACTCATATGTGTGTAAATATAAAATGCTTAACATAGTGCCTGCCATGTAATGTGGTAAATAATTATCAATCACTATTGCTATTTTTTATCATTGTATTTATTATTTATTATTTTTCTTTTTTTTAATTTTTTTCTTTTCTGTCTTTCTCTTTTTTTTTTTTTTTTTTTCCAAGTGGCTGCACCTGCAGCATGTGGCAGTTCCTGAGCCACGGGTTGAGCCACAGCCACTGTAGAAGCAATGCCAAGTAGTTATGCCACGAGCCAGCCGGGAAGTCCGTATATCTTATTGATTATTTGTAAGAAAGTTATAAAATCACCTTGTGTTTATGTAATTGCTGTTTAACTGGGCCTTTGTTCTCTTGGTTTTTATTTTCAGCTTTCAACCCCTGACACTACGTTGTTCTCTCTTTTTCATAAATGTAGATTCTGGTCATCTTAGGCCTTCTTCTAAGCCACAAAAGGAAATGTGTTTTTCCTCTCTCCAGGCTTACGAGATAAATGGTAAAATGGTCTATTAAGCCAAAACAATACCTAGGACATTAATGGCTGAAAAGTTTTTAAATAATTCCTTTGTGCTTGTTTTTAGGGTTTTGTAGAAGGGTAATTGCTTTGATTCTTTTTATCTGTACTTAACTCAAGTGCTTCACTTTCATGTCCTCACCCTGATTCAGCATATTGTTAATAAGGGTTTTCTTTTAGAATTGATAAATGCATGCTCTTCGTGTTTGACAATAACTTTACCCAAGGGAGAAAGTACACATTTCGGAGGTTGTCTCCCTCATCCAACTGGCCTAGAATACTGGATGTGTCAGGGTGGCAGCAGGAAATAGATGACATGCTCAAAGGTGTAACTGAAGAGGATTTAATAATGAGATTATTTATGAAAGTGAAGCACTCAAGTTCTGAAACAAACTGAGACCCCTTACCAGCCCAGGACTGAAAAGGGAAATGATTCTTACCGCTCTGGTGAGAACTATAGATGTGGGAGAGAGGTCCTTAGATGATCTGAACCTGTGCAAGGTTGTTCAGCTCACTTGCAAAGATGGAGCTGGCCTTCTCTTTCTACCCTCCTTTCTTCCTGCTGGTCACTTCACATGGCCAGATCCAGCTGGGAGCCAAAGGGAAACTGGTCTGTGTGATGTACTGAGTTGCTGAATGGAAGTCAGCCTCCTGGGGCCAGAGCAGGGCTTAGAAGACTGGGGACTGTTCCAGATAGCAACATGGAGATCACCTAGCACAGATACCTTGTCTGTGTTTCCCTGAGGTGACTTTTTATAAGGTGCTCTTAGATCAGTAATGCTTTAGAATGAAGAAACAGTTGATTATATGTTTGGCACAGAACTTCTCCACTGGAATATAGAAATCATTGGAATCTGCTTTGTTCTTCAAGGTATTCAGAGTTCCGTGCAATAGTTCTTTTGTCCTATCCCTTTTTCTTTTTTTTTTAAGTCGGGACATATGATGCGTGATATTTCTATATACAACACAGTGAAATGGAGTACCCCCTTTATGTCATATTTCTATTATGTTGACTGTGATTCTACTACCTTTGTAACTCAGTCAGTAAAGTACATCAGCTTTCAGTTCATGAAAAAAAAAATGGATTGAATATGCTTTTCTCTGACTCTTTCAAACTTTCATAGAAATGGCTGTTCAAGTGGAAATAAGGGAGGCAGTAATAGATTAATAAAAACACTGGAAAATGGAAGAAGGGGAATGAAGAGTGAGTAGAATTAGATTACAAGGTGACTCAGACTTCAGGCTGCCCTACAGTAAAGCACTGCTGCTTCTGACGTTGAGCAATAGCCTAGGGTGGAGGTGGACAGCTTGCCTGACTGCTTCTTGGCCATGCTTGTTGAAGTGATAGCTGTCAGCAAACATGCTTTATCATATCACCTGCCTAATTCAGAGGAGAATTTTGGTCAGGAAAGACCCATGTATTGGAAGGAAAAACTGAATATGAATGGGCAGCCCCCACTCACCTTACGTTTAAGGAAACAACAGCTCAAAAGATGACTCTAGGATAGAATTGACAAGACAGCCTTGGAGAAGGAACAAAATAGCTGGAGGAACTACCTTATCAGATAATAATATTTACAAAGTTAAAGTAACTGATTCAGTGTGATTTTGGCTTAAGAACGAATAAATGGCATAGAGTAGAGGTTTCCAGCAATAGACCTTCAGATAACTGCCATTTGTTTTATGTCAGATTTGATATTGCTGGGTGGTGGGGAAGGGATGTTGCCAGGTCAGTTCAGTATCTATATAGAAAACAAAAAGTAATCCATACCTCATACCTTATACAAAATTCTATGCTAGAGAGATTGTAGGCCTAAATATGAAGGAATAGCACCCCCCCTCAAAGAAAAGGGCACACACTCACACACAAATAGACACACTATGGAAGACAACATATGGAAAATGTGCATAGTTTTGGAATTAGACTTCTTAATAAAACAGGACATAAGTGCTAGCCATAGGAATAATTTTAATAGATTCTGTAAAATAAAGAACTTAAAAGATATCATTAAAAGAGTGAAAAAGCAAAGCTATAGACTCTGAGAAGATATTTGTAATAAATATATCCACCAAAGGGCCATGCCCAGAGTCTGTAAAGAACTCCCCCAAATGATGAGAAAAGCAGACAACTCAATAGGAAAATGGAAAAGAACTCTAATAGGCACTTCATAAAGTAGATATTTAAATGGTTAATAAATTTATAAAAGGGTGTTCAGCTTCATTAATCTTCATGGAAAGGCACATTAAAACCACATTGAAAATTTGACAACAAAATAAATAGCACAGTATTGACATAAACCAAAATATAAAGTAAATTTACATGAGTCTATAGCGGTAGAAATAAGTGATGGATTGAATAAACAAAGGTGGTAGTAGAGAGGAGGAAGGAATCTTCCTTACAGAAGAGTTCCAAATAATATATGTAGAATAGAAACTCCTTTCTTGAGTGTGGGCTGGGCTTGGTCACTCACTCCCAAAAATAGGATATGGAAGCAGAAAAGTAATAAATGTACGGTGGTGAAAACCAGGCAACACTACCTGAACAAGCTGATTAAAATTATCATCACAAGGGAGAAGTCAGCCGATGTCATGTTCCCTCTTAAGGGTGTGATGAGCAGAACATTTCACTGTAGTGCTGCTCTTCCTGAAAATCCACAACCCCAGGCTAATCTTGATAAAACATTAGACAAACTAATGACTGTAAATTGGTTCAGCCTCTATGGAAAATGGTATGGAGATTTCTCAAAAAAATTAAGATGGGAACTACCATATGACCCAGATATTCCACTTCTGAGTATTTAACCAAAGAATGGGAAAACATGAATCTGAAAAGATGCATGCACCTCTGTGATCACTGCAGCATTATGTGCAATGACAAAGATATAGAAACAACCTCAGTACCCATCAATAGATGAAAGGATAAAGATAATGTGGGAGATACATATATCCCCCACATCATCTTTATCCATTCATATAAGTATACATCTATAATGGAATTTTGCTCAGCCATGAAAATGAATGAAATCCTGCCACTTGGGACAGTAGGGATGGATCCTGAGGATATTATGCTAAGTCAAATAAGTTAAATGGAGAAAGACAAATACCCAAACGCTATTTCACTGATATATGGAAACTAAATCTCACAAAAAATTTTAAAAATGATATAAAAACAAAATCGTTGATACAGAGCACAGATTAGTGGTTGCCAGGGGATTGAGAGGTGGGTAAAATAGGTGAAGGGGATTGGCAGCTGGACATGTGATGCTTATCACTTTGTAGTATATACAGAAGCTGAATTATACACACTTGTACACACACACCCCATACATACATATAAACCATTTTAAATTAGTGAGGGTATATATATATGTGGTAGGCAAAGAATGTGAGGGACATTATTAGAGAATCTTGAAACCACTCTATTTTTTAAAGATAGGTCATTTGCAAGTGAGATACTTATTATAGGTAAGGAATGGTTTGAAACATACCTGTCCACTCTTTGGAGGACTTGCTCACTCTGTTTTCTCCAACTCATAGAGCAATCTGGGAGGCTCAGGAATCACTATGACCATGGACAGCTCTGAGAACAGTTACAGCCCTCAGCTCCCCAAGGTGCACTCCAAGTTAGACACACCAGTTCAGGGGCTTGGCATCACCTTTCCTGTATCATGAGAATGTTGGCTTATATTTCAAAACAATAACAAGACACTTCACTCACAGTATTTAAAGTCAAGTTTGAAGATTCAAATTAGGTATATGGCAAAAGGAAGAAAAACTGTTTTCTAATTAAATCTATTGAAATAGAGAAAAAAACGCACTATTACCTGTAGATGATGTATAACAATTCATTGTTAAATAGACTGTGTATATTTACTCAGGTCTTCAGTCCACTGTAGACCTAAAAAGAAATTAGTCACCATATCTAACGAGCATTAAGGTGTCTTATAAACTGTAATGCACTCTGCAGGAGTTGTCTTTTTGTTTGCATGCTTGATTTTACTTAAGAGGAGACTTCCCAATCGTGGGTGTCTATAATGATACCGGAGGCAATTATCTAAGTCTAGAACAACTGAAAATACTTCACCTGAGGCATGAAATAATGGGGATACTTTTTGTCTTGTTTTGCTTGGGTTATCTGCTTGCCTTCATTTGCCACCTGACTTAGTGTAAGTATACACAGCTTGAGTGTTTTTCAGGCGGTTATTACTTGAGGTTGCTTAGCACAGTGACTTGAAGCTGGGGGAGTCGGTTCTGAGAAATCCTGACACGGCAGTGCAATTTGGGTTATCCGCCTGGTTGTTGGGACTAATGGCTTTTATAGACATATATGAATTTCCTTGTTTGGTAATTTCTCTCTAAAATAATGTTGGTTAGATCTTGAGCAAGTATATTTGCTAACTCTACCATGGTACTAATCAATGACTCGAGTGTATATTGCGGATTAGAACTCATGAAGTTCTTGGTAAAGAATACATTGGAAAATATGTGTTGTATGGATGCAGGGGTAAAGGAAGATGGGGAAGGCATGCAGTTCTCTTTAAGGAAAGTAAAAGTATAATCCAAAGTATGATATTATTCAATTCAGCCAATGAATGTAGTTGATAATTTGGAGGAGAAAATTCACCTTGTATAGAAAATATTCAGTTGTTTTATTATGCGTTAAGCACCTAATCAAAATTATTTAATTTTTTTCCTAGATCTGAGAATATCTTCATTGTATTTATAGTGTAATGGCTAAATTAGCCAAAGTATTTTAAAAAGATACATTTTCTTTTCAAAGACCTTGACTTACATTATTTGACAAGTATTACTAGATCCTTATTAAAATGTATTGGTATCAGTATTTTTCAGTCTTTTCATTAGTTGAAAATAATTAAAATCCTTTACACATTTTTCTTGATGTATAAATGCTACTACTTTAGCACTGAAATTGTTGAAATTTCCTGTTGAGGATAGAATGGAAATAAAATTAGGTAACATTCAAGAGGGAAGATTTGGCAAAATAATTTTACAGAGTTTCAAATTTAGCTTAGTCACTGCCAGGGCCCCTGGGAGAAGTTCCCTTTCTGTATTTAGTATGAATAATATTAATATTAAAGATAAATGTCTGTAACAGGTAAGCACCAAAGTGAAGTTGCTGGATAAGTGAGTTGTTAGTTTTTCTGGGAAGTGCACAACTCAGAATTTGAAAGATGGGTTTTCGCTTGAGGACTCAAAAGTAATGGTTAGAAAGAGAAGGGTCATTTATGCATTGCAAGTGTGAGACTATCTCCCTTCCACCAAATTGTGTACTCAGGTGGAGATTTAATGGTGTGGATCCATAAACTGAGAGCCCACAGGAACTACCCAGCTGGTAGAAGTGATGTCAGGGAGGCATGGCCTTAATCACTGGGGGAAAAGAATATTCCACTTTTTCTGTACCCTCACCTTAGAGGACTTTACAGAGTCTTAATTCAACAAATGTTTAAGCAAGCAATACAACACAGCTCCAACACCAACAAACCTTGCTCTACAGCATTTGGAATAGGTAATAATGGTTTTAGGTATCGCCTCCAAGATCAATGGTAATATTGTGGGCTACCGGATTAGTTCTAACTCTTTGACTCAGTCTCCCTCCCTAATTTCCCTTTTCCCTTCTCTCTCTCTTTTAAGCCTTCCTCTCCTTTTTCTTTCTCTCTTCTTTCCTTCCATCATCTTTCTGTCTTTCTCTAATTTCTTCCTTCCCTCTTACCATCTCTCTTGATTTTGCTTTGTTTTTGACTTGTATACATTAAAGCCCATATAGAAAAATTAGATAATTCCTAATGGTCATTTTTCTGAGGAATGATAATCTATATAAACTTAAGACTAAATGTGTAAGTGGTTGAGTAGATACTATTGGTGTTATGTATTGGAAAGAAAGTTTTCACAATTGATTGAAAGGGTGTGTGTGAAGTCATTGAGCTCAAGGGAACATGCGTAATTCACCAAGATCTTGTAGAAAAAGAGGAGGAAATTTCACCATGTTCGCATTCTTGTCATGCATGATGGACATGAATATGGCTGGAATTTGATAAAATAGAGAGTCTTGCTGAAACTGAACCAAAGATCCAACACCCTGTCTGACATCAGTCAAATAAGACCTGTAGTTAAATGTAAAATACCACTTGAAGGAAGTGGAAATCAGTGATGGAGTCCCATGTACAAAACTGGCTTCATTTGGGGGAAATATCTGGGAAGAGTTTGGTAGGTATACATGCAATGAACAAAGGATGCAAAGAGAAATAGCTGCACTGTATTGAAAAGGACATAAGTGTGGCCATGTGCTGGAGACTCTCCTAGATGTGCCAGATCTGTTGCATCTTTTACTGACTTTGATAGTGGCCTCTATTGGCAAATCAAATGTTCCTGGAAACCTTTACCTCACTGACCCCTGTCAGGTGCCATTGCTGACTGAAAGGAAACTTCAGAGACCTCAGGTATATAAGTCAGCAAAGTGCACAGGGAATAATGGTCTCAAAATAAGCTTTTGAATCATCATTCTATAGAACATGTCTATGGAGCTATGAAGTGTTACGGATAACCCAAATCAGCCCTTAACTGTGATTTATTTCAGCAATGGCCATTATTAATTTGTAATAATCATCACTTTCTCCAGTATAAATCATATTAACCTTTCTTTGAGCTCTTAAATCTAGTTTGGTAATACATCAAACGAAATATAAAAACTAGCATGACAAGCCCTCAAATGGCGACGTTCCTTTTTTGTGGGTCTTGGATAGCTGTTTCTGAGAAAAAGGAAATCACTCAGCAATTAGTTACTACCTTTAAGAAATTTATATTTCTAAAGTGTACAACTAATACTATTGTGCATTCTCATTAGCATTCTGAAGTGGTTGGTTAGGTTTCAAAGTTAAGATTGTTTAGTTTCTCAGGTGTTCTGTGGAGTTTAAAAAAATCTCTTTGGCAAAAATTCCTAATGTGATAGCAGCCAGAAGAATAATTGTCATTGGAATGACCTTTTCAGGGAATAACTTAACAGTCACTTGACGCACAGCTTTCTCCCATCACCCTCTGCCAGACTTTTACTTCCCACCGTAAAATGCAGGAACAACATTTTAACTCGTGTTAAGATTCTCAAAGCCATTTGTTGCATATCTCTTTCAGTGCAGTTCCTCAAATTTTGAAAGCTCTCTCTCTCTCTCCAAGGTATTTTTCTCATTACCTGCAGAAAATATGTCCTTTGGGAAGGAATTCTAAAGCCGTAGTACAGGTGCTGAATCAAATTTCCCAGGTGTGTTAGGGACTCTGTTGTAAGGTTGCTAAATAGTACTGGTTTGGTGTATTAAATGGCACTCTTGTGTCCTATTTTAAGAGTTAATACAACAGCCAAAGGTGCCTTTCCTTTCAACAAAAGAATAGCTTTGACTTTGAAGAGAGAGAGACCATGACATACCCAATTGAATTACCCAAAAGGAAAGAAAAAAGGAAAAAAAAAGGAAAGCACTTAATAGTAAAATGAAGGCAATTAATTTGCAAATAAGTGTGTTTTTAAAAATGCGGCCCTGGGGTAACATGTAAATTCACAAGACTAATATTTTCTCTGGGAATAAAATTAATGGGAGATATTTTTTCCCTTGAATTCTGAGAGTAACTCCAGAATGGAATGCTTATTGATTGATAAAATCTGTGCTTTCATCAAGAATATTTCTTTTTTTATTTTTTTTATTTTAAAATGTGTTTATTTTGAGAATAGTCAGTTCCAGAATCTGTTTTATTTTTCCCATTGCTTAATGAATTTTATTGCAATTATAGATGTAGAAGAATATTTCATCAAGAGTGTTACCTTTGCCAAAGGATTGTTCTGCAGGTTGGGGGTGCAAATCATAAAGGTGACATACTTGTTAATGTGTTTTTCTTCCCCTCTTTCTTGAAGGCATATTGCATGAATTCTGGTATATTGTATATTTTGTGCACTGCTGTATGTTCAACCCTTAAGAAAATGCTTGTAGCAGTCAGTCAGTAAATATTCACTCAATGAATGCATGGACAAATTGAATAAATTAACCTCTACATATATTTTCCTTTTTTTCTTTTTCAGTGTCCCAAGACTCAAGGCTTTTCATTCGTTTTTTAAAAATGAAACTTAATCATACTTCACTGCTTTTCATTCAACAGGAATGTTAAACACATGCCAGGAAAAGTCGGAAACATTATCTACAATTCCCATACAGAGAGATGGTTTCATTCAATTAATTGATTTCCACCATGGATTTGTCTCTGATAATCCAGCTGACAAGCAGAATACAAAAAGTGATGTTAAAAGGCTGGAAAGAAAGCAGAGGGATTGTTGAAGTGAAAAGGAAAAGCAGTTCCGGTAAAGAGATGATTAGGAGGAATTCTGATGGTTAGAGAGGGAAGAGAGAGAGAACACTTACAGTCCAGTAAAAAATATAACCTTACATTGAATAAGATGTTAACTATGGACTTGTCATTTATGGCCTTTACTATGTTGAGATATGTTCTTTCTATGCCTAATTTAAAAGTTTTTATGATGAATGGATGTTGAATTTTGTCAAATACTTTTTCTCTGTCTATTGAGAGTATTGTATGATTCTTTCAGTCTATTAATGTGATGTATCAGATTGAATTTTTGTATGTTGAACCATCCTTGCATCCCAGGGATAAATCCCACTTGATCATGGTCTAAATTTCTACTTGTATTTCCATGTATGTGGTGGGTTAGTTACATTTCTCAACCTTAGAGAAGTGGCCCTTCACAGGGAACATCCTACATGTCCTAGTAGTACTCTCCCCTCTAGTCACCCAGGGTCCAGGGGTCAACTGGTCCCAAGGTAGAGTCTGGCTTGAGTTTGTGGACTCAGTTCAGTGAGTGTAGGATCATATTTTTCTTGCTTCTGGTGTCTAACCCCTGGTGGGTGAGGCTGGTCTAGAGGCTTGTGCAGGCTCCCTGGCAGGAGGAGCTAGTGCCTACCCACTGGATGGATCTGGGCCTTGGCTCTCTGGTGTGCAGGGCCATGTCTAGGGTCATATCTCAAAGTGGCTGTGGGCATAGGGAATCTTTAGGCAGCCTGTCTGTCTGATTAGTTGTTTGGCTTGAGGCATCCCAGCACTGGGGCCTACCTAGGCTATTGGGTGGGGCCAAATCTTAATGCTAATGACCCAAGCAAGATGTTTGCTTTCAGGAGAGTTCATGCAGGTTAATACTCCCCAATATGTCTACCACCATATTTTATGTCCCCAGAATGATGCACAGCTGCCACCTCCCCTCCCCAGGACATCCTCCAAGGCCAAGACTTCTATGAAGTTATTGCTTTCGCTCTTGGTCCCGGTGCACATGAGGTTTTTGTGTGTGCCCTTTAAGAGTAGAGTCTCTGTTTTCCCTGGTCCTGAGGAGCTCCTGCAGTTAAGCTCCACTGGCCTTCAAAGCCAAATGCTCTGGGGCTCCTTCCAGTGTCAGATGTCTAGGCTGGGGAGCCCAACATGAGGCTCAGAACTCTCACTCCTACGGGAGAGCCTCTGCAATACAGTTGTTTTCCACAGTGTGGATCACCCACCTGGGGCATATGGGACTTGATTGTATCGTGAGTGTTCCCCTCCTACTATCTCATTGTGATTTCTTCTTTATGTCTTTAGTTGTAGAAGAATGTTTTTGGTAGGTTCCAGTCTTTTTTTATGGTTGGTTGTGGAGCAGTTAGTTGTGATTTGGTGTGTTCATGAGAGGAGGTAAGGTCACAGTCCTTCTAGACTGCTAATTCTCCAATCTCTTAACTCCTCACTCTTAACCATAATTTTGCTATGCATTTATTTTATATATATAACACATTATGTGTTCCATGATTTATGTATATAAACATCTCTCATTATAACATGGTTATAATAATACAAATATATATTTATATGATTTATTTTATATATGTATGTATATAGATACATCTGTGTGTATATGTACACACGTACATATATATTATAATCATGAGTGAAAAGTAGTTAAGTGAATACTTATTTTGTTCCTAAGATGATCAAATCACCCATTATTGCCACTTCTATTCAATACTGTACTGGAGGTCTTAACATAGTAAGGTAAGAAAAACAAGTAAAAGGATTAGAGAATAAATGAAAGATTTTTTTCGAGTTAGAAATTTCCTTCAACTCCTAGTTCACTAAAAGTTTTGGGCATGAATGAATGTTAAGTTTTACTAAACATTTTTTTCTGTATCCAAAGAGGTAATTACATATTTTTCTCCCTTTATTTATACAATGAATCATATAAGTTGATTTTTCAAATTTAAGTTAAATTTGCATTGCTGAGGTAATTCTAAATTGGAAATAAGGTGTTGCTTTTTGTATACACTGCTGGATTTAGTTTGCTAATATTTAAGGCTTTTGTGTCTATTTTTTTTTAATTTATTGAAGTATAGTTGATTTATGATCTCATGCTAATTTCTGCTATGCAGCCAAATGATTCAGTCATACGTAAGTATGTATATTCATTTTCATTACAGTTTATCACAGGGTACTGTGTATAGCTCCTTGTGCTTTACAGTGAGACCTCATTGTTTTCCACCCTATATAGCATCTGCTATTCCCAAACTCCCTCCCCCAGCCCCTCCCCCCTGGCAAACACAAGTCTGTTCTCTGTCTATATGCTTGATTGAAATTGTCCTGTAATTTTCCTTTTTGCACTGTGACCAGTTTGGTTGGAACTTTTTTGAGGGTAGAGATGTGCTTGGTATAAGATTTAACTCTAATATGGAGCAGAGTTGGGATTATAAAAGAGAGCAGTCCTCTTTCATACACAGACATATATCTCATTCATAGATTGGATATGGTACAGTGAATTCTTGGTTACCAGATGGTCTACAAAATTCTTCCCAGACTTAAAATGTAACGGTTCTGTAGTTCGTTGTCTTTGCCGTCATCATTTACCTCATTTCTAGAGAAGTACTAGGAAGGACAGGCTGATGTTGCCGTTAAGAGGATGTATATTTCAAAATATGACACCGTCATAAGAATAATTTTTAAGACATTTCCTTAAAATTTCTATGGTTCTTTTTGAAGTTAATTCTCGAAACATTTTGTGCTAGTGTCAGCAACTCGCTGTAGGATGTGCATGGGAACTATTTAGAATTGTGTTTTGAACTTCTAGCATGTTCTTTTTCAGTCTCACCTGATAATAATGCCAAGCGCACCAAATCTTTTCTATCCACTGGAGATGAGAACATATCCCCTGTGGTGTTTAAATTTCATTCCAGAGCCCCGATCTCACGGATAACCATTTTCCTTTTCCCTATACATTAAAGTGGTCTCCTTAATTGCCATAATATTCACAAGGAGGCCATTTGAACTGGAGTGCTCTCAATTGAAGAATAGTCCTGCCAGTGATAAGGATAGAGTGGTATTGAGAACCACCCAATTTACTTCAGTGAATTCAGTCTTTCTTAGCAGCAAGCAGTACTTGATACACTTACCTGAGCTTTTAGAGTGATAAGGAAAATGTTTGGTGTGCATTCAGGACCACAGAAACTTCTAAGGTTTATCTCAGTGGAATAGTGATCAGAAAAATAGTCTATATATACTTAACAGGGTACAAGTGCAGTACAGATTTCAAGTTCTTTCAGTCTGAGATTTTGCAGAATCGTTACCAATGAGAAATATAAGCACTACTAAAGTCAAAGTACACTTTTCTCTTGCTCCTTTTGCCTTTGTAGAAAAACTGTATCTGTGGGGGTAGATGGAGGAAGGCAGGTCTGTTCTACTATTGAAACATGACCATATAAATCACAGACTAGTCAGAGCAGATGCCACATGCTGGAGAAGTTCTGGACAGTACAACAGTAACAGTAAGTTCTTTCTACCCTAATGGGTCCAGCACTGCACAACTTGATTTGTTAGGCTTGTTAAATTACGTTTTCAGTGTGGCCATGGCCTTGTGTTTTATGCCGAGTGAGCCTGCTCAGGTGTCACATATAAAATCTGTTGCTGATATTTATTGAGTGCCTGGAGTGGTTGGGGGACTAGATAAGGTTTCTGCTGGTACCTCATGTTAGACTAGTAACTTTTTCTGCTTCTGGTTTTCATTAGATTTCCCTAAAGTTCCATGTTGGTTATATTATGTACCATATATGCCTGTATATGTGGCGCAGTCAAATATAAAGTGACCTCTATTTTCCCAGTAAGGATATGAATACTTTTAAGGAAATAGGCAGAAGAGCCAAATGTCCACCTAAGCTTATTAACTAAACATACATTTTTTTATTAAATTTTTTTTTCCATTATAGCTGGTTTGCAGACTTCTGTCAATTTTCCAACTGCACAGCCTGGTGGCCTGGTTACACTTACATATATAGATTCGTCACAAGTGATTAGACATAGTTCCCAGTGCTATACAGCAGGATCTCCTTACTTTTCCATCCCAAAGGCAATAGTCTGCAACTATTAACTCCAGACTCCCATACCATCCCGCTCCATCCCCCACCCTCTTGGCAACCCCAAGTCTGTTCTCCAAGTCTGTGATTTTTTTTCTGTAGAAAGGTTCATTTGTACAGTATATTAGATTCCAGATATAAGTGATATTTTTTTATACTCACATATGTAAAGTTTGTTAGTGATATTAATACCTTGCTTATCTCAGGAACTTTTTAGCCTTTATATTTTCTTTTATACAGCTTTCCTGAACCTCTCCTGAATCATCCTTACTTTCTTGTTTGAGATTCTGAACTTCTTGAATCTGTGCATGATGCTGTCACTAGAAATTTTAGATTTTTGGCTTGTTTTGTTTTTTGGTCCTATAGGTAAAGTGACATCCACTTAATTTCTTTTTAGAGTGATTTTAAATGCCAGTTTATGAGTGCCCAGTATTTATGATTATGAGATCCAACTCCAGGAATGCTGATTTTGTGTTATATTTCTTGCTTTGGTTACTCATTTATAGTCTGAGTAAGCTAGCCCCTCCCCCCATCCCGCCCCTCTATCTTGGTGGCTGAATACCACAGAATCATTTCCTGTCCCTAGGGAAGTACGCGGCAGGTCTGAGTGTCTCTCCGGGACAACAGCGATCCAGGGTGACAGGCACTGTCACCTGTAGCTGTACCACCTGGAGTACATGGCCTTCCTGATTGACACATCAGGGCGAATGGTTTTGGATGGTCTCCTACAAGCATTTAAAAACCTTGGCTCAGAAGTGGCACGTACTCCTTCTGCTGTACACCTGTTGATCAGAACTCTTCAATGAAAATGTCAGTGGGGTAGTGTAATGGGTTCCCGCCTTTCCCCACCCTGAGGTGCTAGGAAGGAGAGACAGGACTCTGGGCTAAGTACCACAAGGTGGTCCAATGGGCGAGACTAACATTGTCTGCAAAGTTTGCTGTAGGGAGATGTGGAGCCTGTTAAAGTAAGTGAGAGGGGCCTCAGGATATAAGAAGCTTTTTCAGTCTTAGGACTAACCTAGGGAAGATGCTTGGCATCACGTATTTCCTATACAGTATTGAAGGAAGCAAGGGAGAAGCAGAAGCACATTAACATTCACCTGGTCTTCTTTATAGATTAAACTCCACAGAAAATATCAAGAAAGTGTCCCTAAACGAAAATGTTTACTCCATTCTCTAGTATAAGTAGCTATCACTATTCATGTGAGTAGTGTAAAAACCCAACCACCCATCAGCTCCCTTAAAACTTAGCAATAGTCATGAGCTGGACAACTTTTATAAGGTGATGGTGTATGTTCCTAGCCGGCTAGCCTAACAAGCCATAAAAAATTCTGGGCTTCTCTCAAGCAGTCCTATTCCTACTGTCTTGCAGACTGTAAACTATACTTAAAGAATAAAATCCAAACCCTCAATAAATCATAGCCTGGCTCAGACCTATCAGACAGACCACACTGCTGAATGGTCCCCGTGCTGATTCCAGCTCTGTGCCCTCAATATTATTTCTTTGATATGAGTTATTTCCTACACTCACTCCCACCAAGCACACCCACCCCCTCGACATTTCTGCCTGAAGGAAAGCATTTGGTCTTTCGGGATCCAAATCAGATGCTTCCTTTTTCAGGAAGCTGTCTTTGAGTCCGTCCTGCAATTCCATAGCAATGTCTTGTCTTCATTCTGATCACATGACCCCTTATCTCCAACCACCTCTACCTCAACAGCTCTTGTTCAAGCCTCCACCCTCTTTCCCTCTGAAACCCTTCTATCTGCTCTCCTGCCTCCATCTCTGCTGCTCCAAAGTCTATTCTTGCAACGAAAAATGAATTTTTAAAATAGAAATCAGATCAA
This sequence comes from Catagonus wagneri, assembly GCA_004024745.2. Taxonomy (NCBI): domain Eukaryota; kingdom Metazoa; phylum Chordata; class Mammalia; order Artiodactyla; family Tayassuidae; genus Catagonus; species Catagonus wagneri. The sequence goes on from PVHT020000144.1 coordinate 6,778,811, forward strand.
GTCCTTCCTCTGTTTCAAATTATCCTCATTTCATTTGGAATAAAAAGCGAATTGTTTACAGTGGATAGACTCTTTTTCTATTGATACTGTAAGAAATTAGCACATGGCAGCACAGATATATTGTCTTATAGTTCTAGAATTTTACTGGGTTAAAATCAGTGGGGTTGGCAGAACCGAGTTCCTTTCTGGAGAGATTCTTAGAGTCTGTTTTCTTGCCTTTTCCAGCTTGTAGGGACCTCCCGCATTATTTGGTTCCTCATCCCTCTGTCTTTAAAGCTAAGCATGGCCCTTGGAGTCTTTCTTCTGTTCTGTCACTCTGACGCTGACTCTTCTTCCTCCTCCTTTTGCGTATAATGTACCCTAGTGATTACACTGGACCCACCCAAGTAATCCAGGTCAGTTTTCCTCTTCTAAGACTCTCAGCAGATTGTCAATGTTAAATCCATCAGTGGCTTTAATGTCCCCTTGCCATCTAACAGAACTTTTTCACAGGTTCCAGGGATTAGCACATGAACATCTTGGGGGAATGGGCCATTATTCTGCCTATAAAACCTTCATTATCTGGCCAATGATGGTCTTCCATAGCAGTCCCTACTGCTTTTCTTTATGCCCCATGTGCACTAGCCTTATTGGTGCCCTTACGGTTACATACAAATGCCTGGTATACTCCCACTTTCAGGCTTTATCCTGATGGTGTTAGCGCCCAAAGATCCACATAGCTAACCATCTGACCTCCTTTGAGCCTTTGCTCAAAAAGCACCTTCTCATTGAGGTCCATACTAACCACTCTACTTAAAATCACAGCTGCCACCAGCCCACACTATACTGTTGTTGTTGTTTTTTTTTTTTTTTTAGTAACATCTACATCTGACATTCTAACAACATTTTTACTTTTTGGCTGCACCTGCTGCATGCAGAAGTTTCTGGGCCAGGGATCGAACTCAAGGCACAGGAATGACAACCTCAAATTCTTAACCACTAGGTCACCAGGGAACTCCCATAAACAACGTATTTTTATGCTTGTTGTCTATAATGTAAGTTCTCAAAGAGTTCTCAAAGAACTCAGACCTATATTTTTTTTTTCCTTTATCATATATCCAGCTCCTAGAATAGTGCTTGGCCCATAGTTGGCAAGCAATGAATATTTAGCGCATGGATGGAAATTTTTTGTGTTTGATTTTTTTTTTTTACCTTTATTGAGAGACACTTAATATCCAAAAGGTTACATATATGTAATGTGTATATATTGATTGAGTTGGGCCATAGGTATATGCCCATGTTACTATCACCACACTCAAGGCAACAGATCTTCCCATAATCTCTGAGATTTATTGTGTCACCTTGCTTTATTTTCCTTTATTTTTTGTGGTAAGAGTGCTTAACATGAGAGCTACTCTCATGTTTTTTTTTTTTTTTTGATGCACAATGTGGTATTGTCACTGTGCTATACAGAAGTTCTCTAGAATTTATTCATCTTCATAACTATGACTTTATACCAAGGTCTACAAAAACTGCCCCTTCTCCACCCCATCCCCTGGCAACGGCTGTTCTATTGTCTGCTCCAATGAGCTTGACTATTTTAATGTTTTTTTTAAATAAGTACAATTATTTGCCTGCTTCAGAACTTCCCCAAAGCCTCTGTGCAGGGGCCACAATAGGGCTTGCTTTGGGATCTTCCATGGTATCTAGCTTGGGAAGTGGCTTGTGTAGACACTTGGTATATGTCAAGGTGAATTATCAAAACAAGGTCCTGGGGGGAGGCATGAAACCCATTTCATTTTATGAGTCTAGACTGGATTTCAGAAACAGAGTTAAGGAGAGTTTCAGGCAATTTCATAGTCAGTGTAATTGAGGAGATGGGCTAGGTTAGCGAGGCAGTGGAAGAGTGGCTGAATTCTTATTAAAACTTGGGGTATCACTATATTGCTTCTTAAAATTACCCCTTGAGGTCTTCAGCCCTGAGGGATCTTTGGTTCTTGTCTCATGGAAGGAACTGTGGAAGAGAATATTTAATCATTCAGTGCATTGTCAGTGTGGATGATGAGAAATAATATTCTGTATATTCTAGCCTATGCTCCTGCATCTGAAAGGGTCCCTCACCCTCTGAGTGAATGAATTGAGGAATGAGGATTTAGAAGACCAGATGTTACTTTTTTTTAAATAAGGTTTTGTTATAAAAATAAATGAATTCTATATTTTATCATTTCGATTCAGGCCCTAAGCATGCACAGTTGTTCCCTTTCATGAAACGTTCTTGCAATAATGCTATTTCACTGGGCTTTGTAATGAAGCTCTGATTTGCATCGCTGTCCTGAGAACTTTCTGACAATGCTCAGGTAATATTATGAAGGCAGAAGGAAATGAAATGAAATGATGGTAATGCATGTCCATTGTGAAAAATGTTAAGTTGCCAAGGCAATGTCATATCGATAATATTTTCATAAATTAAATTAAGATACACACAGCAAATAAATATTGCATTGCTCTTTATTATCACTTCAAATACATGAGGATGACTATTAGGATGAAAACCAGAAATTAGACATAAAGCAACTCAGACAAAATGAGAGATGTGCTATTCATTGGTTCAACCTGATGGACTCAAGATTCCAGGCACGTTCACCTCAGGCTTTCAGCCTCTCCCCCTCAGTATTCTGTAGCAGCCTCTCTGCTGTGCTTCTCTGCTTCCTGAAGCAGAATTTCTGTTGAGAATTAGTGCAAGAGTCAGTATAATTCTATTAAGCCTCACTCTCACACTGTAAAGCCAACCCTGTGGTTTAATTTCTCTTCCTTTAACAGTCAAGCTACTTTCTTCCCTTCTTTCCTTCCCTTTTCAAAGAGGTATTCTTTTTCAGATTGTTAATGGTATTACTGGTTCAAGTTGACTGCTTGGGACAATATTACTATATTGGGTCACTAAAATTAAATTTTCAAAAGTAAGAGAGAACACTTCGGTTTTCTCAGTTTGCCTGTGAAATGGGAGCACGATTCCTACTTTTCAGGTTGTCCTGAAGAGCAAGTGTGATTCTGCATAGAAAAAGCTTAACACTGCCTGGAGCCAGAAGTGAACCATAGTATTTAACTTGGACTAAGGATTTGAGTTCAAATTCTTTACCTTTTAAATCACTTGTTTAAAAAGTAATGGGTAATGTTGAGGTAATACATGCTGACTGGAAGAGAGTTTTTAAATATTGGAAACCGAAAGGAAGAAAATTGAAGTTACTTTAATCTCCCCACCTGCAACTCAGCATAAACACCCCATTTTCTTATTTTGGTGTCTATACTTCTAAATTCTACTTTTTAATAGAAGTGGGATCGTGTAACATGCAGTTTATTGGTAATATACTCCCTGATCCCCAGTAAATATATTCTAAGACTTTTTCAATATCAGTTTATTCTTCTACAAAAATTTTGGGACTAGGTGACAGATAACATTCCAGTCTATAGTCACATCGTAGTGTTACACATTTAGGTGGTACCAATTTTGTTATTGTAATTATAATGCATATCCCAAATGACTCTATTCCACTTTTTTAAAAGTTAGATCAAACATTTTTAAAAGTTATATATTTTTAAAAGTTAACCCCACAATATAAAAATAAGATGTCATATAAATCTGTTTAATTTGCTATATATAAATAAGTTCAGTAAATAAATATGTGTGCCCTTGCTCTATATCAAGAACTGTCTTTTACTTCACATATTTTTTTTTCCTTCTGTATCCTGATTTTATCCCAATTAGTTATAATGTAGCTTGGATGGTAATAGTTATTTCTGTCTTCTCTTGTGCACTTGATTCTTGACTGTAGGTCTGCAACCTACTTAGAAGCTGTGTCTTCTTGGAAAAATCATGTAACCTCTCTGATACAAAGAATTATCAGCTCCAAAACAGGGACTGATATTTACGTGCATCACAGAAATAATTTATGTGGTATATTATTGCAACAAGAAATTTTAACTTCTGACTTATTTCATTTCTACCATGTCTTAAATTGATTTGCTTAAGAAAGACTTTTTGCCCTATTTTATACTTAAAGGATTGTTAGCTTTTGCATTTCTCTTTTATCTCTCAGTTTATTTAGTCTAAGGATATGTAAAGCTGATTTCCATTTATTGTTCAGCATTGGGAAATATAATCATAGCACAACCAAGTGAAAGGCAAAAGGGAGGAAATGAACTATTCAGAAATACATTTCTAAAAATATTAATAGTAACATCAAACGTCAGTGGAGTCAATGGCAGAGAAAGGCACATTCTTTAGTTCAAAGAAAAAGGGCAAGTTTATTCTAAAGGTAGCGAGGGGAAATTCACCACTTTCATTGTATAGTCATAGTAAAGAAAGTCCAGAGCTGTTCTCATTGGAAGAGCTGGTTTTCACGTGAATTGTCTTTTTCTTTCAGTGAAACAAGCAAAAAAGGACTCGTGCCTATAAAACAGTTGCTTCATTCCTCTACTGAGATTATGCATTTTTCACTGCTCATCTTATCAAACATGCAACAAGTTGAAAATAAAAGATTTTACTTAACACTGTGATGGGCCACCAAGCTTGAAGCCAAATCTTATTCCCTAAAAAAAATCTGGGGTCACCTGTAGCATGAGAATGTGCTACAGCATCTTCTACTTGCTATTGATTGGTGGAAACTCCTCTCAAGTGCTTTTTAAAAAGTGCTATGTTTTAATAAGTTTAAGATCAGTGTATCTGGGGGTGGAGAAGGAGGGAAGTAAACTTTGTATTATTACCTAATATCCTACCTCATCCTAATTAAAACCTTTAAACTTATACCCACCTTATCTCATTTTAACATCATCATTTCTACTCTCTTTTTGTTTGATTTATATGTCTTAACTTATCCCTTTCTAACTTATTTTTTTTTATTTTATCAGTAAAAATGTACACAGCCTAGAATGTCCAGTGCTGCATCAAAGGTTTAATGGAAAAAAGTAGTCCGTGACCCTAAATTCCTACATCTAGACAACCGTCACAGTCCTTTTCCTTGTTTTTTTTTTTTTTCTAGTGCTGATTTATTTCTAAATAGAAAGTATGTACTCCTTTTAATGCTTATTTTTCAATTTGGAACATTATCTTTGTCTTACTAATTATGGAAAATGAGGATTTAATCTCGCTTATACTAACCACCCTAAGCTTTCTTATCCCCACTTTTCCAATACATTTATAATAAAATTTGAGTTCAATTTGTACTTTCTACTTATATTATTATTTTCTCTGGGTATGTGATACATAAATGTGGGTATATTTTCATGCATTATATATATATGTATATATATATGTGTGTGTGTATAAAATAGTGCTTGTGTGTCTGTGTGTATATACTACAGAGAGCATAGTGCATTGTGACCACGTTGCTTTCATTACACTATTTTTCTAAAGTTAAGTGATTAATATGTATCCATCAAAAACTTTAAGAACTTCCAGCAGAAGTGTAACAATTCCCACAGTGTAATCAAGCATGTCAGTCTTCCAGTTGGTTTCTCCCTAAAGTTATTCCTACTGACCTCCTCTTTAGATCCTCTTCCTTCAATCTGTACTAGTTTTTCTAAAGTCCTCTGCCCAGCTGTGATACTGAGAATTTCTTTTACCTATATCTTTGAAGTTGAATCTCCCTTTACTGAGATTTCATATTTTTCCACTTGGAGTTCTTCTCTCATTTTCATAAAGCAGACCTTTCAGTAGCTTTCTAAGAAAGAGTCCGTGAGAGCAAACATTTTTTTGAGACCTCATATTTCTGGAAAATGCCTTCATTCTACCATTATAGTGATTTATAGTTCGGCTGCATATATAACTCCAGGCTGGAAATCTTTTTACTTCTGAATTTTGAAGCCATTGCTTTTTTATCTTCCGGCCCTCAATGGTGCCTTAGAGAAGTATGGTGGTATTCTTACTCCAAGTTTTGTACATGGAGTGTTTGTTTCTATTTGGAAATTTTTAGGATTCCCTTTATCTCTAGTGTTCTGAAAATTCAGTGATACTCATTATCAAGTCTATGTCTTTTCAGTGAGCTTGGCCCTCAGTAAGAATTTTTAATCCAGAAAGTCAGATATCTCAAATCTGGACACCTGCCTTGTATTATTTATTTGACAACTAGTGTACCTTTCTATTTTTTTTTTTTCTGTATTTTTCTTTCCGGAATTCTCTATTAGTTGGACGCTGAAGGTCCCAGTTTGGTTCTCTAACTTTTCATGTTTTCTCTCTTATTTTCTTATTTCTGTTTTATTTTCTCTATTATATTCTAATAGCAATTATTACCACACACTGGGCATAATGCCTTGTGCTATACAATATATCCTTGTTGCTTATATATGGTAGTTTGTATTTGTTAATCCCATAATTTTTCCCTCTCCCCTTTGGTAACCAACCACAAGTTTGTTTTCTGTATCTATTCTATATATGAGTTTATTTCTGTTTTGCATATACGTTCCTTTGTATTACTTTTTAGATTCCACATATAAGTGATATTACATAGTGTTTGTCTTTCCCTCTCTGACTTATTTCATAATATTGCATAATATTATATAGGTCTGCCTACATTGCTGCAAATGGTATTATTTTACTCTTTTTATGTCTGAGTAATATTCTATTGTATGTGTATGTACCCCTATCTTCTTAATCCAGTCGTTTCTTGGTGGGCACTTGGGTTGTTTCCATGTCTTGGCTACTATAAATTGTCCTTCTACGAACATTGGGGTGCACATATCTTTTCAAATTAGTACTTTTCTCTATATGTATACCCTGATGATTAGCGTCTCCTACAAAGTTTACTTTTGGAGGAAGAATTTGAAATGTTAACAGACTAATCAGCTTATTCTGCTCAAAGCTTTTGAGATGGGAAAAGAATGGATTTTGTTTTCCATGACTCCCTTGATTTCTGGCTGGTTTTGAATGTAGGTTCATAAGGAAAGAAGAGTAGATAGAAATGGGCAATCTGGGGAGTCCGCTTAGAATTCCAAGATTTGGGGTTTTATTTTGGACTGTTCTTTAAAATGCTTATTCCAGCAAATGTTTGATACCTTAGCACATGCAACTATATAAAAGATAATGTTTTAGCTGCTTTATAACTGAAGTATATCTGTATTTATCTTCAGTTGTAAGTGTTCAATCCTGCCCATTCCTTAAAATATTAGGGTCAGGAAGGAAACCTAGTTGGAAACATCTATTATGATGCCACAAGGTGAAACCAGTGAAGTCATTCTGTGGGCAGTTTATTACACGGCTGGCAGTCAGATACATGAGAAAGTGTCCTGAACTCCCAAAAAGTACTTCTAAAGCATAGCTTTTCTAAAATTAGTAACTTTTCCTTGTCTGCATAAGCAGAAGGAAGAGATGTATTTAGGATTTTAGTCTTGGAGTTCCCTTCGTAGCTCAGTGGTTAACAAATCCGACTAAGAACCATGAGGTTGAGGGTTCGATCCCTGGCCTTGCTCAGTGGGTTAAGGATCCGGCGTTGCCATGAGCTGTGGTGTAGGTCACAGATGCGGCTCAGATCCCGCGATGCTGTGGCTGTGGCGAAGGCCGGCGGCTACAGCTCCTGTTAGACCCCTAGCCTGGGAACCTCCATATGCCGTGGGTGTGGCTCTGCAAAAAGGCAAAAAAAAAAAAAGATTTTAGTCTTTTCACTGATGAACCTAAAATCAAGTTGGTATTTTCTAAAACTCTGACTCTTGCTCAGCTACTGCACTTACCCGGGCAGTCTAGTCCCCTGCCTCCCCCTTCTCTATTCCATCTCTGAGTCTAGAACCAAATGTGCTCCCCCTCCTGATCAGGTCACAGCTTCCCATTGGAAATCTTCTCTGGCAGATGCAAAGTTATCACCCCGGGGTTGTTTGTCTTGTCTGTACTTCAAATGCAAATTCTTACTTTCTCTGTTCATCTGTCTTCTTCTAGTGTTCATAATTTATAACTGTGGTTTAATTATTCAATCTAGTTATTTTTAGATGTTAGATTTTTTTTGTACCCGGTCTTGTGTATAAATGTCATTATCTCCGATGAGAGTGTTTAATTTGGGGGAGTGGATAATCTATTCCTTCGCTGCTTTGTGCATCCTGTGCTGTAATGCAGTTTCTCATCCTCAGAACTCATTGCTGATATTTTGCGTGGGGTGAGTCTTTGTTGAGGAGAGGCTGTCCTGTGCATTGTGCACTGTGGGTTGTTGGACAGATCTTTGATCTCTATGCGTCAGACACCGGTGGCACCCCCATTTCTATCCCGTTAGTGATGGCCACGTTATCTCCAGTCATTGTTAAATGTCCCCTATGAGGGTGGGAGGAGGCAATCCTACCGGTGGAGTGGAATTTACCTTGAGAAAAGAACCGAGATGGGGACTGGATAGGCTGAGAAGATTCAGAAATCTAATCTTGCTGCAAGACTCAGGCATGCATAAGAACTGAGGGATCAAAAAGTAAGAGTTCCTAACTGCTTCTTGAGAAGTGATTGACAGTGATGGGAATTGGCATCTTCAGGACCATGGTCAGCAGCAGAGGTTGGAAACCTCTTTAAATGAGCAACTGCTGAGGTACCACAGGGGGGCAAGTAGCAGCATGACCTGTACTGTCACAGTCACTCTTCCACCGTCAATGAAAGGAAGCAATGCAGCAATTTAGACAGTTAGGGGACTGAGGTATCACCCTGCTGTAAAATCTATAAACCGAGAGAGCATTTCATCTATCTATTCATCTTTCCATCCTTGTCTATGTATCTATAAATTCACCTTGTCAACAGCCCAGCTGCAGACTTAGCTATCTAAATTGTCCCACTAACCAACTTCATTCCTGGAATATGGAGAATTCTTAGGAAAGGCACCCCGTATTCATAGTGGCATGCTGCTACTTTAAATTAAATGAGAATAAGAGTTGAGCCATGCACTCCATAAAAATAAAAATAGCTTCATTTGCATGCTGTCACCAATATCAACCTGACTCCATATGTCATTTTCAAATATGTCTGTGAAAACCCGAAACTTCCTGACAGCTGGACTTTGACCACAGCTGTTTTAACCTCTCAGCAGGTGCAAGCAGATTTCTGTCATTTTGCGTTTGTGATTCTGAGATCTGACTGTCACATGTTCAGTTATTGAAGTCCGCAGGGTAGAACTACCTTCTTATCTGTAGTTCTCAGGTACAGAGCATGAAGGGAGGGTTGTGACAAAGGGAGTGATATAGCTAATTCACAAACTGGGAGTCTCTGGTCTGGTCCTCGGGCTGATGAGAAGGGGCCTGAGTTGTATTGTTCATCAACATTTACTTCTATACTTTGGCAATAAATTTTTCCTTGTAAAGACATTTAGCATGTTCTAATTAAACATACCCACAATTCTCTTGGATTTCAAAACTATGTATTGGGCATCTCCTGTGTGCCAAGTGCTGTGTTACCTATAGAGAATATGGTAGAGAGCAGGGCCCACACAGTCCCTGCCCTCACACAGCTTGGGGTCTAGTAGAGGAGGCAGACACTTAGCAACCATATACCCACCATCTCTGAGATGTGCTAAAAAGGGGACAGTGTTCAGAGAACCCAGTTTAATGAGTGGGTCATAGAAGACCTCTGTCAAGGATTGGCACTTTATCTGAGTGCATTTGAGGCAGAAGGAGTGTTTCTGCCTTAGGGTTGCTGTGTACGTGGTCCCGCACTCTAGGCCATAGAGGTCACTTTCTCTACCTCCCATGAGCAGTTGGTTTAGTATATGTGTTTTTATTTTAGCACAACTGCCAGGTTTGCATATCTTTCTCCTCCCCAAGATGCAAACTGTTCCTAGAAGATATGGATTGTGTCTTATTCACCTTGGCATGAGTCAGGCCTGGGTTTCACAGCTCAATAATATTAAGTATTGAATTGAATAATATGAAGGAAGGGAATTACTGAATGACTGAAATGAAATGGATGAGTTAATAAATGAACAAATTGGAGGATGGCAATCAAGGAAGTTGGAATCTGCTGTGTCCTTGGCCTTTATTCTTTCTCACTCCAGCTGTTGGACACCCTGTCTTCTGATGAAGTGAGATTTCTTACCTAGTTTTGAACAATTGGCCCTGTTCAACTTTGGGGGTCCAGAATTTAGCACACTGCCTGGCACATAGACATTCAGTAAGGGAGAGGTGAATAGATGAAACGTTGGGTTTGTTTTTCCAGTTGTGAGCCCTATCTAAACCTCCTTGTTGACCTTAGAAACCCAGTCTTGCCTGTCTGCCCAAAGCATTTCTATACTCCATCTGCATCCCCCGCTCCCAGCAGTTACACTTAACTTAATTTGTCTGGAAATGAAAAATTGGTTTTATCTTTAAAATACGTCTCAAAGCTGTCTCTTTCTCCTGCCTCGGCCAAGCCCCCATCATCTCTTTCGAGTGCAACTATCATAATCTCCTTTTTTATCTCTCTGCAATCCATTCTCCACGAAGCAGCTTAAAGTATCATTTAAACTATGAAGTTTAAATATAAATGTAGAATTTAAAATATTCTGTAAATGAGAACCATAGTAGCCTCCGGCAGACAGCATGAAATTCAAACCCTTACCCCTCTGCCCAGACTACCTCTTAGTGACCCCTACCTGCCTCTGTGGGCTCCTCCCTGGCCCTATACCCCCTGGTTCTTCATGCTACAGACACGCTATCCTCCGTGCATTTTGGATTCGTACCAACCCACATTTCCCAGATGAGGATCCTGCCCAGACAGGCACTAGGGAACCACTGGAGACACGAGTAGTTATTTAGTCTACTGATTTTCCACTGCTGTTTAGCTTGTGGGATCACTTCTTTCCAAGGAAAGTTTATGCAGAACTGGAACATATAAAGGAAATGTACGCAGTGTTACTTTGATTCCCATGGGAACAAGGAGCACAGGAACCTCCTCTAGGTGCCAGTGCTGCTTCCAGAAACACAGGGTCCCAACAGTCATAATGGGCAAGATCTGCAAAGCGTTGGTCTAGTCCCATGGTGCTGGCCTGTTTTTGTATTTATTGTCTCTGGCTTCTCTGAACTTGGCCACTGTCCTTTTGGGAGTGTAGAATGTGCTTCCTGCATAAGTAAACTCCTGACTGTCCCCTTTCTAAGCCTGCCTTCCTACATGGCCAAACACTCTACTCTTGGAAAGTTAAAACAGTCTAGATGGGAAAATAAGAGAATGTATAAAAGTTAAATAAAACGTTTACATGAGTAACTTCCAAATAGTTCCCCAAAGCATCATAAGAGTCTAGAGAAGCAAGAATTTACTGAGAGGTAAGAGAAATACAGAACTAATTCATGAGTTGTTGGGACATAAGACGGGGATCATAAAATAGTAAGGAATAGAAAGAAATGATCCAGAAAGTCGCCTGTACGTTACAACCTAAGCAAAATTTAAAGGGCGTGAGAAAGCTCCAGTGATTGAAAGGAAGGTTATGTCATCCTTGGTCCAATTATAAGATAGACGAAAAAGTATTTGACATCATATTGTAAAATGCATTGCTGTTACACTATGAGAGCAGACCTGAAGCTATGAATGAATGGGTTCCATAAAAGCATGTGAGATAATGGATGGAATAGTAATCTTATAGCTAAAGGTATCGAATAAACACTGTTTGATGCACTATTTTAAGCACTTTGTGTGAATGTCTTCTCGTCTCAGTTCTTACAGATAAATTTCATCATCATTTCCATTTATATATGAGGAAACTGAGTTTTAGAGATTTTAAGCTACTTGGTCAAAGCGAGAAAGATTTCATAAATGTGGCAGACAGAATTTGATTCTATGTCTGACTGTTAACTTTCATGCTAAGAGAAACCAGAGTGGGAAAACCAACCAGGCCTTTTTTTTTTTCTTTTTCCATAATCAAAGTCAAGAAGTGAGAAGGGCCTAAACCAAGACTTATTACTTTGGGCTGATCACAGAATACATGCTTTCTGGAATTGCCTGCTCTCAAAATAATTGGACTTAGAATAGTACTAGTGGAAATGCGAGGGGGTGGCATTCAGGAGACATTAACCTCATTGTGGCATGGAGTGAGTGTGAAAGTCCTTTGAGCACTATAAAGTTCTGTATTAATGAGCACCTCTGCTTTGAGCTTCACGCACAAAATTTTATTAATTTCCCCAAAGGTGAGCAGGCTCCAAGGGCCAAAACTTATGAGTGTTGGGTTTGTGAACCTTACAACAATTGATCATTTTACTATAGGGAAAATACCTGTCTCAAGAACTCGAGTTGGTTACCTGCTCAGGGGAGTCTCCTCAAGAGACCAAATCATGGGGCACGGGCTCCTCAGTGCAAAAAGAATTAAAAGAGGGAATTGATTATTCATAAGGGATATTTCCATTAAGCTTGGGCAGTGTGATGAATTACCCTTTTCCACTGGAGGATTTTTCTATCCCAGTATCCATGATTACATGTTTATAAGTAGAGCCTCCTGTCTCTTAAGAGCTTTGCAAATAGTCTGTGGAGCCCTCCTTGCCAACCCCTACTGCTTCCCACTCCCCATGTTGCTTTTAGAGAGGAGTAGTGTTGGGAAGCTGTCCCAACGTAGAGGAAGGAGCATAGGCTTGGGAGTTAGAACTGGGGTCTCCAGCTCTGCCACATATGACCTTTGGGATCTTTGCCAGATTATGTATCTTCTCTGCTCTTGAGTTCTTTCTCTGGCAAACAGGTCATTATTATCTACCTTTGCAGGGTTTATCAAAGGAATGAGAAGTGTGCAATGTATTTGGCTTACAGATTAGTGTTAAGTTTGCAAAGACTCCAGTGAGCTGGGACATTTCCATAGCATTATACTGTCACTAACAAATGCAAATATAGGAGATACTGTTGTGATAAGTATCATGTCTAGCCAGGAAAAACAATATTATTGGATGAACCAAAATTTTCTTTTTAAAAAAAATTTCACTTTTCAACTCTTGCTTCTCAGCATACATCTTGATTGTCCCATCCTTGATCAAGGACATTTTGGCAGATACCAAACTCACAGGTTTTTTGTTTGTAAGCAAAGAAACAAACAAAAAAAGTCCAAAAAGAATAAAACAGTAAATGTCAAAGTCCAACATCATCCTACTCTGCCTTATGTACACTCCTTGTTTGCCGCTTCTGTGAACATCTGCCTAGCCTGGATCACTGTCTTAATATCTACAGCTTCGCCTGGCTTTGCTTACTAGTCTCACCAAAGTTCTGTCATGCTCATCCAGTTCCTCCTCCCAATCATCACTCTCATCAATACCTGGCTTAATGACTTAATTTCTTCTTAACCTCGAATGACTAAATGAAATGGTCCTAAACTCTACTGAATTGTCCTGTGTAGGCACACTCTAAATCCTGGCCTTGTCACTGAGTGACTAGCAGAAAGATAGTACTGTTGACAGAAACAGCAAGGTCAAAAGGGGAGCTGACAGGAGGGAAAAGATAAGTGTAATTTACAGCACAATTAGTCTAAGCAGAGGTGACATTCATGGTTAGAGATAAGGGACTAGAACTCTAGCTTGGAAATCTCTGTTTTTGGTAATACTAGGAGATAAAGTTAATTCCTTAGGTTTTCATTCATTCCTTAAATGTTTAGTAAGCATATGCTGTTGCTAGGCACCCAGCTAGCACTGCCAGTAGAAAAGGGAGTGATTTGGAATTCTTTAAGGTGTTTACTCTCTGGAGTAATAAACAGGTGTGATATATCTGTGTACATAGATCTACTTATTTTTCCAGAGCATAATTGCTTCCATTTAATATCCAGAATGTGAAATATGATCATGAAATCTAGAAAGAAGGATGGCAGTTGGGAGACCAGCATTCTGAAATGTATTAGCCAGATGATGAAGGCACCTAGTCTGAGCCTCTGTTCTCTCATTTGCAAACTAAGACTGTCATTCAAAATCAGCTGTATTCATCTGATCTCTTTTCAAATCAAATGGTTCTGCAAAGATTCCAGAAACACTTGACTTTAAATGCTTTTGAAAGATGTAATAAAGATAATATGTACACTTAAGTGTATTATATACTTAGAATTTGCCTCATAGGGAGAACCTCACTGTTCTTGACCCAAGCTTATTAATTAAAACTTAAAGGTTATCTATTTGACTTGGCTGCCTAACTAAAAAAAAATGTACATGCAGGTTAACAAAATACCTTTTCTGTTTACTTATTGTGTTTCATGCAATATTTTTCTTGTCCAGTGAGTTCAGTTTTTAAAGAAGTTTCCATCACTAGTGCATACCTGCAACACCCACTGCAAGCGTTCTAAGAAGCTAGGATTCTTACGACTCGTATAATAAAAGTGATTTTTATCTGAATTCATCTGGATGGATGGTTCTTTTTGATTTAACAGCTGATTGAGATGTAATTCATAACATGCAATTCCATTTAAAATGAACTGTTCAGTGTTTTTTTTAGTGTGTTCATAGATTTATGCAACTATCATCATAGTTGATTTTAGAAAATATTCACCATGCCCAAAAGAAACCCTGCACCTTCTTAATAAGACCCCCTAAAGACACCACTCTCCAGCCCATTTTCAGCCCCAGGCAACTACTTACCTACTTTCTGTCTCTATAAATTTGCCAATTATGGACATTTCATGCAAATTGAACTGTGCAATAAGTGATCCTTTGTGATGGGATTCTTTTACTTAGCATAATGTTCTCAAAGTTCATCGATATTGCAACAAGTATCAGTACTTCATTTATATTTGTTGCCAAATATTCCATTTCATGTATGTACCACATTTTATTTATCCATTCATCAATTTATGAACATTTGGGTTGTTTCCACTCTTTGGCTCTTATGAATAGTGCTACTGTAAATGTATATGTACAAGTTTTTGTGTAGACATATGTTTTTATTTCTTTTGTGCATATACCTTGGAGTGGAATTTCTGGGTTATATGTTAACTCTAGTTTAACCATCTAAGTAACTGCCAGGCTGTTTTCCGTAGCTGTGACACCACTTTGCATTCCTATCAACAGTGCATAAGGAATCTAGTTTTTCCACATCCTCACAAAGGCTTGTTATTTTCTGAATTCTTGATGATAATTATCCTAGTGGATATGAAGTGGTATGGTTTTGATTTGCATTTCCTTGAAGGTCTTGATTTGCATTCTCCTCAAGGTAGAATGGATATTTCTTGGGAAAAAAAAAATTGTCAGAGTGACAAAGACGCAACTGAGAGAAAGTACAGAGAGAGAAAAGAATTATCAGGGGTGGAGACAGAGTCAGAGTTGCTTCAAGAACTGGCCAAGACATAGGGACTAGTAGTGCCAGTTATTCTGGGTTATGGCCATGGCACAAGCCAGTGCTGGTGAAATTATGGTCCTTCAGAGAAAGGCAGGGCTGTGTGTGTGTGGCTCATCCTCACACACGACATTGCCAGCATATATTTGCATCTTCAATTTAATCAGAAAGATTTGGATGTGTTTACTCCTCCTACCCACCCCCTTCCCAACTCAGGATGCTCACTCCTGCTATTCTGCCATTGATTTTGCATTTCCTTTCCCTTAGAACGGCTTCTGTTTTTTCTGTCCACCCCCCTCCTATCCTTAATACCAGGATTAACATCCAGCCCATCTGCTCATCACAAGCTCTCTTGACCTTTTGGACAACACTGCAGTGCTCCTTTTTAGCCCTTGTGCTGCACTTAGAAGATATGCACTGCTCAGCTTCACATGTAATGATAAAACTGTCTTACACCGTTTGCATTATTTTACATGAATTTTCAAGTATCCTAGTGTGTTCCTTAAAGGGAGGGAATGGACTTAATGCTACTCAATATTGCCTATAAACCCAGAAACAGGGGTGCTTAAGTAATAATATAGGTGCTCAGTGCACCTAGCATTTGGTGAGTTAAAGTGTCATTCTTCCATTTCCAACCTAAACTCTTCTTAGAATGTTATGAATGTAGACAGATTCTTGCTGGCCTTGGGAAAAAAAATTATTTTCATAGCAATTCATTCATACAACCCAAGGGGAAGAGTTTATTTTATATTTTCAGATAAAAAGTGTTTATTTCCAGGTCAGATTATATTTACAGTTCTGAATTTTCTATAGGGAATTGTTAATTCATAAAGGATCAGGGAATGCCATCAGCACTTATTATATTTGGGGGGCTTGTTCTGTGTATGAAATTATTTTTGAAACTTCTGTCCGTGTGTTGTCAAAGTCAGGTGAATAGTAGTGACTGAGATGATGTTTCCCTCCACATGTTAAAACCTTAGGGCCATGGCAATGGCTCATTTCAGTTTAGAGATTCTACTATTGAGTTGTCCCCATGGTTAGTCTCTTGGCACATTGTACTCCACTTTTGTCCTTGGCTCTCATTCCGAAATCAGAGATGGGCAAAGTCAAGCAAACAAGGCAAAGGTTAATACAGGCAGGCTAATAGGAAACAGATGGGAGTCATCAGCCTGAAGTAAGGTCCCGCAAGTAGCCTTTCCTTAGAGACCCAAGGAGACTTGAACTGGAAATTTGACCAGGAAGGGGCTTCCCAAGTGACCTCGTTTCAGAGATCCTCAGCTGAAAGGGTGGCAGAGTTCAGAGAAAGGTGACAGGTGATAGAAGGGTAGAGAAAACACAATTACCTGTGGGTTGCCTCGAAACCTCAAATGTAGAATAGAGCAAATAAAGCAAATATGAGTGATTTCATGAACCTGTATACATCAGTGTACAACTGGAAATGTGACCTGAAAAGGACTACTGCAATTCTTCACAAAAATTACATCTGCACTGGTTGAATCCCAATTTAAAAACACCTCCAAGGATTAGGGAACAGATTTCTGAGTAGCTAGAATATAGGATAAAATAATTATTTAGATTTTGTTATAACACAGTAAATTTTATTGTAAATGGTAAGCAAATTGGGTGCTATAAATTTATCTGGTTCTGCATGTTACTGTGCCTCCCATTTTAGGGTTAATTTTTCAGCAGTTTCTTAGACTGCCCCTGGTTGTGGTAACTTTAGAAGGACTGACTACAAAGTGGAACCAGAGTATGGAGGGTTGCTGTGTAGCAAGCAGGAGGGGACAACATTTTTTGGACACCTCTTATATTGTGGGCATTGCACTGGACAGTAATAAACCCTTCCTTCCTCACTCTTTTTCATTGTCCCTATGCCTTTTCTTTTAACCTGTGCTTTAAATATAGGAAACTGAGACCCAAGGAAGGTAAGCAACTTGACTTACTCAAACTTCAGGTAAACAGTAGAAACACAGGAAGAGGGTCATTTTAATTCCATAGCACACTTTTTTTTTGTATACTTTAAGATAAGGTGCCTTGTAAAAGTGCCAAATGATGCTTTTACTCTGAGAAAATAAGACAAAAAAATTCAAACTATCAGAAATTACCTTTTCAGGTAAATTCAAACCTTTGTTTAAATTAGCCTTAAACCCATAATTTCTATGGTTAGTGATCACCTGCTTATTTTATTGTTTAGATTTAACAGTATTAATAAATAATGAGAATCAGTCAAATGATGATATTCAAACTAAACTAAATTTAAAGTGTTATATTACTGTATAATAAGTGATTATGTATTATATATCTTGTCTAGTAATACCTTCACATGTTGTCTTCAATATATAATTTTATTGCTTTATGAAATAAAATCTCAGTATCTTCTCAAACCAGTTCTATTTAAACACAATATCTATGTCTGAATTTTAACAGAAATCAGAATTTACCAGCCAACATTGAACTGGAAAATGCCTCTATTCAAAATTTCCTACAAATGATCTTTAGAAATGTATTTTAAATTTCATTCTAGTGAAACCAACTTAGAGTGAATCTTAATGGGCTAGAACAAAATAGATTTTGGATTGATTTTTCCCATAAAATATGCAAAGCCCTATTTTTAAATAGATTTCTCCCCCCCACAATATTGCTCCTCTTCTCTGTTTAACAATGAATTTGTCTAAAACATTTCTTTTTCTGGCTTTACTTAGATTATGATAGAATTAACATCTTAAAATTACCAAGGTACAGAAGTACAGAGAAAGACCGGATTTTAGACCACATTAACTTCCAGCCAGTGTTTTGCCTGTACCTCTCAAGATTTATGTGCAAGTTTTATTGCATTTAAGATGGTTTTAAATCTCAATTTTTTCAGAAGATTGTCACTTGTAAAGCAATATAACCACATACAGTTATAACAAGCCAGAACACTGTCGCATTTCCCTCCCTTCACAGGTCCACTAGACGGGACTGTATATAGCAGACGACATCCATGCAAGACGTCCCTCTACATCTTTCTCTTTTGCTGGCTTCTTGTTAGTTACAAAGATACATACCGTGCCAGGCACTAAGCTGGTTTCAACAGCTATTTATTTAGATTGTGTGAACTGGAGCTGAACTTGAACCCAATTAATAGCAACTGAACTTGAACAAACTGATATGAAATCATTACAGGCTCAGTTCCCTGGTCCATTATCCCTGAAGAGATCATCCGACAGCACTCCAGGTGCCTTTTCTATGCCAAATCTTGGTGCAGTGCCCAATCAGAAAGTGTCGGGGGGATTAGAAGTTCGGTTGCATCGGAGTTAGCTCATTACCACATTTGCGATCGCTTTCACAGAGAGGAGAGGTGGTGATCCCACTGGGCGGGATTGCAGAGAAGGCTTTGTTTTCAGCACCATCTGGCACATGGTTGGCACTCATTAACACAGCACAATGTCGATTAAAATATAATTGTACACGGCAATGATGCTGCTTGGATAGGTCCCCACCTATGGCCTCCCAGCAAAGGAAATGGAAGAAAGGGAAAGCTGAGGAGAGTTCCCTCTGTTAACTGTGGTCACTGAGTCTGCATCTCTCTTGGTGTCTAGATCTTCTCCAACTCATCTACCTCACTTTCACGTGTTTGTTTATTTTTTGTAACGGGGACCCGCCTTTGTCCTTTTGGACTGGGATCACGGTACCCCTGACCCTGGTCCCAGTTCCCAAGGACCCTGATCATAGCATTCTAGCTATATAACTGGACATTCTATGCTGTGGTGCAGCCAGGAAATTTTGCTAAAGGGAGATATTTCCTCAACTTGAATTAAGGATGATTGAGAGCTTTAGGCTTTTCTCCTTTAAAGGACACATACGTGAATGGACTCAACCATTCAGGTGAGTCAGCCATTAGTGAGACTCCCTGTCCTTCTTTAAGAAAGCAAGTGTGAATTTACATTAGCAGCTCTTGGACTTTGGTCTGGCAGAATCTGCTTTCATTTGTTCACAAGTGTCTCCTTAGAAGGCAGCACTGCACATAGGAATAGGAGTATAGACTTCCACCAGCATCTACTTGAATTTGAATCTCACTTTTTCCTGTACCCTAGATGTGTAGCCAGGACCAGCCTTCACTTGGTCTCTATGTAACCTTCTCTTGGTGTCTATGTAACTTAGCTATATAACAGGGATAAAAGACATCCTCAAGCTGTGAATCCCTTGAATAGCTGTAAAGACCAACAAAGCACTTAGAATTGTGCCTGATGCTTAGTAAGCTCTTGAGGAGACCTAGTTATGATCATGGATGCATCACCACCATTTTCCTCTAAGAGATCATTCTTCCTCATATCCCCTTAACTTATTCCCCCAAATGATAGGACTTACTAGCTATGGTAATGGAGGTGATGGTGAAGCGGGAGTCTGTTCAGAAATGTTTATCAACTCTTTCTGGTAAAACGTCTTTATTCAATTCCTTATTGTGCTAGACTAAGGTGAGGAGAAACCATTTGCTATGGTTAAGTTCCCTACAGATATATAATATGTTCATACCATGGTAGTTAATGAAGTATATCATTTGTTTCCAGAGTAGATTTTGCATATTTTGCGTACTGCAGAAATTACCTGTGTATTTCAAGGCTGCAGAGAGGTGCTCTCTCACTCATGATCATGGAGTTTTCTCTGGTTGTGGAACCATGAAAAGAGCATGTCTTCCTGAAACCTAATGACTTGTGTCCTGGGATGCTGAGTGTTAGCAAGGTGTTCGTTTTTTTGTTTGTTTGTTTTGTTTTTGTTGTTTTCTCTTTGCCATTTAGGATGGAAACAGCTTCAGGAAATGGACTTTCTGCAGGAGTGTTTAAATAGCATTCATTCCACTACGAGAAGATAGACATTTTAGATGCAGGAGAAAGAAAGAATGCATTTGGTTTAACTAGCAGCACACCCAAAAAAGGGGTGGGGGGGCTGTATCTTTGTGTTGTTGCTGTTTATCTTCTTCCCAGCAGTGGAATATGGAGCTTCCGCAGGCAGTGATTCAGGTATTAATGCCGAGTTGAGGTCGGGCAAGAGTGTGTTCAGTCTGTGACACTTAGATAGCAAAGGCAAACTGCTCACAGCTATTTGTCAGGAGTTTCTGTGTGCCAGTGATTGCATGCTTGTGGCTCATAATCAGGGTGATTCACAGCCACCATTAGATGGGCTTACTGGAGCTGTGTTTTTCTTTTGGATTGCCGTCATTGCCAAAAACGTCAGCATTTCTCCTACAGACCTGCCCATTTGACACGTGCACAGTGCCCTTTAGTTGGGCTAAACAGTTTGCTGCTAACATCACAATGGGTGACTTTTATTATCTTGAAGTGAGTGGTCTCCCACTGGTCCCTTGAAGAATAAATTGGAGTAAATGCTTTGTTTTTTTCCTTAAGTGATGCTCTGGGACTGTTGACAGAAGTTGTGCCACAGTGTTCTCTCGGGAAGCCTCATTTCCAGATTCTCTGCCTTGGTTTAACTATGCACACACTTGAGAATCAGCAACAAGATGTCACATATTGGTTTTTCTGTATTCATGGAACTGGATCCGTGGTCTGGGTTCCTTGTTGAGCAGATGTGTAAAAATCCAAGAGTGTCTCTGGGTTTAATGTCAGCCTGGCTCTGAGACCTAAGTATCTCCCATACCCTCAGCGCTCCCCCATCCCTTCACAAACGAATATGCATTGTGTCTGACCTTATAAGTTGAATCAGCAACCTGTGGTGCTGATTTCTCAGTTAATCCCATGTATCCTGGTTCAGGCTCCCCCATCTCCCTGCATGATTTCTCAGTTTACACCTATCTCAGCTCTCTGGATGATTTACTTAACTTAAATGCCCATACAGTGCCCACAGTATGCTAGAGTCTGGGTACTACAGCAGCAAAAAGCTGTAGAGGTCTGCTCTCAAGAAGCTTCCATTCTGGCTGACTCAGTAGTCTTACGTGTAAACAAATGCACAGAGTATTTCTGATCGTGTCATTGGAACGAAGAAAATTAAACAGGTTAAATAAGTCTGAGAGGGGAGGGAGGGGTGGAAGAGCGTTCAGAACAGGCTCTGGGACAGTCTGGATGCATCAGGGGAAAATGCAGAGCCATGAGGAGGTGAGATGGCGTGAGCGTCGTGAGCAAGGGGAAGGGGAGTCAGGTGAGACAGGAAAGACCAGAGCACCTGGAGTCTTGTAGTTCTCGGTAGAGAGTTGATTTTATTCTAGTGGAGATGCTGAGAAATGAGGACTCGAAGCAAGAGAGTGCTAAAAATCTGATTTACTTCATGTCCCTGTTCCCACCTCTTTGATTGGAGCCTGACCTCCAGTGCCAGGGTAGTAACCCCTATCCCAGCTTCTGCTGAAGTTTTTGTCATTTAGCTTAAAAAAAAATACTGTTCACAAGTGGGAGTTCCCATTGTGGCTCAATGGGTTAAGGACCCAACATAGTATCCATAAGGTTGTGGGTTCAATCCCTGGCTTCGTTCAGTGGATTAAGGATATGGCGTTGCTGCAAGCTGTGGTGTAGGCTGAGAGCTGCAGCTCTGATTTGACCCCTAATTTGAGAACTTCCATACACCTCAGCTGCAGCCATAAAAAGGAAAAAAGAAAAAGAAAAAAAAAGTTCACAAATAGATGTGTATGTGTTTCTTACTGTTTTGCTGTGTCTAGAATATGGACCAGCTTTTTTTCTGATTTCAGCCTTCCCCCACTATCCACCATCACCCACCCCACTCACAGCCCCTTCCCGCAGGAGGAACTTCAGTCACTCCATGAGTACTCTCTCATCTAAGTTTCCTCCAACTTCAATTCCAATGCCTTGAACATATAGGAGATGGATGGTTAGATGGCTGGCTGGATGGATAGATAGATGGATGGATGCCTGCAAAGAGGCTACCCACGAGGATGTCACTACTCCTGGAAGCCCTGACAGCTGTAATTAGAGTCCCACCTCTTGCTCCTACAGCATTTTGTAGTGACTGCTTGGGATAGTGTGAGTGGCACTGACTTGTATACAATAAGGCATGAGATGGTCTCTTCAGAGCCCTTTGGGGGTCAAGGACTACGTCAAACTCATTTTTGTTTCCCCAGGATTAAGCACAGTTGGTAGAACTTAGCAAGTTTCCAGTAAATGGCTGCACAAAATAAATTTTAAACAGGACGTAAAGCTCCAAAACCAAATGGTTTCTGGAAGTAGATTATCAGACTCACTCCTGAGCTAGAGGTGTTTCCTTAAGGAGTTTGCAGTCCCCCAGAGATTTCCCAAGTCAGTCCTTTTTAAGGTTTTTTTTCTTTGCTTTTTTTTTTTTTTTTTTACATTTTTGTAAGTACTTTTGACCATGACTCAAAGCAAGAAAATACATTTTACATTGCAGTCCAGCACAGGCATGTGGTATAACTGTTATCTATAAAACAAAGCATAGCTTTACTCTGCATAACACAGTCTGTTATTTTCTATATTGTTTTCTCTGTCATCCATGGTATAAAATACTGATTATGACCCCTTACATTGATTTCAATACTCATGAATAGGTTGCATGCCACAGAGTGAGAAAATCCTGCTTTCAAGGATCAAGAGATTCTCCTGAGATCAATTTCAGAGAAAGCAACACAAACTCTACTGGGCACTCAGGTGGCCTGAACACACTCTGGCCATTTGCTGAATGTTTGCGTGGAAGCAGCAGTGACCATGTGGTCAACAAATAAAAAATAGCGTTGTTGACAAACGCTTAGGTTGTGTATTGTGGCGGAACCACTGTAATTTAGAATTAAGTTGTTTTGAAGGCTGAGAAGTGGTTGGAAGTTGGTCTCCTAGTCATATTTCCTAGTCCTGAGTCCGCCATATTGTCTATAACATTGTAAATGTTTTAGGTGAATGTGTTGCTTCCAAAACGAAACCATGGACCCACTGAGATATAGGGAACTTACCATTTCCTCTGCCAATATGTTTATATAAATATTGCCGTCGCTAAGTGTGCTCAAATAGCAGAACTATTTCAGTCTTTTTATCTCCTTAAAACTAATTTTAAATCTGAGCGTTAAAAGACTGTTTGATACCATATGTTTGTTTTTGATAGGAAACGAAATCTATTCTAAACATAAGGGTTTATGAAATCTGTATTCTAAACAGAAAGGCTTATGAAATTAGCATATAGGCTGTGGTAGATTGCTTCGTGGCCACAGATGCCTCCCATCTTGGGATGTATGACCCTTTGAAATATGACTGCTGCTCTCCTCATCCAGAGGGAGAGTGCATTTCCTCACCTCTTGCTAAAATGCATTCTCATATGCTTTGCTAAGACTCCAGCATTTGCTGGTTAATGTCTTTTTATTGTAGTATGTCAGTCTAGTCTGAAATTGTTGGGTTCTCTCCTCAAAGACCATTTAAAAGCTGCTTTTGAAAGCAGCCAGGGGCTATGGACAAGGAGTATCACAGGCCTTTTGTGAAAATGTTGGATAGACTTCAAGAATACAACCCAAAACAGCCACACACTGGAACAATACCCATCAGACATCCTGTGTAGCTGTGTATGTGGGAGGATCGCATCAGATGAATTAGCAGTGTCACTGTCATAGCTGAGCGTTCAGCCTGTTTCATTCTGAGGCCCCAAGACTCATCTGTGGAAGCAGGCTGTATATGTGCACACATGTGTGTATGTTTTCTCATCTTGAAAGCTAACACAGTATTGGATGACCTAGACAGGCATAGTAAAAGAGTTCTGATGGCATCCAGTCTTTCATGTGTAGCTTATAAGGGCAGTTCCTTCTTTTCTATGTCAGCCTTTTTGGAAAACAGCACTGAGTATTGGTTTGCCTGCCCTGAGAAAGCCTGAAGACAGGATTATGATCCTTTGTCTCGAATTAAAGGAGGCTTGTCTCAGGAGCCATTCGACAAGTTCAAATACAGTCTGATCTAGATACTGGCCTCTTATCGGCACCAGCAACTTAATTCTTTCCATAGGTGGGAGGTCTACGTAGTTCAGTTTTGTTGTCAGATCCCATCTGATTTGGGTAGATTATGCTTTAATTTGCTCTTCTGTGACTTCTTATCATTACTGTTTATTTCATGCTATTCAGTTATAATAAATACTACCCCACGATAAAACAGTATTTAGGGATATAACAGACATGTGACATAAGCCAGATAAAACAGGTATCACCTTCAAGTTAATAAACATTTCACATTCTGGCATAATTTGGTTTATTCCTAGGACTTGTGCAAAAAAAAAGGCAATATAAAATTACTTGTCCTGTCACTTATAACAGTCAAATATTTTCAGTCTTTGGCCTATTTTTTTATTTTAATGATTGAAACCCAGTCCTTCTTTGTGAATCTCAAAAATTCATTTATAGAAAATATTTTAAACTCAAAGTCTGGATTCCCCATACTGGGCATTAGCAGCCTTCTATGTTCCAATGTCTTTTCCTTTCTTTGGAAGTTAGAGCTTTAATGGTGTTAGCAAGAGTGGTTTGTCCCCTCTCTTGAAGAATCGTAGAAACACAGTCTGGTACCTGTGGGCTCTGTATTTTGATGTCTGTTGAATCTGATGCGAGGAGTTACACGGAATAGTCAATAATGATCCATGGATCATTGCCTTGCTCTGCTGCTGGGTGAATTAGTCTGCTGGTGTAATGAGCTCCAGCTTGTGTAATGGACCTATTTAGTAGCAAGACGGCAGCCATATGAAACACCTGGGTGGTCTTCAGGGTACTTTCAAATGTATTAGATTTCAGTTATCAATGTGAGGTCACAAAGGTTTGGACAGCTGGGGTCAGTTCCACATCATGAATAGAATATGGCCCCTGCCTACCAGATGCATAAGGTAAAAGGTCCCTGAGGTCAGTGCTGATCCCTGGGCTCCAGAAGTAGCTATGGGTCAGCACGTGAGGTCTCAAACCAGTCACAAATGTTGGAAAAGTCTCCATGCAGGATAGGACAGGAGGGAGTCAGATTTTCCTCTGGCACTTTTATTAGACATATTCCCTGCCTGAGGAGCCCAGTGTCTGTATTTTCTGGATTGTGCTTCAGTTGATTGACTCTTGCTTAGAATTTTTAAGTACTGTTAAGTAGAAAATCTGCCTTCCACATCAGAGGAAGTAAGGCCCCAGGCATTAGGGCCCTTTGCTACAAACCAGAAGACAGCATTTGGGGCATAAGACTGGCATAAAACCATCTCTTGAGTGTTCCTAAGAGATAACAGTGGCGCCATAAGGCACTACTTCTTCCAGTCCTTCCAGGGACTTTGAATGAACCAATAAAATATAATGATCAAACATTTCAAATGCAGCTGATAAATCGTATAGATTTGTGCGCCGGGATGCCTTAAGTTGACTTGTAGATGTGTCTCATCTATCACAAAGGACTTGGTTATTTGAATTTAGTACTTTGATCTTGCTAGTAATTGTTTGCAACTGCAGCTCAGTGGCCTGAAGGCATTGCTTGATTTCTCCCTTTCTCATCCTGCAAAGAACTGGTAAAGTATTCTTTTGGAGGCTCTTTTCAACTCAGCGGGAGCTGGGGCCTAAAATCTAGGACAAAAGAAAGGTTCCATAAACACTTCTACAGAACAACAACACTGCCCTGATGATGTATCCCAAACGTGCTCCATGCTGAATCCAGCAGTAATCCCAAGTCCAGACCCCTCCCCTGGACACATACCCAAATACATTTTATGGTTTTCAGAGCAGAATGACTGAAGAACCCTTTTGGAAAAGATAGCTCCACTTATTCTTTTAGTCAACATTTTTTTCATGTATTATTTATAAGGTGCATATGTCTTTCCAAAACATATTTTAATCAGTTCTCCAATACCTGAAAACAGTGTTCTTGACGGTCTCCCTTTGGAAGCCTTAGTATTATTCAAATTAGATTAAATTACAACACTCCCATTTTTAAGATCTCCTAGTAATATTCTTCTGACCACATGACTCAGTCACTTTCTCCTCTAGTTATTGGGTTCATGCCTGTTTTCTGGCTGAGCAAATCTCATCAGTATCTGTGCAAGGCTGTCTATCTCTAGCCTCTGCGGTCACATTTGAGTCCCTGTACCTCCTCTAAATATGTCAGTCATCATTTTATACCAATTTCTCAGTTCATATATGTTATGCACTTCAAAATTGAGTTTAAAAGTCAACTAACCCAAAGAATCTTGTCAAGTAAACCCAGCTAGTCTCCTTCTAGTCATTCTGTAGGTTGCCAAAAATCTTATAAATATAGATTAATAACCTCGTAAATATCAAGGATGGAAGACTTTAACCTCTAGAAAACTGAAAGATCCACTGACTGGGCCATAGATCTGTTCATAAACCACAGTAATTGACAAAATTGTAGTCAATATTTTAGAGCCTCTACTGGAATTATTTAACACTGATGTTGATGTCACTTTTATGCTCATTTATCATTAAGCTGCAAGGGTGATAACATATGCTACATTAGTGTGAAAAGTGTTTGTTTTAAAATAAATGTTGATGCTGAAGAAAAAAAGTGTTAGCTGAAGAGAAACAACCCTGACAGCAGCGATTTACTTACTGGGGGCATAGACCCTTTTCCACGAACCCAAAAAATTCCTTTGTCTGAAACATTTCATATTCCAAAGATTTTTGAATTTAAAGGTTGATTGTTGTTCCTCTTGCTCTGTTTAGTTCAGTTCAGCAGGCATATGATAAGTACCCACTCTGCTAGGAGCCTAAGTGATTGACTACGGTAAGTTGCTTGCTATCAAATAGCTTACGGTAGAATGATGCCCCACCTCAACCTCCTCCCAATCACTTTCTCTTTCTCATAGTTCTGTTTAAGAACTTGCTTTACCCCTGTCTTAAATACCCACATGTATTTGTGTACATGTTTATTATCGGTCTTCCTCCAGCTATTTACAAGCTCTCTGAGATTGGGACCTTTGTGTGTTGTGTGCTAATGTATCCAGAATGCCTAGAAGACTGCTGAGTATATTTTAGGCATTCAGTAAATATTTGTTAAATGAATAAATTAAAAGGAGACAAGAAAAAAAAAAATGCACCTTTATACCTAAGACAAAACAGGATGTGCTATACCCTAAAAAGACACAGAAGCAGATCCACATTTTGTGCGACTCTTGATGTATGAAATATGGGGAAATTTCTATTTAAGAAGAGGAAGATAAATTTAACATACATATATATGTATATATAAATGAGTGCTTATTTAAAATGAGGGAAAAAGTTACAATTTAAACAAATTTAGTAAAGCTAATATACCAGCAATGTCAGAAATTATGAAAAAAAATTAAGGATATATGAATTGACTACATATTAATTAATGCCTAAAATAACTATTTCATCTATTCCACTTTTTTGCTACAATTTTGACTACATATTCTTTAATAATTTCTTCATAAATAGTATTACTTTCATACATTGAATAAACAAATAATTCAGTCTTTTCTCTAGCATGGTAATGAAAATGCTTTTTGTTTTTTAAATAATATTTGAGATGTATAAACAGGGGTCTTCACACATACATTCTTGTAATATGTGAAACAGCTACAAAGTTGTATGTTACTAACATAGGAATTTTAATTCTATGCTGCATTTTCAAATGTATTCCATATAGAAGAGGACTTACCGCTTGTTAAGGTTTTATTGAGAATAAATTATCTGATTATGAATTATATACAGTTTGATACATGGAGTGAGTGAAAGAATTGTTCATGGACTGGCTCCTGAGTTGGTACATTTCAAATCTTATTTTTTTCCAGTATCCACACACTTCCAATGCTGGGTGCAAAGATAGCACAGCCATTCTGTTTTGTTACCTGGCCTTGTATCTTTGAATCCTGAAGCCGGATGAACCAACACAGGGGCTAATAGGGACATACCTATATCCCTCCCTAGAATTAGCGGCAGTAATGTAACTGTACACAGAAGTATCTGTAAACCACACAAATATAATCCACTATATTCAAATGAAATAGATCTCCAACTCAATTTCCTCTTTACTAAATCCCAGAAATGTTTTTGACCACTCTAGGTCCATCCAATAGGAGAGAGCGTATGACAGAGAGGATGTCAGAAGTGAAAGAGATAACAGAATTAGCTTATTGCAGTTAAGCTATTTACTTAGGTAGAGCTTACGAGATCATATAATCATGCGACCATGTTGCTAAGGTTCCTCCTGGGATCTTGTGAAGGGCCCTGAGTTAGGCTTAATTAGTTCCATAGCAAATCTGTATCTAAACATTACAAGAAAGTAGAGAGTCTTTATACCTTCAAGGATGAACAGGATTACAACTGATTGCAGTAGCAGAGAATGATAATTTAGGAGGTGGAAACAGCATGCACACTGAGGTCAGAGTCTGCAAGGCATTTTTAGACAATGGCGGGTAGTCCGGTTTGGCATATACAGCATAGCAAAGAATGTGAAATATTATCAGAGAGGGAGATTGAGGGAAACCAATGAAGTCCTCGAATGCCAGAATAAGAAATTAGAGGTTCATATGCACATGTCACTTCCCTTCCTTTCACCTCTATGGCTCAGGAGCGTTTCTTTGGATTTATTAATCCAGGAATCTTTATTTGTGTGTGTTAATACTTTGTTATTTTTCTAAAGTGCATATACCTCTCAAAGACCAGGGCCTTTGCTTCTGTTGAGCCTCCACTGTAACTTGTCATTGTTCCTCTATTTAAATCTTTTGCATTTGTTCTTAACCTAAAATGACCACTTTTAAATTTCTTCCATCAACACTGCTGGAACACATACACTGCATTTTGTCCCTTTATTGCTTGTCATTGTTCTTAACATAACACTTGAGACCTAGCGCACGTCTAAGACGTCGTCTTAACTGACTTTAAATAGCCTGAGAAAATTGATATTGTGATGTGGTTTAAACAATATGAAAAGCTGTAGATTTGTATATATCAACTGGATAAAATGTGAACACTTCAATAGGAGAAAAACCCTATACCCTCAGGAATGCGGCAACAATGTACTTCGAGTTGGAGACATAACCACCTTCAGAGAAAAGTATAATTCCCAATAAAAGTCAGTCACAAACCCCCTTGCTTGTTTTTATAGCAGTGGCACTCCAATTTAAACACCTTTTCAAATACTAAAAGATATTTTACCATGTGTGTGCTCATTCATAACTATTATTTAGCTAGACTGTTCTGTGAATTGCTTGCATTTGTCCCATCATGCACTGAACAGGCTTTTTTTGGTTTTTGCAATATAAAATAAGAGAAAAATGATGCTGTTAGCCAACTTGAACTTCTTTGCTCCTTTTATGGCAATACTGGGCGTAGATTTCCTAATGGAGTGATATTTAAGACTAAAGTATATGGACAGCTAAAATGTGACTTGGTTTCTCCTGTGTGGTTTTTCCATCACGGTGTCTAAAAGCATGTCACAGCTGCTGCATTCATCACAGGCCAGGCATCTAACCTGGTCAGGCACTCCTGTAGTGAAAAGTGATCTCTTCTCGGCACTTTGCCATAAATCGTGCTGCTATTGATATCATTACCAATTTTTTTTTTTAGTCTCCATGTTTCAGTGCAGGGGAGTTTGTTAGGCATCAGTTGAAAAGCCTTATCTCTGCCCATAAAATGCACACACGTACACACTCACACACACACACACAATCTAGTTGTCTCCAAAACAAATGATGTTCCACTCTCATTAATCTTTTTTTTTAATTGAGGTATTTGAAATATTACTAGAAAAAGAGGACTAGTGAGGCCTTTAAATCATTTGCAAGAGAGACCATGCCCTCCAGGAGAGGGGCTAGTGCTCCTTGACTAGTGGGTCAAGTATCTTGCCAGATACACCCAGGTGATCATGGGTACATGTTTGCCTCTCAGTTCCTTGGTTCCCAGCACCCTTTCCTTTTATCTGTATCTTCCTATCTAAATCTTTCTATCTGCTCATCTTTTAAGATGAAAAGAATCCCTATGGCTTTGAAGCGCTACCGTTCCCCTTGCTTCTATTCACTTACCTACGCAGAGATGTGACTCCACAGTGGAAAAGTGTCAAGTGATTAAGACTGGAGTAGAAATCAAGTCCAGATGATGTAGGAACTTAATTTCTCTGGACATCCGTTTCCTTAGGGGCTACATAAATCACAACTATCTCTTTTCAGATCTGGAATGGGCCTTTGGTGTAGCTTCTTCAACAGGCTTACTTAGTTGATGGGAGGGGGATCAGACTCAGGTGCAGCCCAGCCACTTGCTGGAGGGCACAGAGGGCCAGGACCACCTCTAGAAGGCAGGTTTCCTGACTCTCTCCTCCTCACTATCTTGCACCATATATCTGGAGGGCTTAGCCATATTGCAATGTCAAATTCATTCAACAAGTGTTGGAGTACAAGATAATCAAAAGGCATTCTTCTAGGTACTGACTAGTTACAAAGTCTATTGAGGAAATGTACTATATGAATCCAAGTTGCAGTTTTGCATCCTATTCATATTCTAAACATACTATTAATATTGCTGACCTGGCAGAATGTATCTTTTCCAATTTATCTGTTTTTAAGTCTATAAAAATGTTAACCATTTGTGATTCATTTTCACTGTCAGAGTGAAGTGTTTACCAGTTCTCATGTATTTCAATAGCATTTTCCCCCACATGTTTATCTTGCCGTCTGTCCTAAGTGTCAGTAACATGGGAAGGAGGGTGTGTTTTCTTACTTTAAATTAGGTGTTTTGGGGACCTGATAATTCAGTGGCAGAGAAGGAATCTTTTAGAGCTGGAAAACTGAATCTCTAAAAAGACCAGCCTTTACCCTTCTTTGTACAAAACCCTTTTATCCTGTTAACTTGCTTTCTCCTTCCTCTCACCCTACCTTTCCTCTAGGATCACCTCTGCTGTTTTGTTAACCACAGGCCGCTCTAGATACACCCTGAAGGTTCTCTGAAGATTCTGCTAGGATATAAAATCCTGGTTTTCTCATTGGTTTGAATGCAGTGCCATTAACAGGCCTGTGCTGATTCTTCCTCTTCAATTTCGTTTACCTCATGTTTGTCTCTGTCACTCATTCTGGAAGCCCATACAATTTCCAGCATGAACTTCATACTCACCTTTACAAATGCCCAGTAGAAAGTGTAGGTTCTGACTTCTAATGGATATCAAGACATCTTAGACTAATAGCAAATAATGCTAACCTTCAGTGCGCTAAAGCCAAGATTCATGTTGTTATTGTTGTCACTTTTCTGAAACAAATCATAGCAGTTGCCAAAACTTCCCTATTGCTTGTTCTTTCTCAAGTAAGAAACATGAGGATGATTTTAGATTTCTTTTGTATTTCCCTCTCATTTACCTTGTGTGTGTGTGGAGCCGTTGCCTAGTTCTCCGTATCCTTCTTTGGTTTCTCACTTCTTTTTGGCCTCTGACTGCTGAGTTTCCTCTTTACTTTCTTCACATTGCCCTTCCAGCTTCTCTGTGCTTGGACCCTTCTAGTTCTTACAGAATATGTTGTCAGCATCTTAGCTGGGAGAGCTCTGCCGAAGTCAGTCACTCTAGGATGAAATAGCAGCAATATCGATGATGTGCTGGCCTTTGGGTTTTACTCAGGAGAATCCTTAACTATTCTTAAAATAATTTCCTGCTCCTACTCACCATGCAATTGAGAACATGTGCCTTTGTGACATTTGACAGGGACCTCATTTTGAAAACCTTTGTTTTCTCTTCTCACTGCATCGTTATATGGATGATTCTTCTGGATCTTAGGTTGAGTTTCTGTAACTGTCTATCTTTCAGAAGCATCTTTAAAACCCCACAAATAGAATTTTGTGTGTAATACATCATCTGACAGTTAAGCTGATTTCATCCCAAACACATCCTATAAATGGGAGAGAGGGGGTCCCTCCTTAGGGGTGTGTGTGTGTGCACATGGGCACATGCACCATTTAGACTAAAGAGATAGCAATTTGAGTTTATATAGATAACGCCTTAAATCTGTGTTGGCTTTTATATCTTGCATGATCCACTCATGCACCAATTTTATCCTTTGAACTAGTTGGTGCCTCTTTCAAAATTCTTTTCCCCAAACTGGGTTAGGTGACCCTCCTCTGGGCTTCCTTAGCTTTTTATGTGGGACATTGGATAAGTAATTGTACCTCCTTGAATTCTAGTTTTACCAAAATTAAAAGGGAGTTTGCTTGAGAATTGGAAGATGCACCATCAATCATAGATACCTGGGAACCGAATCTAGTGTTAGTTCACTCAAAGCCTGGGGAGATTACCTGATGAACCTAGCCATTGTCTTAAACATAAGAACATTGGATGTGTAAATTTTTCTGAGTCCAACATAAGCCCTGATATACATGGGTGGTGCTCTAACAAGAACTGAGCTTTCCTGATGTGGCAAGGTCCTATCTTGTAAGGACAGGGTCATCAGCAGCTACACACCTGAACAGGAACTCTTCTGTTTTGAGGGTACTGCTTCTCTTTGGCTTCCATTAGGTTTTTGTGCATCTACCTAATTAAAAGAGTACTTGATCCAGTGTACAGTGTGTGTGTTCATTTGTATAAGCTCTCCAGGATTCCATACATAGCTCCCCTGGAACACTGCCCAGGGACCTACTTTTCTGTATAATGAAATGTTGCCACAGCTCCTTCTTTAAAAAATATGCTTAGAATAAGCACCGTGATATCCACGGGACACTAGTATAAAATTGAACTGTCAGCTCCTGAAGACACCCTGTAATACTTTGGCATATTGATTGATTATAGAAATCAAAATACATGTTATTCTAAAGTTATGTTTTAAATAAGTTAACATTTTGTTATTAAAACAACAGCTTTTTTTTTTTTTTTTTTGGTCTTTTAGGGCCGCATTCACGGCATATGGCGGTTCCCAGCCTAAGGGTTGAATTGGAGCTGCAACTGCTGGCCTGCAACACAGCCACAGCAACGCAGGATCCAAGCTGCGTCTGTGACCTGCACCACAGCTCACAGTAACACCGGATCCTTAACCCACTGGGAGAGGCTGAGAGACGAAACTTAAGGCAATTGAAACTTAATGCTCCCTTCTCGCTTCTGTAACATTGCTTGCTTGCTAAGTATCAGTTGTGACAGTGTTTTGCAACAAAGGGTCAATAAAACCGGCCAAGACATAACAAGCTACCATTTAGGAAATTCTCCATCCCCCCCCAGGTCTGCAACTTTCAAAAGTCCCATGCGCGCCAATTATAGCCAGTCACTAACCGCCACATCTGCTTCTGTAAACCTGCTTGCTTGCTGAATATCGATCGCGTGATCCCAGGCCAATCATATAGCAGACGGTGTCCCAATTCAAATATCAGCCAATCGGCATCCCTTTCCTTTGAAAGCCTCCCCTAAGCCCCCGACTTGCTTGTGTGTGCCCATAAAAACCCTGTACTCGCTGCAGTCGGGACCTCTTTGCATCACTGGTAACTAGTGCGCATGGGTCCAGGTTCGAACCTGCAATAAAGGACCCTTGCCGTTTTGGCTTTGACTTTTGACTCTGGTGTGCTCGTTGAGAGGGGGTCTCGCGACCGCGGGCATTACAAGGCCAAGAATTGAACCTGCATCCTCATGGATTCTAGTCAGATTCTTTCCACTAAGCCACAATGGGAACTCCTAAAACAACAGCTATTGACAGCAAGTAAGGAGTCAGTCACGACTTTAAAGTTGAAGGAAAACTATGTAGTGTAGAGGGTTTGGGACGCACATGTTATCAAATTGACTTGTGATGATTTTTGTACACCTATAATTGTAATAAAATTCATTAAGCCAAAAAAAAAAGAAAAAAAATTATTCCCCAAGAAGAACAATGTCTGTCTCTTTCTCTCTCTCCCTCTCTCTCTCTCCTGTCCCCACCAAAATATACATATTCTGCATATGTGTGTATATGTATATGACTCAGCTGAAAAAAATATATAATTTAAATTGTTAGTCACTGAAATACTCATTTCTGTGCCTCTAAGTCAACTTAGGTTTTGACCTTGGTGCCCCATGCTGGTTTGACATGTTATTTATCTGTTTGTCTTTTTCCAGTTTGAGATTATTGATGTTCAGCCTACAAGTCTGGGTTAAAGGCTTGGAAACAAAAGCCAGAGTTTCATGGAGTTGGCCCCATTCTGTCCTTAATTTCAGAGATAAGGGGTTACTTCTGAGGATATCACCTTTAGACTGACTTGTTCACTTTGTGTGAATGGTAATTCAGGGGCTTAATCCGAGAGGCTCTGCATCTTCAGATCACCCAAATGAGGGAAAAACATATCGGTGTGGAACTCAATGGTCTAAGATTTTTATGGTACTTTCTCTTACATTTACTCCTCTTGATTTTTTTATTGAATGTTTCTCTCAGAGAATAGTTGCCAATTGTAGAACTATTGGCATGTCACTTGTTTAAGAAACATTCTAAATAATACAAATGAATGTATATGTAAAACAGAACTAGACCCATATTTATAGAAAACAAACTTGTGGTCACCAAAGGGAAAAGGGAAGCAGGGAAGAACAAATTAGGGGTATGGGATTTACAGACACACACTCTTATATATAAAATAGATAAGCAATGAGGATATACTGTATAACACAGGGAATTAGATGCATTATCTTATAATAACCTATAATGGAATAGAATCTGCAAAAACACTGAATCACTATGCTGTACACCTGAAATTAGCACAACATTGTAAATCACCTATCCTTAAAAAAAATGTTTTAGGTGGAGGTGGGGAATAGTTTACTAAAGTATATTTTAATGAAGAAGAGATAATGGAATGTGAACATTCTTTTTAATACGTTTGGCATAGTGTTTCATCCTCAGTAGTACATTAATTTCTTATAAAATAAGTTATTTTTAAAAAGCAACTTCTAACTGAATAAGGGTGAAAAGTATTAGCAATTCTGTGTTTTGTACACAATAAGAATGTTGCAGCATGTAAAAAAATCAGATTTGTAAATAACTTCAAAGTGGATTCACTTTTTATAACTACCATATAAAATGAGGTATGAAAAATTGTTATTTTAAATTGCAATAGCTCGAAAGAGTTGGGGAATTACTTTTAGACTATTGATAAATAGGGAATTGCATTTTCACTGTTTCTTTCTTTTCCAGGGATATGCAAATAAAAGGTTATTTTTTATAAGAGAGCAATTTTAAGTAACAGAGATTTT
Source organism: Catagonus wagneri (assembly GCA_004024745.2). NCBI lineage: Eukaryota > Metazoa > Chordata > Mammalia > Artiodactyla > Tayassuidae > Catagonus > Catagonus wagneri. Next base: position 6,814,082 of record PVHT020000144.1, read on the forward strand.
TTGAGACTTTCTTCTATAGTGGCCAATTGTATATGAAACAAATTATTTTTTACCTAATTGCAGGCAGAGTAGTTAGGCCACTTGCTCTGCTAAGGTTGAATCTCATTTGAACTTTCTAATAGTATGACCTGTTTTCAGAATTTAATAACTGACTCAAATATTTAATAATGAAAGCATTCATTAAATTTAAAAAGAAATAAGGATATATTTTTAAATGAACTGATTTATTTTCCTTATCAGCTTTATCCCTTTAGGAAAAAAGGAAGAGAAGGAAACCAGTCTCTTTGTGTACTTCAGTAGACATTAAGGCTATAACCCCAGCAAATAATTTATTTCAGTATATATCATCATACAAAAGATTTGGGAAGTGCCAAATGGCAGTAATAACTACACTTCTAGCTCTACTGAGTAGCAAATTGCACTGGTTATGTGAACCTCTTCACTTGTCTGCTGGGTAATCATTCTTTTTAATAGTCAAATATATTTTCTAGATCAGTTTTCGACTGTACACTGACAACTTTTGCATTGCCTAACAGTCTTCTGTTAAGTACAATGGCTTGTTTTGAAATGCAAGTGGGGAAGAGAAGAGAGTTGAAAGATTTTTTTTCCATGTGTCATTCTATAAATAGGTGACAAAAGATCATTAAGTGGATTCATTTACAGGCATCCTTAGAAATAGAATGTTTTTACATAAAAGCATGCTGTAAGCCTTTTTAATTAAGTCCCATTGTACCATGCACTCTCTTCCCCCAGGGTTCCCTTGACCTCTCACCTCTTACTTTGTCCTACAGGCACTCCACTGCTGGTGAGGAGAAGCAGTGACCCTGCTCCAAGCCCACCCGCTGACGCCCAACCAAGCACTTCGCACCCCAGTGGCCAGATTCTGAAACCTGTTATTCCAGTAAGTATCCTGCCGTTTGCATTTCTAATGAAAGATCAAATGCCTTACCCATAAACTAACTGGGACTTTGCAGTCTTAAGTGGAAAATTCGAGATCTTTGCTAGGATATATAGTATTAGTTAGGAGCTATTACTAATACCTAGTTATAGGGATAGCTATTAGGTATAGAGCACCAATTACATACCTAGCACTGTTCAGAGGGCTTTACATGAAGTCATCAATACTTCCACATCAAAGCAAAAAACATGTTTTTGTCTCTATTTTGCTGAAAATGAAATTGAGGCAGAAGGAGTTTTTAGTGATGTGCTTAAGGTCATAGCTAGAAAGTGGCAGAGCCAAGAATTTAACCCAGGTGATTTGACTCCAAAATCTATGCTTTTAACCAAAGCACTGTATTCCTGGGTTTCCCTCATCCTCTTACTTTAGATGCTCCAAGATAGAGTTGATCTGTTTTCAGCATAATGCTTTACGAAGTCATACCATGGTGAATGGTGGTATAATTTCAAGCCACCAGTATCTTAGACATGTGGTACCAGTATTGAGTTTCTAGATCTTAACCTTCAAATTAAGGAAAAAAGCTATGTACCAACAGTGCTTACGCCTAGTAATACCTATAACTGCCCTATTTATAAGTGAGAAGTAGAGAATAGTTTCCTAAAGAAACAATGTCCCCAGTCTTTGTGGGGCTGTGGGACTTTCTGCTAAATCCTAGATTTCTTTGAAGACGTGTGACTGTGGTTTATCCTTGGAAATAGCCTGAGAATTAGATTTTGGATAATGGTTGTATTTCACCGCAATTCATGATCTTCAATAATGTAACCATATTTAAAAGTTTCCTAAAAGAAAATCTTCTCAATTTTAAGTCTCACTGTCTGTGATGCCTTCAGAAAATGAAACAAAACAAACAAAAAAAATGCAACATTTTATGTAAAGATTCTTAATGAACTTAAATGGATTTTCCCTGTTTTTATAACAAAACATTCTTATCAAGAACCAGGATCAATGTATTTGAGTAGGAATCACCAGACTAAAACATCACCGATAGTTTTGCAGTAGTATTTTGGCATGTTTCTTTTTGTGAACAAGGAGGTAAGTGTCCTGAAATTGTTTTGGATATCATGTCTTCTCACTTTCCTTTTTTTTTTTTTTTAAGGAAATGCATTTAGTAAAACATTAATTTAATAAAAAATCAGGTGTATATGTTCAACTCTAATGATGAGTATAAACAGAACCAGTATGTGGTATAGGAGGTGTGCATATGTTTAATGCACACTGATTGAGACCACTTTAAGCCTAAATATATTGGATTGGAGGAAGAGAATGATTATAAAAATAAGATAATAATTACATAAAAGAAAAATGAAATCACTGCTTATTTTTTATGTTAACATACCCTAAAACACCATTGTCATTGATGTGTTGCTCTGATTTATGCGCAGAAAGTCCCACCACTATTTAGTTCAGTATTTCTATCATCTGGGCTCTGTGTTGAGCTTAATTGAAAATAGAACAGTGCTGCCTTCCCTAGAAGAAAGGAGGGCTACTCTCTAGCTGCTCGATCCTGTATCCTGCTCCAAATGTGCTACTGGGGAGCTCTAAGAGGAGTATTTGGAAAGGGAGATAGAGTATTGCTAGCTAAGATGCAAATTCTAATTCAAGAAGAAATCCTGGCATCCAGGATCCTTTTACCTAAGTCTATGCAAATCGTCAAAGATGAGTCCTGTCTCTGGGTACCAGCAATAAAAAGGAAAGCCCATTTCCTCCTTTCCTCAGAGAGTTCTTTGTGGATGATGAAGTTCAGACCTGGGACTTAAAGTACAAGAGTCTGTTCCTTGCCACGGAATAATGGCACATCCTAGACTTCTCTTGTCTCTACTGTAAAATAAACACCCTACAGACTTTAAACCTTAGCATTGTAAAGAACAGGCATTGTGCCTTATCTATTGTTCTGTCTCTAATCCCAAGTACTTGGAAGCTGCTCAGTGTAGTTGTGTCAAACTTGGGAACACAAGACACATATTGGTCTTTAAAAAGTCCTAAAAGTTTTCATCAATTACCCAGCTTTTCTAACTCAGATATTCTTTCTGCTCCCCCACCTCAAAATCTTCCAGCTAAAAGTTCATCTGCTCTAAGGTCTGGTTTACCCTAGGGAAAAGACTATTTAACTGCTGTATTATGCAAAGGGTAGGCAAAGTTAGTAAATGAAGACATTTAAGTGTGTATGTTTTTGCCTAGAAAAAACGTGTGTGTGTGTGTGTGTGTGTATTATAACTCTGTTCCTTTATGGCTGAATATCCTAATTCCTGGGCTAGTCAGACTTGTGTTGTCCAATATCATAGCCACTGACCACATGTGACTATTTAACACTAGAAATGCATTTTAAGTGTGGCATGCACACTGGATTTCAAAGATTGAAATATGAAAAAAAGTAATATACAAGATCTTTTTAATAATTTTCTATTGACTTTATGTTGAAATGATACTATCTTTGGTGAATCAAATTGAATCAAATATATTTAAATTATTTTCACCTGTTTCTTGATAACTTAAAAAAACGTAGATACTAAAACATTTAAAGTTGCATCCTATTCCTGTTGGACAGAGCAGCTCTAGACGTAGACGGAAGTACAATTGGATAGAACATTAATGAAATGGTTGGAGACCCTTGGGAGAAAGTGCTTTAAGTTGCACATCATCTCGGGGGTACCAGTGTGATTAGGTTTGCCTGGGGCAGTTCCAGTTCATGCCTGTTGTTCTGGCATATTTATTAATAGTGTCCCTGCTCGCTCTCAGAGGTGTCCATGTATGGATGATAAATTATGCAGCACCCTATGTATAGCCCTACAGTCACTTTTATTGTTTGCTCAGTGATAAGAGGAGCAGCCTTTCAAGGAAACCCTGGGAAAACCCCGCAGCTCTCCCATGGGAGCAAACTGCAGAGAGGGTTCTGTGTGGCAAGGAAGGACCTGAGCCCAGGTAGTACAGAAACAGAGAAAACAGATTCCTCTCCATCCCTCAGATTCCATAAGTCCACAGGCCACTTCCTCCACCACTTCACTGGCACCATATTGGGTTCCTGTGATTTGATAAGTGATGATGAATATGGGGAGCATGTGATAATGTACCCCTGTAGCAACTACTATGAAAAATACTTGCTTAAAAAGCTCTGTTCAATTGCATTTCATTTCAATATACAAGAAAAAAAGCAACGGCAACAAAATTTCCATCTCTTAAACAGTGCTCATATGTATTTCACAGATGGCACAGCCCCAAGTGGGTTATATTCAATCATTCCCAAGAAATGAAACTTACTTATAAACCACAGCATAAGAAGCTGTAAGGAGGACTATTTGACACATTTGATTATATTGAAATATTGCCTTTAAAACCACAGTTGATAATGGTTTTTTTTAGTTGTACTTCATTAGGCTTACTACAGAGGCAAGACTTTACTTTGATGTCCAGAGATACGTTTTTGAAATGTTGGAAGAGCTGCACTTGTTTTCTGGCTGGTGAAGTTATTACAAATTGATTTTTTAAGATGTACACCCTTAGACAAGTTGGAGTTATAAAAAGGGTCTCAATTAGAAAAATCAGATCCCCCTCAAGCTTCTAATTCTGTGATTATTGCAAAGCCGCCAAACCTCGGTGTTTGTCACTTAAGTGCACCTCCAGATAAACAGCATGGACATTTGTTTCCTTTCTTCCTCTTTTCATAACCCTATCCAGTTAATCAGAGTAGCATAATTATTAATGTGCAAATAATAATGCCTGTTTATCGTTCAAGGAATAGAAAATAGAATTCCACTGACGGCTTTTGACTCAGAGGAAGAGTCCTGGGGGGTGAGATAGTGTAGTGAGAGCCTGGTTACCTTCCTTGCCTTGATTGTAACCTGGTGTTCTTGGCTTAAGGGCATGCCATAAAACCAGGTTCTTGAAATTGATGTTCCTGAATTTGGGATGGAAGAGAACTCTAAAACAGATGTGATTTTTTTTTCTCTTAATATCCGGTTAACTGCCATGGTTGTTTTGTGTTTTAATGACCGTTTATAGTTTCACATTGAACCCCTAAGGCAAAATGATCCTGCCGGGCGAGTAAATTAAAAAGTGGCTTCCTGAAAATTATAATGCTGTGGTTGTTCTCTTTGTTTGTTCTAAAACCATTACTTGTCTTGGTTCACCAAAATAAATTAAGAAAATACTGGTCTGGTGTTTTAAGTCTATATCTATAATATGTAAATTTTATTTAAAAAAATAACATGACCATCTTTGAAGTTGTTAAATTGGAAGTCCTTGAATGGATTTCAGAGTATCTTCTAACCCTCTGAAGTTTTATGCTGTGGCACAGTATATGTAGGTATGTGTGTGTGTTTCCTGAAGGTGATCTATCATTCTTATCAAATTTTAAAAGGAATGAAAAAGATCAAGAGACACTTGTTTTCGGGTTTAGGATGAAATAATGTGGGAAAGCCACCAATTCTCAGAGTATGATGAATGATAGAGATAAAGAAGTAAATTGCAGAGCTCCCGTCATGGCGCGGTGGAAATGAATCCAACTAGGAACCATGGGGTTGCAGGTTCCATCCCTGGCGCTCAGTGGGTTAAGGATCTGGCGTTGCCCTGAGCTGTGGTGTAGGTCTCAGACACAGCTCCAGTCTGGCATGGCTGTGGCTGTGGTGTAGGCCGGCAGCTCCGATTCGACCTCTAGCCTGGGGAGCTCCATATGCCATGGGTGTGGCCCTAAAAAAGCAAAAAAAATAAAAATTAAAAAAAAAAATTTTAAAGTAGTAAATTGGAAATTGCCTCTGTCCTCCAACTGGGTATTAAAATTAAGTTTGTTTCATCGTGTTGTCACCTTTCCCGTCCAATACATAGTATGTATACCCAAGCTGTGCAGATGAATGGAAGTTTTTGAATGTCTACATTGAGAGAGTCTAAAATAACTCTTTAGTCAGTAGCAACACAGTTCATAGCAACAGTAAGATTAGGGGTAAGAGGTGTGGACTTCTTTGGGAAGACTCCCTGTATTTTCATTGGGAATGAGAAGTGAAAATACAATACAGGTTGTTTGGAATTTTGGGTATTTCATCAGCAAAGGTAGTGGCAGGTAGCCTCCAATGATAGAAAATCTTGCCAGTGAGTAGAAGCATTCTCTTTGTGTCTTACACATGTGTATTGATTTGAGACTTTTTCCTTTGGATGTTACATGTATTCAAGTTTTATATCAGTGTTGCTTCTGGATTAAACATTTTCAAACCCATGAAAGAAATTACTGAAATATTACAGGGCAAGTTAGATAGCATGACTTTTAGGATTAAAATCATCCAATTGTCACTGACATATCAGAGGACTTTTGGTTGTGGGATACTCACTGTCTAAATCCAACACAGAAACTTAAGAAAAATTCTGATAGGCCGAATCCTACTTTTCTCTCTGTTAGATGTATAATCTAGTAGCTAAGGAAACAGTGAAACAGTAGACTCTGATGCCAGTTGGAAGGATGTCTCTGTCCATTGTCTTTCAAGGAGGAGAGATGGATATTGAAGAGCAAGAGGGAGGGAGAAATAGCATGTAATATATAATCACATTATTTAGAGATACTAAAGCCTACAACAGGTTTTTCTTTTCTTCCCCCCTCCTGACACCGTGATTTAATAATCGTCCTGGTGTTTGCAACTCCAGCTGTTCACGCTGTGTGCTGATAAGACCAGAGCTTGGAGACACATTGCAACGATGGTTTTCATATGGCTTTGTTTTTAAGAGATAAAGCTGCTATCCAATATTTCATGGAGGCCAAATATTTACTGTGCTTGGCAAGTTTTGGCAGCTTAATTTCTGAAGCAGTTAGGTTGGTAAGACTTGAGTTCATGTGGGGAAAATCTAGAAATCCAATATATTCTGAAAAAGAGGTTTTTCACCTTGCAGGAGTTGGTGAAACAAATTTAGACTGTCTGAATATCTATGCCAAGAGTAATGAAGGAACCTGGGAACTGGGACCGCTGTTAGGTGGGTGCTCCCTCATCATTCTTCTGTGGTCTAGTCTAAAACTGGAAGTCTAAAAGAAGGATTGCTGTTCAGAGGTCAATTTCAGAAATTAAGGCAGTAACCAGGACATGTTTTTTTTGTTTGCTTGTTTTTTTTTTGTTTTCTGTTTAGATTGATCTGCACGTAGTGAAAATCGAGTGGATTTTGTTTTTATGTCAACATAAACTGATTAATCCCTTAGATGCCCAGGACCTCTGCCATGTGCCATCCAGGAAAGCATAAGAAATGGTACTTGTCCTCAGGAAACTTACAACCTGGTTATGAAGACCAGATCTAAGTGGTTAACCCTAGTAATATGCCAGCGAATAACAAATCATCAAATAATACACTTTTAACCATTAAAACGAGCAACCTTTGCCTTTAGTCTACACTCTGCTTGGCCCTGCACGCCTCCCAAGGGAATCGCCACGAGTACAATCTCTGTTAGCTCTTAACTCACTTGAGGATAACCGCTTGTTTACATGTCTGTTTCAAGACTGGGCTCCTCAGAGGCAGGAAATGGTGTATTCATTTTTGTGTGCAAGCTCCCAGGCACAGTACTGACCCAATGTGATAGAGATGATTCGAGCTTTTATTTCTGAGATGGGAAAAATGAAATCAACAGCTTTTAACTGTTTTAAAAAGATGTGTGTGTCTGTATATGTATGCAATATGTGTATATATGTATGTATGAGTTAGAATGTGAAAATTATGAAATTACCTGTGTAGCGCAGCTGTTTTGCTCCCTAAATAGCTTTAGTTTAAGATTTTTTTGGTTTTGGACAAGGCGTTACCTGTGTTTTTTTAGTGTTGTCAAGGGCAGAAAGAGGTTTAAACACAAGTTCGCCACTTGGGATTGAAAAGGTGAACTGGTGCTCGGGGTCAGCCTTTTCATGTGATGCCTGATTCATCTTCTTACAATTCTAGCTATGACTTCATCATAGAAACTGTTTTTGAGAAAGAATAGTTTTATAGGAAAGAACAAACCTTGATCATTCTAGAGATGAACTTTAAAAAGGCTAATTTTGTTAGTGTCCATGATATGTGAACAAAGAAAATATTAATATGCAATCAACAGAGTCAGTTATTTGAATTCTGCCTCTTTGTCAGTAAAACTATGACTTATGTGATAAAAAAAAGTAGTCTCAGTAGTTACAGCTTTGTAATTTTCTAATAACTGTGTTAAAAAAAAAACACCTAGAAAATCCTTGATTAAACTAGAAATTTCTGGTCAAGATGCCTCCATTATACACATCACATATTAAGATTTTGCCCTCTAAATTTTCCTCGTATTCCATCTTCTTTAAGAAGTTCTTTAGGTTTCAAGTGATTTGGAAGAAAATAAATATCTTGATATTTAAATTAATTCAAGAGTATGAGAACATTTACAAGGTGTTTCTTTCAAAACACTAATAAACATCTCATGTCAGTAGTATGGGCAGATGTGATTTCACCTTGTTTGAAATTTGGTAAAGACAATGTTTAAGGTAGCTTTATTCTAAAGGTCAAGATTTTGTGTCCTGATTCCATCAGTAACTATGTGACCCTGAGAAGTTTTTTTTTTTTTTTTTGTCTTTTTGCCTTTATCAAGAGCCGCACTCGCGGCATATGGAGGTTCCCAGGCTAGGGGTCTAACAGGAGCTATAGCTGCCGGCTTTCCCCACAGCCACAGCAATGCGGGATCCGAGCCGCATCTGCGACCTACACCACAGCTCACGGCAACGCCGGCTCCTTAACCCACTGAGCAAGGCCAGGGATCAAACCCTCAACCTCATGGTTCTTAGTCGGATTCGTTAACCACTGAGCCACAAAGGGAACTTCCTGAGAAAATTATTTAAATCGTGGATGGTTTCCACAGAAACTTTGTGTAACTTAAAGGAAAAAATAAATAGTCATCTTGTGTGATTTCCTGTTGTGCTTAGGGACTCAAACATTCAAAGTAGCAACTTCAGGGTATCGGATGCAAATTATTAACTTGATTGGTATGAATTCATCTTTAAATGTCCTTTTCATGTCTCAATATTTGTAAATGCTCATAGAATGAGGCTGTATTTCTATACAAAGCACCACATTTTGTTTTTATTGCTTGAGGTGATACCAAGAAATTATATATATAACTAAATACAGGCAGCAGCATAAAAACAAACCTACCGCTTCATCCGCATACTTAAATTCATTGGAGGAGAGGATTGCTTAAATCCAAAGACTAAAAATGCAAGTAGCTCATATTACTTTGAAGTGAAAGCTCAAGGGTATGGACCGTGTCTTCTGCAGGTTGATCTGCTGCATGTCCCTTCCATGTTGTGGACATTTACTGAAGATTGATGACATGGAAGGAAAGGGTTAATGAGAGTTCACTTTGAAATCAGTACTGAGAAGAAAGTGTTTTTTTTTTTTTTCTTTTCCCTGAGCATGGTGCAATTCTTAGAAATCTCTTCTGATGGGAGATTCCACCCTCCCCCCCCCGCCAGCCTAAACTCTTCTGAAGTGCAGTTTTCATTTTTTTTCCTTTCAAAATCTAGTCATCGAAAGACACTATACAGACATTTAAAAGACTTTTTCTCTTTCTCAGGAGGGTGGCCCCTTTTCCTAATAGTTCTGTCCTTTAAAACAGAATCCTGATTTAGATGAATCACATTTTAAAAGTAGCTACTGTGTGTGTTTTACGCTTGTGGAAACACACAGCGTCCTCGTCAGCAGCATGTGAGCCTGTCACCATGCTGCTTTTGATGTCTGATGAGAGGATCACAGGGACATCTGGAGTGAGTTAGTTTTGAAGTTTCTGGTGTGAGGCACTGGAGAAGCCAAACCTATCTGACAGACTCGAACCAGTGAAAACCACTGCTTTTTGCTGATCTTTTTTAACTTGCAACTGGCTGACGATTTCCTGACTGATGTAGCCCCGATGTTTTCCAACTGACTTTCCTGCCTCCTTTCTCTACAGAACTCCCTACCTTTCAAGTAAAGAATGGGTAAGTGGCATTTATTGTAAAAAATATCATAAAGGCTCATCCCCCTTTAAAAGGAAAAGGTAGATTCTTAAGCAGCAGAAGTCAAAATTGATGGACTTGCTTAAAGGAATTGCATCATCTCCTTTTTCTCTGGCTTTAATTTCAATTACTGTGTCAATCACCTATGAGTTCTTAATTTTTAAATAAAATATATTTGACACACAGCTGTGTTCTACGAAGATCCAAAGATAAATAGGCATGCAAAGCATTGATATTGTTGTAGTGTAATACCACATTTTTAGAACACCTGTCAAAAGTTCATACATTCATCTAGTCAAAATGTTATTTGAATAGTCTCATTAAATATAAGCGTTGTTTAGTTAAAGGCAGTATAATTTGTCCAATGAGGTTTCACTGGTATGAGATGATTCCTTACTGTTTCTTGAAAAAAATTATTGTATACCTATAAGCAAACAAATATATTTACAAAATTTGACCATGTCCTCTCTCTTGCCCCAAAGCAACTGACTGTTTCCCAGGATATATTTTAAATGTATTGGTATGGCTTTTTTATTATAGTAAAATGCACACAATATAATATTTACCGTCTTAACCATTTTTCCGTGTATAGTTAAGTTTCACTGAGTACATTCATATTATTGTGCAACCATGACAGCATGAATCTCCAGAACTCTTTTCATCTTGCAAAGCTGAAACTCAGTACTTATTAAAAAATGACACTCTATTCTCCCCACCCCTCTCCGGCCCCTGACAATCACCATCGTACTCTCTGCATCTATGATTTTTGACTGCTCTAGGTATCTCATATGTGAAAGCATAGTATTTTTTTTTTGTGACTGGCTTATTTCATTTAGCATAATTTCCTCAAGTTTTATTCATATAGTCCATGTCAGAATTTCCTTCCTTTTTAGGGTAAATGACATGCATAGGAAACATTTTGCTTATCTGTTCATTTCGATAAACGCTTGTGTTCCCTCCACCTTTTAACTGTCATGAATAAGACTGCTGTGGAACCGAGTGAAAGCATGTATTTTTCAGACCCTACTTTCAATTATTTGTGGTATATACCCAGAAGTGTAAATTCCAGATCTTGTTCTTATTATACTTTTAATTTTTTGAGGAGCCACCATACTGTTTTCCATAGTTGTTGTACCATTTTATATTCTCATCAACAGTACACAAGGGATCTAGTTTCTCCATATCCTCATCACACTTGTTATTTTCTGCTTTTTTTAAAGTAGCCTTCCTTACAGGTATGAGGTGTCATGCCATGGTCTTGATTTGCATTTCCCTAATGATCGGTGATGCTGAACATCTTTTCATGTGTCTGTTAGTCATTCACATATCCTCCTTGGAGAAATATGTATTCAAGTACTCTGTCCATTTTTTAACTGGTCTGTTTTTGTTGTTATAGGAGTTCTCTATATACTCTGGATATTAATCCTATATTATCTACCTGAATGTCTTTTCCCATTCTGTAGGTTGCCTTTTCACTCTGTTGAGAGTGTCCTTTTAAATCGAAAGTTACTCGTTTTCATGAAGTCCATTTTGTCTACTTTGTTTTTGTCACCTGTGTCTTTGTTGTTGTAGCCAAGAAATTATTGCCATCTTGGATACTGTGAAACTTTGGCCCTATGTTTTTTTTCTGAGTTTTATAGTTTTAGCTCTTAGGATTAGGTTGATGATCCATTTTGAGTTAAATTTTATATATGGTGTTAGGTAAAGGTCCAACTTTATATTTCTTCATGTGAATGTCTAGTTTTCCCAGCACCATTTGTTAAAAGTACTGTTCTTCTCTGGTACCCTTATCAAAAATCACTGACCAGATAAGCAAGGGTTTAGTTTTAGATTCTTGGTGTCACTTTTTACAAGCTGACCCAACCTATACTTTTAGCTTTAGACACCCTGTGAATGCTGCTTACAGTTTCTCAGATGTGCACAGAGCTTCTGTGTGTCATTGCTCAGCTCTTTGTTCTGTGAGGCAAATGACAAATGCCATTCACCCCCCTCCCCTTAGTGAATGTGCAGTTTTCTTTCAAAACCCGTGATCTCTTTCTTTTACTAATCTTTCCCTAACCTCTTTCTGTTAATGGGCAGAATTAACCAGTTCCTGTCCAAGGCACACTGGCATATCTTTATTTTAATTCTTTTTACCTGATGTTAAAATTTCCCACATTTTATATCTTCCGTATTAGACTAAATTTCTTGTAAGTGGATCGCGTGTTCTTTCGCATACCCAGAATGTGACGTCTTTCCTAAAGAACAGCAGGCACTTATTAAAGGTTGATGTAAAGAACAGAATGAAATACATTTTCCTATCACCTAATAGCCTATTTAAACCACAAAGCAATTTAATTGCAGTTTTAATAGCATTAATCTGCATGCTAGACCTGCCAACAGATGGCCACGTAATACTACCCGGAGTGTCATGGAGGGAGGGACTTTCTTTGCTCAGTTCCAAGTTCATACTAGATGCAGACACTTTATTATATGTATTTACATATGTTACTTCATCCCATAGCAATCTGCAAATTCACCTTTTTTACTCTGTTCCATTGACGAAGAAGCTAAGGCTCAAACAAGTGAACTCCTTTGCCCCAGATCATATGGCTAATAAGTAGCAGAGCTAGGAGTTTACTTCAACTGTATCTTAATCCAAAGTATAACCTCTTTCCATTCTGCTATTCAAATCAAATGCTAGCCTTGGAAGTAGCACCGTAGAGTCTATACCTTTGTCCCATCGATGCTGCCATTGCTCAAATGCTTTGGGTAACTGCACTTGAAACAGCCTTCAAAGCCAGTTTACGAGCTGCTTCCTAAAAAGATCATTTCATCACTTTATACTCGACATTATTTTTCAGCCAAAACTGTTATTGTTCTATTTGATACCAGATTTTTAATTTTTTATTATAGCTTATTTATAATGTTCTGTTAATTTCTGTTGTACAGCAAAGTGACCCAACAATATATATATATACACACACACATATTTATGTACGTGTATATATGTACATATGTGTATATGTGTATATATATGTATTATTTTCTATCATGCTCTACCACAAGCGATTGGATATAGTTCCCTGTGCTATATAGCAGGACCTCATTGCTCATCCATTCTAAATGTAATAGTTTGCATCTGCTAACCCAAAATTCCCAGTCTATCCCACTCCCTTCCTATCCCCCTTGGCAAAAAAAAAAAAAAAAAATATGGAATGCTTTACAAATTTGTACATCATCCTTGTGCAGAGGCCATGCTAATCTTCTCTGTATCTTTCTGATTTTAGTGTATGTGCTGCCGAAGCAAGCACTTGCTACCAAAATTTATATTGTAAAGTTAGTCTCAAGTAACTTTGATGATTTATACAATTTACATATCCCTATGCAGCAGAAAGATTTGCCATGATAAAAAAATCTGTTGCAGGCATTAAAAATATTTATGGAAGAATAGATTCAAATATGCTTAAAGCAGCAGAGTTTTATAGCCATTCTTTGTTTATCCAGTTGTCTAGTGGTTAAGACAACTAAGTTTTATCCCTGACTCATCCATTGGCTCTTTGTCAAGTTAGGCAAGTATAATTTTGTTCTCTGTGTGGAAGAAGAAGATTGTCTTCTCTCTTGCTCACAGTGGAATTGTGAGGTTAATGCCTTTTATCTTAAGTATAACATTTAGCAGACTGTGGGGGTTTAATATATGTTAATAATAGTGATAATAATGAATGTTGATAATTAAAGGTCTTTTATAATTACCAAATTTCTAATGTGTGTGAAATATAATTAAAGGGAAATAAATCAATATGCATGCACCCAAAAACTAGAGCTAGCCACAGCTTTTATTTTTAGCTTCTTGACTAACATCATGAATGTAAATCCAGTATTAAGAAATCCAGTTTTCATGATAGTTTCACTGTGGTCATGTATGGAGAATCCATGCAGGGTCTAGAAACTAAAACAACATCTGTTCGAGTTGAAAAATGCAGTTATAAATGGGAAACCACAAGGGACTTTTGTGATTGGAGCTTGACCACATGAAATTGTGAGTCAAGGATCATTATTATAATCTACCCTCATAGTATTCTCTGAATTCCATGAGAGAAAGGTCTTGTTCCTAAGAAACTGGACACCATCCCAGGAGTGGGTAAAAAACAGACCTGCCTGGAAGGTCTCTAAAACATGTAGGAGTAATAGAGGAAACACTAATCATAAATAATTTCCCTTGAAATTCGCTTGGAGATGCATCCTTTGAACTCAGATTATTTCAGAAGGTATTGGAGCAGTAGGTGGGAGCTGAGAACTGCAAGAGGCAGCAGGCTGAAGTGAATAAGAACAGGGACTCGTAATTAAGACTGCCTGGTTCAAACCTAGTTCCACCACTGCATAAGGGGTTGATTTCTGCCTAGTATGTCCCTTCTCTGGGTCTCGCTCTCCTCATCTGTAAAATGTTGCTAAGAACAGAATTTACCTTACATGGGTCATCTTGAGAAACAAATGAGCAATTACTTATAAAAACTCTTATAATCCATAATAAGTACTATATGTGTTCGCTAAATAAATCTTGTGTTGGATTTGTGCCACTCATGAAGGAAGAAAGGGTGCAAGGATGAAGCAGACTGGAAGCACTTCTGAGAGTCATGTTTTTAAAAGGCTGAACTTGATCAGATTGAGCTTTAATTTAAGGAAGGCACTTAGCAAACAGCTAGGAAAACAAATTAACTCTAAAGCTGAATATTAAATGCATTTTGAGCATCTTTTTTATAGAGACTTTTTGCAATTTCTTTTCATTTGGGGGAAAATGAGGGGAAAAAAATGCTCCAAAGGCCAGTTCTTAAAGCAGTATTAGAACTGTATCAATGAGTTCAGCCCTTGCTTCCCTCTCTTGATGTGAAGTAGTTCTCTTCCTTGTAAACATTTTGTTTAAATTGAGAACCAGAAGGAAATAGGAAAGAAGATGTCTTTAAAAAACAGGGCCGGCATTCCCATCCTGTCTCCATGAGGATGCGGGTTCCATCCCTGGCCTTGCTCAGTGGGTTAGGAATCCAGTGTTGGTATAATCTTCAGTGTAGGTTGTAGGTAAGTTGCAGATGTGGCTTAGATCTGGCCTTGCTGGCAGCTGCAGCTCCAATTTGACCCCTATCCCAGGAACTTCCACATGCCCCAGGTGCATGCTTGAAAGAAAGAAAAGAAAAGGAAAGAAAGAAAAGAAGAAAGAAATGGGGTGGTTTCAAATGGTTCTAACCTGACATTCATGTCCTGTAGTTTTCTGAAAGCCCCTGTTCTTTGGTGTTTCCCCAAATCCCCTTCTTCACTTGCCTGCATGGCGGATACCTTCTCATTTGTTAAGGACAGACTGAAACATCACCTCCGTTTTAAAGCTTTTTTTGAAACTCTACTCCTTGGAGGTAGACTGGTGCTGCTTCAGCCAAATTTTTAAAGTAGTGTATGACACAGCATTTGTTGAGATCATGATGAAAATATTTTTGTATTTAACCATGGACCGAAATATCAGAGGCCAGACACACTCTCACACTCTTATATAATGGTTCCCCAACTCGGGTTGTTCTGCTGTGCTAAGAATTGAACCAACTGCCCACTCCGAGTTCCTGCCGTCCCCCTTCCCTCTGTAAGGGTGGATGATACTTCTGTCATGAACAGGGTTGTGAAAACATACTTTGTTTTTATCTCCCCCTGCTTCCTGGGAGTGAATGTGTGCTGAGGGCGGAGAATGGGCCTTTTATCTTGGTAGCCTAGCACTTAGCAAGCAGTAGGTGTTTAATAACTAATTGATCAAATGAACCAATGAGTTATAAAAGCAGTGGACAGGCAAATGGACAGAAAGAAAAATGAATATATTCTCTGATTCTAACAGATTGATGTTTTATAGAGGAAATATTTTAAAGGAAATATTTAAAGAACACAGTGTTTTGTTTTGTTTGATTTATTTATTTATTTATTTATTTATTTATTTATTTATTTATTGGCTTTTTAGGGCCGCACCTGCGGCATATGGAGGTTCCTAGGGTAGGGGCCTAATTTGAGCTGTTGCTGCCGGCCTATGCCAGAGCCACAGCAACACCAGTTCTGAGCCGCATCTGCAACCTACACCACAGCTCACAGCAACGCCGGATCCTTAACCCACTGAGCAAGGCCAGGGATTGAACCTGCAACCTCATGGTTCCTAGTCAGATTCATTTCTGCTGCACCATGATGGGAACTCCAGAACACAGTGTTTTAAGAGGTAATAAATATGATTCTTATATTTTTTGCATTCACTTTTAAATGGTGAACAAATGGACTTCATTAAGCATGAAAAGCACTTATGTCTCTATATCACAAAATAAAACAGAGCAGACATAGACCTCTGAGAACATTAAGCCATTTCTACATTTTTAATATGGTTCAACTCAGTTCCTCCAAGTCACTTTCCAGCCTCTTGCATTTTAAATGTGATGGCAGTGGCACTGGCACTGGTGGGGGAGAGACTTGTTTGGAAATGATTTTAGTCATTTAAGTTCAGCCTCTGATCAGCGCTTTCTTAACAATTTGAAAATGTTTAATTCAATTATCTGTGTATATTTGGAGGTAGTATTATTGAACCTACAAAATGACCATTTACTGTCAAAATGTGAGTTTTTTTCTGGATTTCTAAATCTCTTTTGATGAATAAAGTACAAATTAGAGACTCTGTGCAAGTATGTTCTATTTAACATCTGAATATCAGGACATTTTTGATCTGGGATCAGATACGCATTTATTGACTATCCATAGACTACTTTCCGTAAAATAGCAAGTAGAATAAATATTCCTCCTAGTGCACCTGCTTCTGTTTTTCCTTCAGTTACCTCTAATGCTTATACAAATAAATTGTGAAACCATCCAATAGTCATTTCTTATGTGATTCCGCCCCATGTGGTAGAAACCCTCTGGGTGAAATACCTTGTTTTGCTTTGCTTCTACCACACAGAGTTAAACCAATTTATTGCATAGTGTAACTTAATGTAACTTAGAAATTGCTAAACTGATTGTTGCTCTGAAAGTCCTTGCTAATTTTTAAAATAACAGGTCAAAGAAAGATAACATATAAATCTAAGTATTTTGAAGCAATGAATCTAGGCATCCATTTCAAGATAAAAGTCTTCTGGTCTAGGAGTTCCCGTCCTGGCTCAGCAGAAACAAATCCGACTAGGAACCATGAGGTTGCAGGTTCGATCCCTAGCCTCGCTCAGTGGGTTAAGGATCTGGCATTGCTGTGAGCTGTGGTATAGATCACAGACACGGCTCAGAATTGGCGTTGCTGTGGCTCTGGCATAGGCCGGTAGCTACAGCTCCTGTTAGACCCCTAGCCTGGGAACCTCCACATGCCGCGGATGTGGCCCTAAAATGACAAAAAGACAAAAAAAAAAAAAATTCTTCTGGTCTAATTTGGAGAAAAAAACATGCTTGTTGCATGATTCCCGACTGATACTATACCTGGAGACTGTTATGGAAAATTAAGGCATTGTAAAATTCTTGTACTGTTTTCCCACTTTTGGCTGTGAACCTTCTGGGATCTTTCATTCATAAGTTTGGGGTGACTCTGCAAAATGGTTCATAATCATTTCCTTCATTTAACAGACATTGTGCCAAAGTCCCACAGTTTGTGCCAAGGGTTAAAAGATGACTAAAAGGGGCCTCCCCCAGGGAGTCCTCACATTTGTGTCTCTCTCCTTATCCACTGAGGGACACAGGCATATAAATGGTAATTATGTTTCAATATGGCATGCACAATGATCTGCCCCTCCACAAGGAAAATCTATGGAAAATTAACAGCAGAATTTGAAGATGATTCTTGAGGAGTGCAAGTTTTATGTAAATGCTGAGCTTTCAAGGATGAATAGGAGGCAACCAGGCCAAATCATGGAAAAAATGTGTTTTAGCCAGAGGGTTACACATATCAAGACAGAGATGTGACATGTAGTTTTCCCAAGGTTTTCTGGGGGAATTACGAACACTTTGGTATTGTTGAGGGAGTTTGGAAGGACGAGGTGCAAAATCATAAAAGATGATATATGTCACATAGAGAAGCTTGATTTTTAAGTATTACGCAAGGCCACTGAAGAGTTGGAAGTAAAGACGTTACAGGTTCAACTTTGCAAAGGCTGGAGTAAAGGAGTTCTCGTTGTGGCTCAGTGGTTAACGAACCTGACTGGTATCCATGAGGAGGTGGGTTCGATCCCTGGCCTTGCTCTGTGGGTAAAGGATCCGGTGTTGCTGTGAGCTGTAGTGTAGTTCCCACACACGGCTCAGATCCTGCATTGCTGTGGCTGTGGCGTAGGCCAGCAGCTATAGCTCTGATTCGACCCCGAGCTTGGGAACCTCCATATGCTGTGGGTGCAGCCCTAAAAAGACAAAAAACAAAAAAATAAAAAACCAAAGACCAGAGTAGAGATGACAAAATACTTAGGCTTTTGTTACAGTATGATTGAGGACAGAGGTGGCAAAGGCCTAAATCACCCCATGATCCCCTTATAGATAGGGACTCAGCAGTTGATGGGTTCAGTAGTAATTTCAAAAACATGCACACCACACTTTCTTTGTGTCTTTGTTCAGAAGTGCTTCAAATATATTTATCTAATTATAGCAATCCTTGTGACAATGCTAGCTACTACTTATATCCCCATGTTCTCAGTAAGGAAGTAAGGTACAAAGAGATTAAGGAAAACGTCACATTACTCGGTTGTAAAGCTTGTCAGTGGCAGAAACATCTAGGAAATAAAATCACAGATCTTGGATGGGGGAAGAACATAGAGGAGATGTCAAGAATTCCCATGTTCCATTTCTGTGTAGTGAGGCAGAATGTTCTACCAACGCATGGACCTAAGATTCACTCTGTGGGCAAAGACAGAAGTAGAGATGCTTGAGGATCAAAGAAATATGAGTTCGTGGAATTCCCATTGTGGCTCAGTGGGTTAAGAACTTGATTAGTCTCCATGAGGATGCCAGTTCCATGCCTGGCCTCGCTCAGTGGATTGAGGATCCAGTGTTGCCACGAGCTGTGGCATAGGTCACAGATGTGGCTTGGATCTGGTGTCTTTGTGGCTATGGTGTAGTCCATCGGCCGTAGCTCTGATTTGACCCCTAGCTCAGGAATGTACATATGCCACAGGTATAGCCCTAAAAAAAGAAAAAAGAAAGAAATCAGAGTTCAAATCTTGGAGGCCTTGATAATCTTATTAAGAGCAGTCACTATAGAGGCAAGTGAGGTGGAAATGGCTGTACTGTTGGTTGAAAAGAGGATTGGAGGTAAGGAAGTTGAAACAGTTTTTACTGAACTTAGGACACTGGGGAAGACACAGAGTTAAATGTTATATGCCAGTAACCATTTAAGAACGCTTAACTTCGTGACAACAGTACGATGTAAAATAGCTCAGTCAAAAAGTGAAGGTTCGTTGCTGTTGTTGTGTAGTTTTGTTTTTCCTGAGAATGCTGCAGGCAATCTAAAGAGCATGTGGAATATATCTTAAGAAGTACGAGATGCAGCTGGACTTCAGGAAAAACTGGAATCAGGGAGTCAAGTAATTTTCTCTGCTTTATTATTTCCCAGATTTCATCATGTTTATCTGCAGGACAGCTTCCTCAACAGAGGGGAACACAGTTACTAACAATTCCAGTTTTCCCATCTCCAGAGAGGCATTAATTCTTTCCCTGGGCTCCAGGAAAGAAGTCTAGAAACTTGAAGCCACGGCTACTTTGAATCACACATGGCTATGGCAGGTGGCAGGAGTGGTCTGTGGCCACATGACCTTTGGTGCTACATTCCTCATTGGGAGAACAGTTGTTAGCATGGGGAGGACATGGTGGACATCGATACAGACTCAGAACCAAGGTCAGGTTTAAGCAATTGGTAATGACTGTAAGTTCAGGAAGAACCCTGTGACAGAGTGGCTAAGTTCTCTTCCAAGGGAAAGAAGGCTTGATGTGGGTCTTAAAGCAAGGATTTATATGCCTATTTAAGATAGGCATAGAGAATTCAGTGAGGAAATTCATATTAACAAGGATGTGTAAGTAGTGTTTGGACAGAATGAGACCTGACTGTGAAAGAATTAGAGTAGACATTCTGAATGCTCTTTCTCAAAGAGTAAGCCAAAGAAACACCTATTCCTGAGCCACCTCCCCATTTGTTAAATCAGACTTTTGAGAGTGGAGTCAGGGAATCTGCATCATAGACAAGTGTTGTTTATGATATTTAGTCTCCAATGCGATGGGAAGAATGCTGTGAAATTAGGTAATAAAGACAGACTGGACTTGGCCTGTGGAGGACCTGGTGTTTAGGCATCAGGAGACATGGCCGGCTATCTCTACTGGTTTGGAGATGGGAGAAACCCTTAGAAGAACGATTTCCATGAATTATTCAAAGATGTGGCAGGTAGAGTGAAAAGATCACTATCTTTGATGAATTAATACACACTGAAGTTGTGAAAAACAAATTAACTGTAAGATTTTGCATGAGATTTTAAAGTTGTAAAAAAGAAGAAAGTAGGACAGATGTTCTGTGGGAAAGGAGAGGATTGGTGAAATACAAAGAACTTTTTGAAAACAGGAAAATTGGATGGGACCATTAAGACACCCTGACAAGATACGTTATTTAAGACACAGGTGAGTATTTTTATCCACTCTCCATTTAATAAATCATGTTTAGTATTACCAACCTCATTGAACAGCAGACAAGGAGGAAAAAAAAAAAATCACCTATCTCCCTAAAAACAGGAGTTTTGTCTCGGGCCACAGAAGTAATAATTTAGGACACAGACTCCTCTGGGTTTGGAAAAATTATGTATCTCAAGCAACTGACATTTTGTGAATGTAGTAAGAGATAAGATTTTCCCCAAAGATCCTAATCATATTATTCTGCTCTCTGTTTGGCTGAGACACTAATCTTAATCTGATGGTGTTGAACAGATCAGCCTGCCTTTCTAGCATCACTCTGTCTGCCAGGACTTCTGATACTTGGTTAACATGGTTAATATCATGTTGGTTAGCATGGTTAACATCAAGCAGGAAGAAAAACTGGTTTCTGATAAAGCAGTTAAGATAGGTTTTATCATTCAGGGAAGGCTATACTGATGGAGGAACCAGTGATGTAGAAAACACCTCAGAGTTCTTGTTGTGGCTCAGCGGTAACAAACCCAACTAGTATCCATGAAGACACGGGTTCGATCCCTGGCTTTGCCCAATGGGTTGAGGATCCTGCATTGCCATGAGCTGTGGTGTAGGTCACAGATGTGGCTCAGATCCCACATTGCTGTGGCTGTGGTGTAGGCCCACAGCTGTAGCTCTGATTCGACCCCTAGACTGAGAACTTCCATATGCCATGGGTGTGACCCTAAAAAGAGAGAGAGAGAGAGAGAGAGAGAGGGAGAGAGAGAGGGAAAGGGAGGAAGGGAGGAAGGAAGAAAGGAAGAAAGGAAGGAGAGAGAAAACTCCTAACCAAAGATCATTTTGGTTTTTCTACCCAAGTTAAGAGTACAGTGTGTTCAAGCTACACTGTAGCAGCATGTATTTGTAGACCAGGAATTGGGAGACCTGCCTTCTGGTCACGTTTGAGAGACTAAATCCTGTAGCCTTGGAGAAGTTGCTTAACTTCCTAGGAACAGTTTCTTCCTCTGTAAAATGAGAAGTGATTAAAATGGGAACTCTTCTACAATACCGGTAGGAACATAAATTGGTCTAACACGTGGAAATTATCAGTGATCATAGTTCTCAGTTTAAGAACTTGTAATGAGGGAATGGTTTTCTACCTTTTTTACTTATTTATTTTTGTTATGTTTATAGCTTTTCTTTAATCCTTAAGTTATCTGATTTCAAGGAGTCTGTCTAATGTTTATTTTCACTTTTTCATTCTGGAACCCTCTTAAATCACCAAGATGTCAGTGAAAGAGTAGAAACTGGCTTGAGTGGGCTCGCTCTAAATCCCATGTGAAGGGTGGCAAAGTTGTGCATCTGAGCAAAACAGGTTCTTCCCAACAGAAAGGGAAATAAGATGCAGTCAACTTAGTATAGAACCAACACTCCTCTCTCTGGTCACCAAATATTTCTGTGCATTCATTTTGTTCTATTTTGTGTTCCTATGCTTATTCTGAACACTGGGCTTTTTTTAAATTTTAGACATTGGAAATATCTTTCCCAGTCTGTGACCTCTTTACCTTGATTTTTTTTTATTATAGAATAGTTTTAAATTTTAATATATTTGTTTATTAGTTTCAGTGTTGGCCTGTGTGTGTTTAAATAAATCATTTTATTACCCTAAATTACAATGATATTTTCCAATATTATTTTTCTGATAATTTTTTATTTATTTTTCATATTTAGAACATTAATTCATCTATAATTTTTTAACTAGTGTGAGTAGAGATCTATTTTGATTTTACTTTTTGTTACTGTAGTGCCATTTAAAATAACTAATGAATGTTGGATGTTATTTCTGGTTATTCAGATGATAATTTTTCTCCTTTAATCCCTGAAAGTGATTTATTCCACCCATACATTTTCATGATAAATCCCTCTTGGCCATGATGTATTGTGTTTTCTATATTACTGAATTCAACTTCAATATTGTATTTAGGATGTTATCATGTATGTAACTGAGGTAGTTTTTGGTCTTTTTGTTTACTTTGTGTGGTTTTGGCACTGTGCTTTCTATACCTTCTATAAGCTTCACAAAATGAGTAGAGGAGCTTTCACTGTATTTTTCCTCCATTCTCCGAATCCATTTGTTTTTAGTATTGGAATTGTGTTTCTGTAGGCTTATCTGTTCAGTCTGGGACTGTATGTGTATGTGCTGTCTGTTTGTAGGTAGAGTAGGGCATAAAAGGAGGTGACTTACTCAGATTTTCTCTTTCAGGCACACACATTCTGGTATGTTGCCAATTTAAAAAAAATTCAGAAAATGGTCTACAGTCTTCTCAAATGTATTGCTGTCTAATCCATTTTAGAATTTTAAAATAATATTTGCTGTTTGTGTAATGTTCTCCCCCATCCCTAGTCTTGTTAATTTTTACATTTTGTGTATCTTTTCTCTGATCAGTCTTAGTGGAGATCTAGCTTACTATTTTTAAATTGTTTTCAAAGAAACAGCTTTTGCTTTTGTCCCTATATTTTTTTCTTGTTTTATTAACTTCTGCTCTTACTTCCTTTATTCTGTTTTCATTTTGAGGAAAATGAGTAGAGAAACAATAAGTTTATGTTCTTTCCTAGTTTCTTACATGGTTATCTGTTTCACTTTTTGCTTTCAATAAATGCATTTACCATTTATATATGCTTGCTTCTCATCCAAGTATAGCTACTACTGTAGCCATATCCCTTAATTTTTGATACACAGCATCAAAAGTTTTTGTTATTCATGTCATTATTTGTCATTCATTTCAGAACTGCTGTGATTTCCTCTTCACCCTCTGAGATAGGTAACAGTACACTTTAAAGATGATTAACATATCGCTCTAGACCCAATACTAATTTAATCACAGTGTTTATCAATAGATTTATGTGGTATTGATTTCTTGAACTTTATGGTGATATTTTGTAATCTAGTGTATGATTAATTTTTGTAAAAAATTAATGTGTAACTAAAATTAATGTCTATCTCCTCATATCTCTATCACCTCAAGGTTGTTCACTTTGCTATTCAAATGCTCTATATAATTTTTTTTTTCCTGCCTGCCATTTTCTGATAGAAGTATGATAAAATTTCCAGTATGGGTATAGCTCTGTCAAATTGTGCTTCCAGCTTTGTGAGAGTTTGTCTTATGTATGCTGAAACTATGCTATTAGCTGTTTACAATTCATAATTGGTATATCTTCTGGATGAGTTATCCCTTTTGTTTGAAGTTTCTCTTTATCCACATTAATAATTTTATATTAAAACCTATTTATCTGATACATTTGCAACCAACAGTTTATTTTGGTTACAATCTGCCTGGTGTGTTATCTATCCCTTTGTTTTCAATATCCTTGTGGTTTTATCTTAGGGGTGCAGATAGGGACATAAGTGGCATAGAATGAATGTCTTTTAAAATCCAGTCTATGTGTTTAAATAGGTTAGTCCAATATGTCTAAAATTAATGAGATTTGGGATAGTTTGATCTTATTTCTGATTACTGTTGGACTATTAATTAGCTCCCCCTTTTTTCTTTGTTTCAAATCTATACATTTTTTTGTGTTCTTTACACATTACTCATAAATTTTACCTGTAGATTTTATTATCTAACAAAGAATTTTGAAGTAGGAGTCCCCGTCATGGCTCAGTGGTTAAAGAATCCACCTAGGAACCATGAGGTTGAGGGTTCGATCCCTGGCCTTGCTCAGTGGGTTTAGAATCGGCGTTGCTGTGAGCTGTGGTGTAGGTTGCAGACACAGCTCGGATACCACGTTGCTGTGGCTGTGGCATAGGCCGGTGGCTACAGCTCCGATTAGACCCCTAGCCTGGGAGCCTCCACATGCTGCGAGTGTGGCCCTAGGAAAGGCAAAAAGACCAAAAACAAAACAAAAAAAAGGAATGTTGAAGTAGATTTTAAGCACCGTGATATAGGAAGAACTAGCTTAAATGACTCTGGAGTTCACACACGATTGCCTGAAACATAAGCTGGCTAGGACAAAGCCTGCGGCCCTCACCCTGAGAGGACGAGGCTGCACCTGAGCTCATCATCAGTGGGGCCAATGGCTCCCTGACACCAGAAGCAAAGACAGCAAATTCCCACAGACATCAAGGTCTCCAGTTCCAAGGCAGCTTGCCTCTCTAGATTCACCTCAAAAAACAGTTGCTACTCATGCTCAGCACTGCCTGGTACCAAGCTTCTTGTTTATTCCTGCCACTGACGAGGCTACTCTCATACACATCCTATGACTAGTATGAGTAGTAGGGGCTGTTCTGTGATGCCTACCTCTGGTCTCTGCTCAGCCTTCCTTGGGGTCAAGGAACCTTTGCTGTCTCTTGTTTTCCTGCCACCCCCCACCCACTCTGCTTCAGTTTCCTCAACCTTGTTCTTCAACCCACTCTGTCTCTGTGTGAGGTTTTGAAATTACCCTGAGCCCTGTTGCCTATGTGGTGGTGACTACTAAAGCATCTGCTTAGAAAACTGAAACCTTGACGTTCATTTTGTAAATTTGCACGTGTATCTCAGAACAAATCAAATATTTTCCCACACTGTGAATATAATATGATAATGCCTCATGAAATTAATTTTTAATATCATCTAGTATCTGATCCATATTAAAATTTCTTTAATTGTCCCATGTATTGTTTTAAATTAGGGTTTAATCCAAGATCATGCATTTAATCCAGGACTAAACATCTGAGTGCTGTCTTTTTCTCTATAATCTAGAGTAATCTATTTATTACTCTGACTTGCAGAAATACCAACCAGTTGTCCTTTAGTAAGTCATTTTTTGTGAATTTCATTACTTCCTTGTGAGGTAATTTAACTTCTCTAGTCCTGGTAGGTTCTGCTAACTGGAAGTTGTATCTAAAGGCTTGATTAAATTTAAGTTGAATGTTTTTAGCAAGATGACATCATAGGTGACATATACTTCTTATGTATCAGATAAAAAGGCACATAATATCTGCTTTGTTTTGCTTTTCACCATTAGTGATCTAAATTTCATTACTGGATTAAGGTGATAACCTCATTTCTCAAGTGAATTTCATTCACTTGAGACCAGAAATAATCATTTATGGATTAACTTTGGCACTTTGTCTAGTTACTATCAATAGTCTTTATAACACTTGATAATTTTATCCTGAAACAATAAGTTCTTTAATTATTACAATATGATGCTTTAAATGTTTTCATTTCTTTCTACACTTGCCGGCATTTCTTTTTGATATAATGATTTCCCTAGCTGTCAGATGGTGTTATTTAATTACTCTGAAATACAGATCATGCTGTTAATGTAGGAAAAATACTTAATTTTTTTGCTTTAATATACTCATTTTCAAAGTAAATAATTTGATTCATAGAAGTGCCAAATGGTGAAAAGAAGTTTTCTCTGGCTTTTTATTTTTTGAGTATCACTAGAGACTCAGATTCATAGATGTAGTTTATTTCGATCAATTACAACCATTCTCTCTGATAACTCAGCTTTGGTGAGTCAAAAGCCCCTTCAGACTAACTTTTGGGTTTTGCTATCAAGCTTCCTTCCTCTCTGGAGCAGCCATATTTCCTAAGATCAACTTATACATGTATTACCCCAAAGTTAGCTTAAATCTTCTCTCCATTCTAAAGAGAATGGAATAGACATGGACCAAAAATCCAGGTTCAAGGTATACACCTTTTTCTTGAGAGTACATTATTTCTACATCATTTTCTGGCCATAGTTAGAAAATACATGAATATATGTGTTTAAAATCTTGAGTTCAATCAATATCTCTAATTTAACTTTAGCATTGAGGTTAATTTCTTTGATCTTCTAATTGCTTCTCTTTCACCCTATAAGTCTTGGTGCTGTTAACTTTAACATAATTGCTCATTTGATTTATCCTACAATTTAAATGATTTTAATAACAGCATTGATATTAATATAAATAACAACAACTATACCATCAAAGAGTGTTTATCTAAAGTCATTTGAATAAGTCATATTACTTTGTAGTTTATAATATGTATGAGTATATAGAGAGAGACACACATGCATACATGTGAATTTTTTAAAATTTTTTGGCTGCACTTTCAGCATATGGAATTTCCTAGGCCAGGGATTGAACCTGAGCTACAGTTTCAGCAATGCCAAATCCTTCAACATCTCTGAGGTGACCCGAGTCACTGCAGTCTGATTCTTAACCCACTGTGCCGTGGTTGAAACTCCCATGTAATTTTTTAAATAAATTGTTCTGGGCTGGAGACTGAACCTGCACCTCTGTAGTGACCTGAGCCACTGCAGTCTGATTCTTGCCATGTGGAAACCATTCCTTGGTGGAAACTCCCATATAATTTTTCAAATACCTTTTTGTTATTTAGAATTTCTCTCTTTCTAGACTTGACTATCACTTTTACACATTACATTTACCAATAGTATTTTCATGCTTCTAGTTATTGTTGTCCATAGATATAAATTTTATCTTTTCTTAAGCTCCAAACACTGATCATTAACATTTTAAAGTCACTAATTTGATTTAGCAACCTATGTCAGCAATTGTTTTACCTATCTCATGCTTTCCCATGAATTTGCTTTCTTTCCTTTTCTTTTTCTTTTTTTTTTTTTTAAGTGATGAGGTACTTTAGGGCTATTGCTATGAGAGGATATGTGAAACATGAACTTCGAATTTCCAATATGCCCTAAATTTACCTTATCTCTTGGATGATAGCTTAGTTGGGTATAAAATTCTAGGTTGCCCACCATTTTTCTTTAAAGCTTTACAGATCTTATTCATTGTCTGCTGGCAAGTACTGTTGCTGATAAAAGTCTAATTGTCATTCTTTGGTGGATAGTATGTATTTTGTCTTTATTATTAGTGGTTCTTTCATTCTCAACATGGTTTATTTGACCCTTGATGTATAATATCAACCTGAGGATTAATGTTTTCCTTCTATTCTGAAAATGCATCAGCTACTATTTCAAATTATCGTGATTCTTCACCATTTCCTCCATTTTCTCCTTCTGTTCTTTCTTAAAATTTTCTTCTAGAGACCATCAAGTCCATGGCTTGGGTCCCACCTGCCATTTTGTTTTTAGCCAGTTTTAGGGATACCAGAGTGTTTATCTCATTGAGTCAAGCTTACCTTTTAGGATTTATTCTTTTTTTTTTTTTCTGCGTGTTGTAAAAGGAAGTGATATCAAATCCTTACTATTTTGCTACTTTTCTTTCTTTTTTTTTGCTGGAAGGAACTAGTAATATTTTTTAAATGAAAAAGTGAAAAAATCCAATTTCTACTCTGCTATGGAATAAGTACTGTCTTATTAATGGAATATTAGACAGTATTTTTGGTATAAAATTGTATGAGATGTTTGTGTATTCTGGAAATTAACTTTTGGCCTTTATTAAAATTTTATATATAAATTGAATGAGTTCTTTTTTTATGTTTCTTCTTATGAACATATGTAGCCTCATATATAGTAATCAACTTTGTACTTTTAATTGGTTTATCCTTTTATAAAGAAATGAGACAGTTTGAAGTCTATCTTTCTACTATCAGTAAATCATTCATGTTCAATGATATGTTCAAGAATTCTACTTTTAAAAATGCCTATATTTTTGTAAACTTTGTTTAAATTTAATAAGTAGGAGTTCCCATTGTGGCTCAGTGGTTAACAAACCCAATTAGTATCCGTGAGGACGTGGGCTCAATCCCTGACCACACTCAGTGGGTTAAGGATTCGGCATTGCTGTGAGCTGTGGTGTAGGCTACAAATGTGGCTCAGATCCTGTGTTGCTGTGGCTATGGTATAGGCCCACAGCTATACCTCTGACTGGACCCCTAGCCTGGAATCTCTATATTCCATAGGTGCTGCCCTTAAAAAAAAAAACAAAAGGAAAAGAAAAGATAGAAATAAATTTAATAAGTTAAATAACGTACTTATTAAAAGACAAGGAGAGCTATCCAAATTCTATTTTCTATCACTGGTTCACAACTATAATGTAGTTTACAGTTTAAGTATTTGCATTCTAAATGCCATTTTCTCATTTAAAAAAATTAAAATAGAAGAGATTGGATTAAGATGGCGGAATAGAAGGACTGGAGCTCAACTTCTCTAACTCAGATAAGGGAGAAAGAGAAAAGCCCAGAAAACAGCTCAGTGATGAGGAGATTATCAGCCTCCCAGAAAGAGACCTTAGACTGTTGATGCTGAAGATGATGCAAGGCATTGGAAATAGACTGGAGGCAAAGATTGATCATTTACAGGAAACACTGAGCAGAGAAATACAAGCTGTAAAAATTAAACAAGAAGAGATGCAAAATACAATAGCTGAAATAAAAAATTCATTACAAGCAGCCAACAGTAGAATACAGGAGGCAGAAGAACGAATCAGCGAGGTGGAGGACAGATTAGTGGAAATCACTAATGCAGAAGAGAAAAGAGATAAAAGATTGAAAGGAAATGAGCAGAGTCTCAGAGAACTCTGGGATAATGTTAAACGCACCAACATCCATATTATAGGGGTGCCAGAGGGAGGAGAGAGAGAGGGGACAGAAAAAATATTCGAGGAGATTATAGCCGAAAACTTTCCTAATATGGGAAAGGAACCACTCACTCAAATCCAGGAAGCACAACGAGTACCATATAAAATAAACCCAAGGAGGAACACCCCCAGACACATATTAATCAAAATGACCAAAATTAAAGACAAAGAGAAAATACTGAAAGCAGCTAGGGAAAAGAA